>JARQOC010000002.1:11395496-11825496 GCA_033576535.1 Allobates femoralis
CCTTGAAAGGCATGAGGTTCAGGGACCATGGGACCGCTCTTACTTGGGACCAGCTGGTGCCCTAGAATACATGAGGTTCAGGGACCATGGGAACAGCTGATGCCCTGAAAGGCATGATGTTCGGGGACCATGGGACCATCTGATGCCCTGGGAGGCATGAGGCTCAGGGACCATGGGACCATCTGGTGCCCTGGGAGGCATGAGGTTCAGGGACCATGGGACCACTCTTACTTGAGACCAGCTGGTGCCCTGGGAGGCATGAGGTTCAGGGACCATGGGAACAGCTGATGCCCTGAAAGGCATGAGGCTCAGGGACCATGGGACCAGCTGGTGCCCTGGGAGGCATGAGGTTCAGGGACCATGGGAACAGCTGATGCCCTGAAAGGCATGATGTTCGGGGACCATGGGACCATCTGGTGCCCTGGGAGGCATGAGGCTCAGGGACCATGGGACCATCTAGTGCCCTGGGAGGCATGAGGTTCAGGGACCATGGGAAGAGCTGGTGCCCTGGGAGGCATGAGGCTCAGGGACCATGGGACCAGCTGTTGCCCTTGAAGGCATGAGGTTTAGGTACCATGGGACTAACTGGTGCCCTTGAAGGCATGAAGTCTGCAGATCGCATGCAGAGCCTCGGATGGCTCTGGCAGATCCTGCTCTCGGTGCTTGGAGCGACCGTTGTCCTGGAAGTCACATGTTATGGTAAGAGTGGAAACTGTCGATGTTCTGGAAGGTACGTAACGAGGAGACCATAGGGGCTGTGTATATAATGCCAGGCTGGCGTATCTGCCATTGGAACAGACTGAGGGTCATTTCATGTTCTGATGATGTGCATATTATGGACTGTTTGTTATGGGGTTTATAATGTAATAAACCAATGGACTTGATTTTACTGAACAATCTGCCTGTTTGCCTCAATCCTGCTACCATATGAATGTCCGCCAACACGCTCAGTGAGCAAATCACTACACTGTATACAAGAGAACCTGCATTTAATATATATGTACAGGGCCGGCCTTAGCCTGAATGGTGTCCTGTGCTAAACTGCCCTCTGGTGCCCCCACTCTATAATTATTTACCCTGGTTCCCAGGACACAACGGCCAGGGTCACACATACTAATCCGCTTTTTTGAGGCTTCCCTAAAACAAATCCGTTATTTTTATGGTGCCAATAGTGCCTCCTGTGACCCTGGACGGTTTTTTGACTTTTCACCAAAAACGCACATGCCTATATGTACCTTGCGTTAACGGCAGCGTTTCCCATAGGGCCCCATGTTAAAAAACAAAAAGCATGTGTGTTTTTTTTATCCTGGGAGAAGTCATTGAAAAACGCAGACAAACCTAAGTGCACCATCTGTTAATGGATATGGCAAAAATTATCCCAAAAACTGTTCCCAAGCCATAACGCCTGCCATGTGTGACCCTGGCCATACACCGAGAGGAAACAATTTTTTTTCATACCATAATTATTTCTTCACATGTATTGTACAATAAATGCTTTTAAATTTGTGCTGAAGAATCTGCACCTTAAATCCACATTAATTCACTACATGTGGGCTCACACTAAGGGTAGATCTGACTCGCACGAATGCAATGCGAGAAAATCTCAGTGCATTCAGTCCCATGTAAGACAATGATACCGATCAGATCTGTGAGTTCTTCCTCAGCCCTACTCACACTAAGGAGAAAAATGGCAGCATGCTGCGATTGTCAGTGAGTATCTGCTCACTCACAGCTATACAAGGTGTGTGTGTGTGTGTGTGTGTGTGAGTGAAACATCACTTACATGTGTCTTCTGATCTTGTACATAATGGATAGAATAAGCGGATCTACCAGTGGTTCCCACATCAGTCAGAAGAACAAGGCGCCAATGCTTTTTGTCTAGAATTGGTCTAGATTCCTCTACACCCATGTGTAGGAGGTCTGCAGTCTCTTCGCTGAGAACGGAGCAGGTCATGGCTCCATTGGTGGGATCTGCACCTCCTATACAAATCCTGTGGATCTGCCATACAGGTACAGGATGAGAAGAGCAGAGGATGCACGATGTAGCTGTGGCCTGTGCTGAGTGTACAGCCAAAATACAGATAATAAAGGGTATTGTACAAAATTAGAAACACACTCTGCTTTCTGCATAATAAAGTATCTTCGGGTTATATCTGGTGCTTCTTCCCAGCTCCACTGACCTGACCAGGCTGAGGTGCAGTACCACATAAACCTCCAGAGGACAGGGGGCTGTTCATGGAAGACCTCAGCATATATAACCATTAATCAATCAGTCTGGGCTCACACCAGTTGGCAATGCTGTAAATAATTTTGCAGGAAATCTGTAAGGCTTATTTCACACATCCGTGCCTCCGGCATGGGTACGGTCCGTGCCGACACATGCAGGTGTCCCGGACATACAGGGACTTATGATCCCCTATGGTCCCTTCACATGTCCGTTATTCTGCATGGACCATGTCGTGTGTGGAGCAGATGCGTGTCCGTGTGCTCCACATGGCGACATGTCCGTGTTTTTTTTACGGAAGCATTTACCACTTTTGCTCTAAGAAGTCCTGCACACGGATGTTCATTGTGTGACATCCAAGTACATGGTCCACGGACAAAAGTGAAGTGTCAAAATAAAGAATTTCATACTCTCCTTCCCCTCCAGCGCTGCCTGCGCCTCTCACTTCTGGGGCCGCTCATTAGGTTCATGAATATTCACTGCACTGAGCTCAACAGCGGACCGGAGGTGAGAGGAGCAGTGGGTGAGTATGCACCGACAGGCTGTGCTTGTGCTATCCACAGACAGCACACGTATGTCACATGATCCGTAACACATGATATAAGCCCCGCCCACGTGGTGTCACTGATGTGTGTAACAGGACTATAAGAAATCCTTGCTGAATCTCATGATATCGGGGCAGATTTGCCTCTGATTTTCTTGTTTGTTATGGAAAGAAAGTCAATGTCTTTGAAATCCACATAAAACAACACAAACCATTGTGCATTAGGCCCCTCCACACTGCGTTTTTTGCACATCTGTTCCTGGACAGTCACGGATCTGTGCACACAGAGGCCGGCTGATGTGCAAAGACCGATTTATTCACAGATCTGTCATCAGTTGCCAGAGATAGAGGTGGGAGGAGCTGTACCTCGCTTCTGAGCATGCTCAGTACAGCAAAACGGATCTGTTTCTCCATAGATCTGGACAGCTGTGGATCCATTTCTGTCTATGTGTCCGCTATTTTCAAGGCAGCCCAAAATCTGAGCAGTCTCCGATTCTGGGTGCATGAAAAAATGGACAAAAAGGAATCTGTTAAAAAAACACACACGACGGCCACTTTAGGACCAATCCGTGCCCATAGGATAACATGGAGGCACGCTTTCTTTCTTGTTTTTCTCCTTTTAGGGTAAACCTCCTTTATTCCCCAATTTCAGTGCTTAATTACCCAGGTGTGATATGAAGCCGGATTCTACTCCTTCCTCACAACTCGGAAATCCGAGTGTCTATCTAAACAGATACACACAGATCCCCAAAAAACAGTGTGAAGGCAGCCGAATACACTTCAACTGCTGCAGAATATCATAATACACCTCAGCTGCTGCAGAATATCATAATACACCTCAGCTGCTGCAGACCCGCATAATGTACACCTCAGTTGCTGCAGAACATCATAACACAACTCCGCTGCTACAGAAGCTGGTAATATACTTCTCAGCTGCTGCAGAGCCTGAAAATATCCATCTCCGCTGCGGCAGAACGTGATAATACAACCCTCAGCTACTGCAGAGCTTCAGCATACCATCAATAGTGACTCCCACACTGAGGAGTACCCTATCAATGCCACGGCCACAGCGTCTATAGAATACCCCTCCGTGTGGGAGTCACTATTGATGTTTTTATGATGTGGATGTAAGGAATAAAAGATGGACTAAAAGAAAGGATTCAGCTGCTCCGGAGTGTCCTTGTGTTTGATTATACACGGGTGAAAGCCGGTCACTCTTCTGATTACTCACATCCACCTGTGGACTGTAGACAGCACAGACCATCCCTATGCTTCACACCTCAGCTGTGACAGAACCTCATATTAAAGAGAGAGAGGGAGACAAGGGCACAATGGGTGTAAACTGTTTGTGGGATATGTATGTGCAGTGTAAGGCCGGCTTCAGACTGCGTCTGAGATCCGATCCGTAGCTGTCCGCTTGAAGCAGACAGCCGCGGACCGGATCAGCACACAGGACCGGGGGACTATTATGCCCTCCGATCCTGTGTGCAGATGCACGCAGCTGCAGGCGCGGACAGGTCAGGACCGCGGCGCCCACGGTCCTGACTTATCAGCATCGGGAACTGCGTGCGGCTGCACACAGGATCGGAGGGCATAATAGCCCCCCGGTCCTGTGTGCTGATCCGGTCCGCGGCTGTCTGCTTCAAGCGGACAGCTACGGATCGGATCTCAGACGCAGTCTGAAGCCGGCCTAAGAACTGCTCACCTTAGTCAGTTATGTGACCCACAACTGGTTTTATCACATCACAGCTGCAGCAGGATCCCCCACCTCCGCTGCTGCAGAACACTATAGACACCTCACCTGATGCAGAACCTCCTACTGCATACCCCAGCTGCTACAGAACCTCATTAATTTACACTGCAGCTACTGAATAACATGCCTCAGCTGCTACAGAACCCCTTAATTTACACTGAAGCTGCTGCAGAACCTCATAATACAGAACCTGTTCCTCCCTGTGTTTGCAATTGTGCAAGATGACCAGCCTTTGTTGTGCACTGTGATACAGCAAGTGAGACATATATGTGAACACATCTAATCACATTCATAAGAGATATTATTATTATTATTTATTTATATAGCGCCATTAGGTTCCATGGCGCGTTACATGAGGATGAGGGAGACAAGAACAAGTACAGTAAATCTAGGTGATCAGGACGTACAGGTACAGGAGGGGCAGGGACCCTGTCCACGAGGGCTCACAGTCTATGAATACACAGTGATCAATATTAAAAGAACATTATATGCAGGGCGGTGGAGTCGGATTTAGGGAAATTGAAGAGTCGGATGTTTGGCTGAGGCTGGGTTCACATAGCGGCAGCGTCCGGTCCGGGCCTGTCAGGAGTGAGAGCCCGGGACCGGAGTTTTTCTGCATAGGAGACTATCGGGCTGCACGGAGCTGGATGGCAATTGTCTGCCATTCGGCTGCTAGCTCGCCGGATGTATCCTGCAAAAGTGGGGATTTGTCTGCTGACTCCAAAACCGGTGCATGCGCCCGGGGGGGGTGGCCCGGGGGCTGCACGGAACTGTGCAGAACCCCCGCTCCTACGTTCCTTCCTCCCTGGCTACTTCTCTTTTTCTCTCACCACCCTACACTCCGCCCACCAAGACCTTATTGGCCCTCTATTCTGGTGATGCATGTGGGGTATGGAGCTCTGAGTGTTAACTGTGTCATTACCTAGTCAGAGGATATTGCTGCTGCTGTCTTGGCTGCAATACCCTCATGTGACGCACTCGTTGCGGGGCGCCACATAAGCAAAGATGCTTCATACTTTGTTAGTCTGTTCATTGATAAATGTTTTGTCCATGCTCGGAGAGATGGCTCCTGCTCAGAGTGCAGTGCTTGTATTTCTAAGGCAATGTTCAATACCAAATCAGCAACTCTTTCTTTTAGATTTGCACAGGCAGCGACCGCCCTGATACTTGAGGGGGCTCCTTTTATTACTGCATCGAGAATAATAGCCTAGTGGGCGATGTTTTGTCATGGGGAGCTATGGGAAAACAGGAGAAAAGAAACCTGGGCCCCTGAACTGCCCCACAGGCTAGGAGGACCCTAACTTTACTTAACTCAGGGGTACCCTTCATGTTAGAGAGGCCTGAGACACCGACCTGTCCCTTTCTCCTGTCCAGCCCTGACCTGAGCCCCCGATCCCCACCCCAGGAGGTGAACTGTACCCCCCAATACCCACCCCAGGAGGTGAACTGTACCCCCCAATCCCCACCCCAGGAGGTGAACTGTACCCCCCCAATCCCCACCCCAGAAGGTGAACCATAATGGAACCCACAGATAAAGACAGACTGGGATAAAATAAACAGACCCACGCAGCGAACAATCAGGAAGATACAATGAGTGTCTAAGGAGAACTCAAATACAAATAGGAAATTGAAAAACAACAAAGTATACTTCACCAAACACCAAGCAACGATTTGGGTTTCACCAGCAACTCCAACACAGGACTGGTTAGCAAGAGGCCTGCAAATGCTATAGTCGGCATCCAGGAATGTTCTGAGCCATACTTAAAGGGAGAAGGCGTTCCTGCAGCCTCAACCTTCAATTGACCCTAATCCGAAAGTTAACTCCTGCAAAGCCGAACATCAGTGAACAAACCACTGCTGACGCCCTAACACAGGCTGAGCAACATAGAGGTCTGAGGCTGCACATGAGACTCCCCAGTGTGAACAGAGTCTGAAACCGCCATGACATGCTTCCCCCCCCATGTTTCTGTGTTAGCACTCCTTTAGCATGTCCCCTCAATTCATAACAAAACAAGGTGATAGTTAGGAATTCCCAGTGCCGGTGCAGAGACAATGTCTTTCTTCGGCCTGTCAAAGCCTTCTTCTGCTTCTGGTGTCAGCTGATTGGGTTGGCCTTTATTACATGGAATAATGGCTGCATTGTTGCTGATGCTGGAGTCCTCCACTCTCTGCAGTAGCTTACCAGTCCTGAGAACGTTCTTAACGCTCTTTCTGTGCTCGGTTCTTTAGTCTGACGCTTCTTTCCAGTCTCAGGTATTATGTTTTGACTGTGGAGAAATACAATGACTTAATAAAACCGCTCGCTCCTTTGCTACTTTACATCCTTCCTTGTACAGGAATTTTAGTAAGACAATGTTTCTTGAAGGCAGGTTGATTTGTCCGCTGTACATAGCAATAGGTCATCTACCATCTGAATCGGTTGCACTTGTTTATTTTCCGGGTGCCTGGAGAGAAGGACTCCAGCCATTGCCTCTGAAAACACAGAGGGGGATGTGGCTCCCCCTTGAGGCAACCTGGTCCAACAATATTGGTTGTCCCCATGGGTAAACGGAAAGATTAGTTGGCTTTCCTCATCGACTGGCACTGAAAAGAAGGCTTTGCTTTAATCGATTACAGTGGAAATGTTTGATTGTGCAGAGTATGCGGATTAGGTAGTATGGGTGAATCTATGATCATTAGTTGATTTCTTGTAAATCATGAACCATTCTACATACAACAGGTTGACCTGGTAATTGATTTTTCTTCATCAGAAAGAGAGGTGTATTATAAGGGGATCGGCACTGCCTTATAACTCCCACCTTCAAGTAATTGATCACCTGCTGTGTGATGTATATGTCGCGGGCCGTAAGGGCCGAGGTACTCCACCATCCAGGGCAAACAGTTCAGGGTAGTCACAGCGGTGGTCCCCAGAGGTCGTGGCCCTGGTCGGACATGTTAAGAGGATATTTACAGGGGATTAATAGTTAGTGACGCCAACTGGAGTTTCTGATCATAGGTGGCCGGGGCTACTGTGGGGGGCTTCAAAGGGGAGATGGTAGGGCAGCCAGGAGGTAAGCCCCTCCCGGTCAGGGCAGGGGGTCCCTTGGAAGGTGTAGAAGGTGGATGGGATGGTGTAGTAGATGGTGGGAGAGGAGGAAGATGAGGGTAATGGTGTAGGGTGACAGCTCTGAGGGTGGCTGCTGGAAGGATCAGACGACACACAGTTCTTGTAGTTCTTGCCCTTTCCTTGTAGTTGGTGATAGTTACAACCCAGCCGGGGTACAGTGTTCACCAGGATCCAATTTGATCCAGCCGTTCTGCAAATTTTTCAGATATCGAACCTATGTCAGATATTGAACCGTGCATTATAGTTATTGTAGGATTGGCAATTTTGAAATAATCTTCTTCTTTGTGATTGAAACAGTTCAGTGACTTCTTTCATCTATAAATGTGTTCATGTTTTTCTGTATTTTTGGTAGGATCTGTGGTGAGTAGTGAATATGTATTACCCTACACTAACGTGGCGTCCACCCATGTGATGTAATCATTTTAATCATTACCACCACAGATCCACCTTTGTCAGATTGTTTTATTCTTATATTTTGATTGTTTCTCAGATTTTTACAGCAATTTGTTGATGTGATTGAAGATTGCTGTTCACATCGGGGTTTTCAGCTATTCAATCAGTGTTTTTCAATCCCTTTCCATCTTCTCCGGAAAGCGATCCATAACTGGACATCTTTCCTTTACAGGAGAACATTGGGGATTAGGAATTTTGATCTTGGGTCCATACTGTGATGTCAGTGATGAAACATGTGGTTTCTTCATTTAATTCATTCATTTAACAATTGCAACTTGCTCTTTAAAAGGCAATGTGCTAAAAGCATTATCAAGTTCAACCCATCATCAACTGCTTGATTATCGGGACTAGTAGAAAAATGCTTTTTAACAGCAATATTTCTTACCATTTCCCCGAGAATAAGACAGTGTCTTATATTAATTTTTGCTCCCAAAGATGCGCTAGGTCTCAGGTTTCAGGGGATGTTTTATTTTTCCATGAACAAGAATTCACATTATATCCCTCTGCAGCCCCCAATATTCACATCATCCCCCCTACAACCCCCAATATTCACATCATCCCCCCTACAACCCCCAATATTCACATCATCCCCTCTGCAACACCCATCATCCCCTGCAACCCCCAATATTCACATCATCCCCCCTGCAACCCCCAATATTCACATCATCCCCTCTGCAGCCCTATCATCCCCCTGCAACCCCCAATATTCACATCATCCCCACTGCAACCGCCATTATCCCCTGCAACCCCCAATATTCACATCATCCCCCATCATTCCCATGCAGCCCCCAATATCCCCATCATTCCCCTGCAGCCCCGCTCACAGTACTTGCAAAAAAAACACATACACACTTTGGCTCGCCGACGTTAGCTGCTGGCCTCTGATTGGCCGGCGGCTTAACATACATTTACAGCAGCTGAGGCAGGAAGCTGAGAGCGGCGCCGGAATAATTACAGCAGTGAGAACCGGACAACGGTGGCGGGTTACGGGATGAGTCACAGCTGCATGCTCCGGTCCTCTGGCATGCTTACCTACAAAAATTGGTATGTCTTACTTTCGGGGGTACCTTATATTCAGCAGCGTAGCAAACCCCCATAGTACATCTTATTTTCCGAAGGTGTCTTATTTTCATGGAAACACGGTATATATTTATTCAGGTCACAAATGGTTGAAGACAGATCAAAATTGCTTGATGGTATGAAATGTAACCCTAATGAAGGTACCTCCCTTTGATTGTGAGAAATGATACAGTCAAACTCGCTTATTTTTTGTGTCAGAAGTGGGCATGTTTTTGGAATGTATCTGGATTTGTGATTCCTACCCCCTTCCTTCCTCTCTTTTTTGTGTTTCTTCCCTCTTTTGTAGTATTGGTTGTCTGATATCTGGGAATGGGAGGTGGAAGTGTCACCACCTGGGTCATCAGGGGGGATATCCTAGAGAGGAGCTGAAATACACTGTATTTGGGGTCTAGTGTGTTTCTCACGATTGTAGTTGTTGGGACTTTTAAGAATGGATTTAGGACTTTTCCATTTATTGTGTTTCCCACTTACCACATTTATACACCTGATTATTTTTATAATCATAAATATCTCTTTAAGTTTCAGTTTTTTATCTTAATTATTTTTTTTCTTAGATTTTTCATCTGAGTTTTAGGCGTCTGATAAAGTCTTTGTATTTTTGAGAGATGTTTCAGTTTTCAGATCTTCTTTGAGTTTGTTCATTTATGTTTGAATCAGTTCTAAATCCTCATTTTCACTGTGAAGAACTAAACTCCTGAGCTGAAGTGAGCAGTCAGTTAGGATCCCATTCCAGGTATCCACAAAGTCATCAGAATAGATGGTATTGGGAATCTTTTTGATGCATAGTCAGTCCTCTTGGGATGATACAATTTTTGAGGGTTGTCAGATCCCCCCCCTCCTCCGTCTATTCTCCTTTTCAGCAAGTTTCGAGATGATTTTTACCGCATCGTCTGCACCAGGAGTGAAGTTGTCATTTTTCAGATTGCACATTTTCAAACAGCAATTTTGCTTTATCCTGTCTCAAAGATGGTTCACTCACTGTATTCCAGATGGTGCAATGATTATGAGCAAATGTTCATACAAGACGAGTTGCCTTAACGCCTTTCAGGTCTTTACACTCCATGTAACTTTTATTATTAATTATTATTATAGCTCCATGTATTCTATGGCATTTTACATGTAAAGAGGGGCATACACAGTAGAGGCAAATACAATAAGTATGAACAATACAAGGCACACAAGTATGAGAGAGGACCCTGCCCACGAGGGCTCACAGTCTACAAGGGATGGGTGAGGATACAGCGGGGGAGGAGAGGACCCTGTCCGCGAGGGCTCATAGTCTACAAGGGATGGGTGAGGATACAGCGGGGGAGGAGAGAGGACCCTGCCCATGAGGACACAGTCTACAAGGGATGGGTGAGGATACAGTAGGTGAGGAGAGAGGACCCTGCCCACGAGGGCACACAGTCTACAAGGGATGGGTGAGGATACAGTAGGTAAGGAGAGAGGACCCTGCCCACGAAGGCTCACAGTCTACAAGAGATGGGTGAGGATACAGTAGGTGAAGAGAGAGGACCCTGCCTGCGAGAGCTCACTGTTACAAAGGATAAGTGAGAATACAGTAGGTGAGGAGAGAGGACCCTACCTGTGAGGGATCACAGTCTACAAGGGATGGGTGAGGATACAGTAGGTGAGGAGAGAGGACCCTACCTGTGAGGGCTCACAGTCTACAAGGGATGGGTGAGGATACAGTAGGTAAGGAGAGAGGACACTGCCCACGAGGGATCACAGTCTACAAGGGATAGGTGAGGATACAGTAGGTGAGGAGAGAGGACCCTGCCCACGAGGGATCACAGTCTACAAGGGATGGGTGAGAATATACAGTAGGATAGGATACAGCTGGTCGTGCAGCAGTTTAGTGGACTGAGGTTCACTGCAGATTGTAGCTTGTCGGGTCTTCAGGTTACTTTCAAAGGTTTAAAGGCGCAATGTGTTGTTGCAAAGAGTTCCAGAGTATGGGGGAAGCACAAGAGAAATCTTGTGTGCAGCTGTGGGAATAAGAGATTGGAGGAGTAGAGAAGGAGATCTTGAGAGAATCGCAGGTTGTGTGTAGGTGAGTACCAGGAGACTGTCACAGATGTATGGAGGAGACAGGTTGTAAATGGCTTTGCATGTCATGGTTAGGGTTTTGAACTGGAGTCCCTGGGCATTGGGAAACTAGTGAAGGGCTTGGCAGAGAAGAGAGGCTGGGGAGTAGCGGGGAGACAGGAGGATTAGTCGGGCAACAAAGTTTAGGGTAGATTGGAGGGGTGCAAGAATGCTATAGGGGAGGCCAGAGAGCAGGAGGTTGTAGTAGTCGAGGCGGGAGATGATGAGGTCATGCACAAGTGTTTTTGCAGTTTCTTGGTCAAGGAATGAATGTCTTTTATATGCTTTACAGAGCGGATGTTGTTCACAGAATAGAAACATTACTTTTTACATTCGTCATCAATGACCTCACAGAGGGAGGACACCTCCGACATATACTATGGATCATATATCACGCTCTAATTTTATATTAATCTCAGTATATATAAATCAAAATCTCATCTTGATTCCATAATGCAAAAAGAGAGGTGATTAATATTCCTATATGAAAATATAAATATAAAAAAAGTAAAGAAAAAGCAGTCCATCTACACAGGGCTCGAACCAGAATTTCACACAAAAAATTGTGTTTTTTGTTCATTTGTTCTTGTATGGAAACAAGTCGTTTTATCCTATTGTGCTGTCCAGGATTATTATTTCTATAGACAAAAGCTAGATCTCATGTAACTGGTATATATTCACCCGGACAAATATAGAGATGCATAATAGCCTAAAATGAGAACCGGAGAATTTACCAGATTTATTGAATAAACATTATTTCTTATAAACACTAACGTTTATATTTCTAATTTCTTATAGGTATATATGTGATCCTTGGACTCTAGATCATGTGAAATATCAAAAATACCCTTGAAGAATGATATATTAATAGATATTTAAAAAGTGCAATTGATTGTTGAAATAAAATGATAATAAAAAACAATTTTTCATCAATAAATCTCATTTTTTTAGTGTGGAAGGAAATGGGTGGTAAAAATCTATACTACTATAAAAATAACTTTAATTAAAAAAGGTACCGTATATACTCGCGTATAAGCCGAGTTTTTCAGCCCAAAAATTGGGCTGAAAAGTCCCCCTCTCGGCTTATACGCGAGTCATATACAGGCGCCCCCCCCATCGGTATACAGGCGCCCCCCCCCCATCGGTATACAGGGCCCCCCCTTGCTGCCGCAAACCTGTAAAGTAATAGATCATTATACTTATCCCTGTCGCCGCTCTGACACCGCGCTCCTCAGTGTCTTCATGCTTCTTCCGGCTTCCTCCTCCGACGCACAGACAATGACGTCATTGCCTGCGCCGATGGGGGGGCGCCTGTATACCGATGGGGGGGGCGCCTGTATACCACTGTGGCTGCTGTATATACCACTGGGGCTGCTGCTGTATATACCACTGGGGCTGCTGCTGTATATACCACTGGGACTGCTGCTGTATATACCACTGGGGAGGCTGCGGTAACACTGCTGGGGCCTGTATATACCACTGGGGAGGCTGCTGTAACACTGCTGGGGCTTGTATATACCACTGGGGAGGCTGCTGTATACCTCACTGCTGGGGGCTGTATACCTGTGCTGGGGTCCACCCTCGGCTTATACACGAATCAATAGGTTTTCCCAGGTTTTGGGGGCAAAAGTAGGGGGGTCGGCTTATACACGGGTCGGCTTATACACGAGTATATACGGGGTATATTAAAATTATAAACATAGGATCGGGTCTCAAAACATCAAAAAAGGAGTGAAACGTACAGTATATATATGTTTCCATGGCTCAGAAGACAAATCACACCCCAACCAGGAGTTCCCATGGCAGCTGGTTCGAATACCCCGTCCATTCCATCAAGTTATAAACTTAAACTAATCTAATAACTAATTTCAGACAAAATAAAAAACATTATTAAATATAGAAAATGCCAAATGTATATAAAAATTAAAACTAAGGAGCCCTATAGAAGATCATAATAAATATATAAAAGATAGAATTTCTCTGATATAAATGTTCATTTCATAAAAAGAATGCAAAGGTTATGTCGTTATGAAAAATGGTCACAAGATGGCAGTAGAGAGTCTTTTGCTGGATGCAGTTTCCATAACAACCTATTCAAGATATTCACTGGTACCCAGTGTACAAATGGTCACCACTAGGTGGTGATAGAGTCATCTCCCTAGTTATTTTCTGATGAAGAAGTATTAAGTTATATCTGTACATTCTCTAAACCATTATGTTAAACAATAAACAACCAAGGGATCAGCAATGATCTATTGTAAAAGTACCGACACATACGCATTTTAAACCAGAGACCAGTATGTCTTTACGGTACATAGAATAACACATTGCTGCTTATGCATTACAAAAGTTTTATTTGTCAATAATAAGTGAACATCAAATTTGTAAGCACAAGTGCATCAGTGACAACAAGGGGTTAAAAGGATAAAGTGCCTGGTGCAAAGAGAGGTGAAACGCAGGGTCCAGTATCTTACACATCAGACATCTCCAGGGTCATATAGTCAAAATACAGAAAGTAAAAGCTCTCCAGCATAGATAACAATTGCACATTTTACAGTCAGTTGTAGCTTATGGTAGGTGCAGTTTAGATCACACCATTACAACCATTGCAGCTGAATCCAATGCCGGGGGAACAATAGGTGAAGAGTTAATTATCATACCCAAAGATGCCTGGGGACTGTGTCAGGGGGGAGCCCCGACACGTGTTTCGCTTGTCTTCCTCGGGGGCAGTGGGGTAGTGTGCAGGAGGGAGCCGAGCCTTCTTATATCAGGGGCCATACAGTGATTAGCGCCAATCGCGGCTCACCTGATCACGGACCGCGGCATTGAGAAGCGTCTCGGTAGGAGGAAAACCTCTAGATGACATCAGTGTGCCGATACGCCTCCCGCTTCCTGCCGCGTCAGCGTCACATGACCGTGCGGCTGTGCACGCATGTGTCAATCATATACCCAATCACCGGCCAGCATCTGTGCTGCTAGGGCAACAGCAGCGTAAGGTATTCAACATGATGCCGCCGAGCAGCGCCAAGGGATAGTTTAACCCCTTGCTATACAGCCAGAATGGGCACCAATACAAACAGCATCAAACTAGAGATGATATACATGGAATACATGTAAACATATACAGTACATGTTGCAAAGGGCTCCAGGTATAGACAAGTAATATATTAATCGCGGTCATGTGACGCTGACGCGGCAGGAAGTGGGAGGCGTCTCGGCGTGCTGATGTCATCTGGAGGTTTTCCTCCTACCGAGACGCTTCTCAATGCCGCGGTTTATGATCAGGTGAGCCGCGATTGGCGCTAATCACTGTATGGCCCCTGATATAAGAAGGCTCGGCTCCCTCCTGCACACTACCCCACTGCCCCCCGAGGAAGACAAGCGAAACACGTGTCGGGGCTCCTCCCTGACACAGTCCCCAGGCATCTTTGGGTATGATAATTAACTCTTCACCTATTGTTCCCCTGGCATTGGATTCAGCTGCAATGGTTGTAATGGTGTGATCTAAACTGCACCTACCATAAGCTACAACTGACTGTAAAATGTGCAATTGTTATCTATGCTGGAGAGCTTTTACTTTCTGTATTTTAACTCTATTACCCTGGAGATGTCTGATGTGTAAGATACTGGACCCTGCGTTTCACCTCTCTTTGCACCAGGCACTTCATCCTTTTAACCCCTTGTTGTCACTGATGCACTTGTGCTTACAAGTTTGATATTCACTTGTTATTGACATATAAAGCTTTTGTAATGCATAAGCAGCATTGTGTTATTCTATGTACCGTAAAGACATACTGGTTTAAGTTAAACAATGTATTCAGTATCAGAACAATGGCCACAGGGGCCAACTTATATATTAATGGTTATAAAAATTCTTGTTCAACTTACTCCATTTCTCCCAGTGAATAGGAATAAATCAAGAAATCATAGAAACCGATGTGATCATTGCAATCAGATTCATTCTGTTACTAGATCCAAACCTTTTGGCTTCAATTAACAATGTTGTGAATGGGCACTGGTATATTTAAAGAATGATCCTGTCCTGGGACATATTATACCATCCAGACCAGGGATAACTATTCGGAGGACCCCAATATAAAAGGTATAATAGCACCTAGATGGTTTACAAAGAGCCCGGAGAATGATGAGAATAAAGATGAATGAGTAACATCCAAATGTGGGAGAACAAACTGCTTATGTTGTAGAGTGATCGAGGAGACGACGAGTGTCAGCTCAACTGTCACCAATAAAAGGTTTCCTATTAAGCAAAGCATGAATTGTGGGACAGAATATGTGATCTATCTGATTGATTGCCCATATAAAGTGCAGGACATAGGGAGAACTACACAGACGCTGCATGCTAGACTCATAGATCTAATAGAAGGAGAGGCTTCAAACAGCATGGGGGCTCATGGCATTATGACAAATATCATGATAGGGATTGTAATCAGATGAGAATGACTCCCATTGATTATATACCACAATGTACAGCCAATAGGTTTGAGACCTTGAAGAAAAAAGAAAAGTTCTGCATGTTTAAATTAGATTCTTTGAAGCCAAAAGGTTTGGATCTAGTAACAGAATTAATCTGATTGCAATGATCACATCTGTTGCTATAATTTTTTGATCTATACCTATTCACTGGGAGAAATGGAGTAAGTTGAACAAGAATTTTTATAACCATTAATATATAAGTTGGCACCTGTGGCCATTGTTCTGATCAGGCCCAGCGTCAGCACCCGGCGCACCCGGGCAAGTGCCGGGGCCCAACTGCTTGGAGGGCTAGGGTCACACTTGCCTTGTGACCCTAGCCTGACGCAAGTGTTGTCTGCTGCAGCGCAGAGCGTTTAATGCTATGCGCTGCCAGCAACGGAGCCCATAGAAACCCGATGTTTACATTGACAACCAATGGTTGGCAAGGTAAACATCGGGTTTCTATGGGCTCCAGCGCATAGCATTAAAAGCTATGTGCTGCAGCCGAAAATACTTGCATCAGGCTAGGGTCACAATGCAAGTGGGACCCTAGCCTCAGGGGCCCCTGAGCACACTGCCCCCACAGCCAGGGCCATATCCAGGGGGCAGCTGGGGGGGTCATTTGCAGGGAGGGCGCACTCAGCCTCCTGCAGCTCCGGAGATCTCCCTCCGTGGGAGCCGACAGAGCTGCACACTCTGGGCTGACAGGACCTGTGATAATGTCAATGGAGGGTGGAGGCAGGGGTCACATGAACAGCTCCTCAGTGTATGCAGGACTCTGAGCATCATGATGGCCAGCATAGCAATTAGGTGAAGTTTATGTGTGGGGTCAGGAGGGATTTACAGTGTGAATGTAGCAGAGGTGAGTGTGTACTAGGGGTATGGCAATTTGGTGAAGTTTATGTGTGGGGTCAGGAGGGATTTACAGTGTGAATGTAGCAGAGGCGAGTGGGTACTAGGTGTACGGAGCGGAGCCGAGTGTGTACTAGGTGTACGGAGCGGAGCCGAGTGGGTACTAGGTGTACGGAGCGGAGCCGAGTGGGTACTAGGTGTACGAAGCGGAGCCGTGTGTGTACGGAGCGGAGCCGAGTGTGTACTAGGTGTACGGAGCGGAGTTGTGTGTGTATGAGATGTGCGGAGCGGAGCCGAGTGTGTACGAGGTGTACGGAGCGGAGCCGTGTGTGTATGAGGTGTGCGGAGCGGAGCCGAGTGGGTACTAGGTGTATGGAGCAGAGCCGTGTGTGTATGAGGTGTGCGGAGCGGAGCCGAGTGGGTACTAGGTGTATGGAGCAGAGCCGTGTGTGTACGAGGTGTGCAGAGCGGAGCCGAGTTGGTACTAGGTGTATGGAGAAGAGCCATGTGGGTACGAGATGTACGGAGCAGAGCCGCATGCATAGGATGTGTACGGAGCAGAGCCGCGTGCGTAGGACGTGTACGGAGCAGAGCCGCGTGCGTAGGACGTGCACGGAGCAGAGCTGCGTGCGTAGGACGTGCACGGAGCAGAGCCGCGTGCGTAGGACGTGCACGGAGCAGAGCCGCATGCGTACGAGGTGTACGGAGCAGAGCCGCGTGCGTACGAGGTGTACGGAGCAGAGCCAAGTGCGTACGAGGTATGTGTGCCAGTGGTAGCGCCCTGCTGATTCCGCTCCTATAGTCTCAGCCACCTTTGCCAGCAGCATTTTTCTCCAGAGTCTCTTCTGCCGCTGTCTGCATTCTGCAGCTCAGCATGGAGGGGCATGATGTAGTCATCACTGTGCTGATATGTGCAGAGCGACCGGAGGAGACCAGAGCAGCGAGAAGAAAGGTGAGGAGAAAGAGAGATCCAGACGGCCAGACACTCCGCTAAGCTGCGGTGCCACCCATATGGCAGTGCGGCTCCATTGAGCTGCTTGCATTATTTGTGTGCTTCAGGATGCTTGTGTATATACCAAGAATCCTCAGACGCACAAAAATGCAACATTTTGCATTTGAAGGGTATTTTTAAAAAGCGCAAGGGAACGCAAACGCACCTTAGCCCGCTCCTAACAACGTGTAATATACTCACTGTCAGAAACAACTCTTGCTGGTTTCGGCAGTCACTGCTCCTGTAAGGCTGCCTTCACATAGCCGTTTTTTAAAATGTGGCAGTTGCGGTAAAAAAATCTGCATCTGCCGCATTTTCCGCCTAGCGGCTGCACTTGCTTCACATTTGCGGCAAGCCCCATGCATTGTCTATGGGGCTTGCGGTAAGTGTGCGGCAATATATATATTATAGTCCATGATATGTACTAAAGGGGGCCCACTGAGACTTTTTTGCCCGGGGCCCACAGAAACCTGGAGCCGGGCCTGGTTCTGATACTGAATACATTGTGTAACATAAGTTATATACATTCTCTAAAACATTAATATCAGAGAAATTCTATCTTTTATATATTTATTATGATCTTCTATAGCGCTCCTTAGTTTTAATTTTTATAAACATTTGGCATTTTATATATTTAATGTTTTTTATTTTGTCTGAAATTAATTATTAGATTAGTTTAAGTTTATAATTTGATGGAATGGACGGGGTATTTGAACCAGCTGCCATGGGAACTCCTGGTTGGGGTGTGATTTGCCTTCTGAGCCATGGAAACATATATATACTGTATGTTTCACTCCTTTTTTGATGTTTTTAGACCCAATCCTGTGTTTATAATTTGAATATACCTTTTTGAATTAAAGTTATTTTTATAGTAGTATAGATTTTACCTCCCATTTCCTTCCACACTAAAAAAAAAGAGATTTATTGATGAAAAATTGTTTTTTATTATCATTTTATTTTAACAATTAATTGCAGTTTTTAAATATCTATTAATATATCATTCTTCAAGGGTATTTTTGATATTTCACATGATCTAGAGTCCAAGGATCACATATATACCTATAAGAAATGAGAAATATAAACGTTAGTGTTTATAAGAAATAATGTTTATTCAATAAATCTGGTAAATTCTCCGGTTCTCATTTTAGGCTATTATGCATCTCTATATTTGTCCGGGTGAATATATACCAGTTACATGAGATCTAGCTTTTGTCCATAGAAACAATAATCCTGGACAGCACAATAGGATAAAACGACTTGTTTCCATACAAGAACAAATGAACAAAAAACGCCATTTTTTGTGTGAAATTCTGGTTCGAGCCCTGTGTAGATGGACTGATTTTTTCTTTTTTATTTTTTTATATTTATATTTTTATATAGGAATATTAATCACCTCTCTTTTTGCATTATGGAATCAAGATGACATTTTGATTGATATATACTGAGATTAATATAAAATTAGAGCGTGATATATGATCCATAGTATATGTCGGAGGTGTCCTCCCTCTGTGAGGTCATTGATGATGAATGTAAAAAGTAATGTTTCTATTCTGTGAACAACATCCGCTCTGTAAAGCATATAAGAGACTTTGTATGTATCATGTAATGTGCCCTGAGGAAGGTGCGAGGGTTGCACTGAAACGTGTCGGTTTGTGTGGAGGAATAAAGATGGAGATGGAGAAAGCAATGCCTTTTGAGTACATTTATTGAAGCAGCAGCGCGGATCGTTAGGTCATTGATGACTGTAGTTTGGGAAGTTTCAGTTGAGAGATGCAGTTGGAAGCCAGATTGTAATTGGTGAAAGAGGGAGCAGGAGGAGAGGTGGGAGGACAGTTCAAGATGGACATGCTGTTCAAATATGAGTGATATGAAGCGATAGCTAGACACAGAGGATGGGTCAAGGGAGGGTTTTTTTGGGGATGGGTATGATTGAGGCATGTTTAAAGGATGAGGGGAAGACACCAGTTGTTAATGATAGGTTGAAGAGATGGGTTAGGGTTGGGATAAAGATTCTGGTAAGGTTCAGGATGAGCTGGGACAAGAGCGGGTCAAGAGCACAGGTGGTGAGATGAGATCTGGACAGAAGAAAGGAGAGCTGATCTTCTGTCATGGTGGAGAAGATGGTTTTGGAAGAAGAGAGATGAGCAGTGATGAGGAGGGGCTGTGGGGACTGTGGTGCAAAGCTCTGATGTAATCAATCTTCTGCTTTAAGAAATATGCAAAGTCTTCAGCTGAGATAAGAGGTGAGGAAGGAGGTGCTGGGGATGGAGGAGAGAATTGACAGTATTGAATAGCTGTTTCGGGTTGTGAGACAGGGAGGATATGAGAGATGAGAAGTAGACTTGTTTTGCAGCAGTGAGTGCAGACTTAAGTTGGTGAGGGACTGCTTGTATGCAATGAAGTGCTCGGTGGAATGGGATCTCTTCCATCTCCACTCAGCAACCCTGGAAGCTCGTCTCAGTTCTTTAGTACGGCTGGACTGCCAGGGTTGTTTGTTGATTGTAGGAGTTTTGCTATGTGTGAAGGGGGCAGCCGAATCGAGTGCTGTTGTTACTGTGGTGATAGATAAAGTGGCAGCAGCGTCTGTATCGTGTGAGGAAGCTATGTCTGAGAGAGGGAGAAGGGGCTCAGAAAGTGAGTGTAAATCGAGGTGTCTGAGATTTCTGCGAGGATGAGCGAGCTTATGGAGTTGGGGTTGCGCACTAGGAGAGGAGAGGGAAGAGAATCTCAGTAGGTTGTGGTCAGACGGGGGAGAGATGAGTTTGATGAGAGGTTAGTAAATGAACAGAGGCAGGTGAAGATAAGGCCAGCGTGTAGCCATCTTTGTGGGTGGCTGTGGAGGACCATTGATTCAGGCCAAAGGAGGAAGTACCGTGTTTCCCCGAAAGTAAGCCCCCCCGATTGTAAGGCCGCCTAGGGGTAAAGGGGGGGCCTGCTAATGTAAGGCCTCCCCCAAATATAAGGCCTTACAACCGGGGGGAGCTAATGTAAGGCCCCTAGCGGGGGGGGAGAGCCGGAGCGGGTCGCACGTCACGTGCGCCCGCTCATTAGATATGCACTGCATCCCCCTGTCAATCAGCGGCAGGGGGAGCAGTGCATTATGTGTATGGGCCCCCTCCTGCCGGCACACTACACCCCAGCCGGTGTTCTGAGGCCCCCCGCTGCTGCTCACATCTTACCCTCCAGGGTCTTCTTGCAGCAGCCAGCGCGTCGGTTTCTCCGTCCTCAGCTGTCTCCCGGACCATGTGACCGGCCGGTCGCAATAGCATGACGTCATGCGCTGCGATGGGTCACATGATCCGGGAGACAGCTGAGGACGGGACCGGAGGACCGACGCGCTGGCTGCTGCAAGAAGACGTTGGAGGGTAAGATGTGAGCAGCAGCAGCAGGGGGGGCCTCAGAACACCGGCTGGGGGGTAGTGTGCCAGCAGGAGGGGGCCTGTATGCCACACTGGCTGGGGGCTGTATACCACACTGGCTGGCCAATATAAGACCCCCCCCCCCCCCGAAAGTAAGACAAGGGGCCACTTTTGGCCCCCAAAAAAATGTAAGACAGGGTCTTACTTTCGGGGAAACACGGTAGTAGATGATGAACGTTTAGAGGCAGCTGATGGAAGTGTCAATGGGGATGTTGAAGTCACCCATGATGAGGCTGGGGATGTCACAGGAAGGAAATGAAGTAGCAAGGTGATGAAGTGGTCGAGAAAGGTGGTGATGGCTTGCCCTGGGGGCGGTAGATGGCAGCCAGCTGGAGGGTGGAGGGGGAGTAGATGTGGACAGAGAGCACCTCAAATGCGGGAAGAGTAACAGAGGGTGGTAGTGGAATTGGGGTAATAGAGCAGTTATCAGACAGAAGCAGGCTAACTCCTCCACCATGCTTGTAGCTGGGGCGAGGGGTGTGAGAAAGATGGAATCCACCATAATAATGTGCAGCTGGAGAGGCTTTGTCAGAGGGGTGAGCCAGGATTCAGTGATCTCAAGGAAGGCGAGGTTGTTAGTGATGAAGAGGGTGTGGATGTATGAAAGCTTGTTGCAGACAGAGCGAGCGTTCCACAGTGGTCCAGGTAGAGGAACCAGGGGAGCGGGGGCTGAATGAATGGGTATAACGCTATTAGGGTTGCAAATATTTGTGATGGATTGTGGGGGGGGGGGGGGGTTAGAAATACCTGTGTAATGCACTAAATGAACCCTCATTATACCTCCTTTTGCACAGGCTGGATGTTCTTTGTCTCTTTGTATTTGCGCGGCTACGGCAGTGCTTTGGTCCGTGCTGTGTGAGGAGGATTGACTAGCGTGAGTGGTGAGCTGGATTTTCTATACTATTTTATTTGATGCCACCATTGCCCTTAGAGATGAGTAACTCGTCCTGCACAAACCATGATGGAGGTTTCCTGAGCTTCTTCAGGTGTCCAGAAACAGTGAGAGTGCTCAGATGTGACCAGGATGGCAGCCACGTGTGGTCACTGAGCCGTCCACTGAACGGGGGAGCTCTGTCCATGAAACAGGCCACAATTGCACACAGCTTTGTGTGTTTTCTGCATCCATGAGAATAAAAAATAGGAGTCACTGTATTTATGTGAGTAATATTATCATATGTCTGGTATAAGTGATGAGCAGATGACATCCCTCACTAATGGCTGCCGCTGGAGGGGACACAGCGGTATTCAGACTGCAGCTTCACCACATGATGTCCTGATCATTATAGTGGAGACCTCCAAGAAATCTGCATCATAAAGTGCAAAATACATGATGTGATCAGAGACGAGACTCCACACAGCGGCCTATGATGCCGCAGCCGCCTTTGCTATGCGTCAGACCTGATCAGCCGGGAGTCACTTCTGCTTCAGGAAGACCAGATTTGTTTTTCCGCTTGTGACTTTTCCTCCTTTTCAGAGACGTGACTGTTTAATTTCACCTTCGACATACAGGAGCTGATCAATGAATTAGAAGATCAGCAAAAAGTGACTTTATATCAATAATTCAATACATAAAGTGACCACATCTATTATATAGAGTCATTACACACAGAGGGAGCTATTTCATGCCTTTATTTCTGTTAATGTTGATGATTATGGCTTACAGCAAATGAAAACCCAAAGGTCATTATCTCAGAGAATTAAAGTAGGGAGGATGAAGGGTTAAACCCCGCGTTGCCTTATTCCACGAGACAACAAAGTGTATCCAGCTATTTACAAGGGGGGTGATAATGTGCAACAAGTGCATCCAGCTATTTAATAGAGGGGGTGATAATGTGCAACAAGTGCATCCAGCTATTTAATAGAGGGGGTGATAATGTGCAACAAGTGCATCCAGCTATTTACAAGGGGAGAAGGGGTATATATAGCCAACATGTCTCCTTCTACTCTGTAATGTACCAAATGTGCATCCAGCTATTCACAAGGGGGAATGATAATGTGCAACAAGTGCATCCAGCTATTGGAGCTATAGGGTTGGGGATGATGAGTAATGATACATCCATCTATTTCTGTATTATATATATAAACCCTCTGCACAGTGGAATTACAGAGGCTCCATGCATTGTGGCATCGTGTTGTAGCACAGTGTATTAATGACATCATTTATTTCATCTTTTTCAGATCTTAGTCCTGACTTTCCCTGGTCAGTGACTCCATCACTGGGGAGAAGTCACTGGACACCGGGCACAAGCTAAGAAGAGACCTTGAGTGTGTCCAGGACACTGCAGAGACCGGACAGTTACAGAGAGGCCAGTGAGAGCTATGGACCGAAGAGAGGACGAACTGCAAGAGGGGGGTCTCCCCAGCCTCCAAGTACTGCCCAGATCACAGCAAGGGGATTAAGATACCATAACTGTGGACTGAAGAGAGGACCCCACTACCCCGGCCAGCAGATATGGCACAAACTCGAGTGTCACAGATTATACAAAGCATTCCAAAGGAAAAAAGACAGCACCTACAACCGGTCTGGGTGGAGGGTGTGAAGGCGGTGGGTGCCCGTGACTCTGGAAGCTCAAGGACAGTGGTCAGAGAAAATCTGGTACCAGACAAATGTCTGCTTCCCTCCAGACCTGTGATAGCTAAAGTAGGAGGAGGAGGAACTATTAAACTGCAGATGGCCAGACTGCATTTAGATTGGGGACACGGTCAAGGAATGGTGGATGTGGCTGTCGTGCAGAACCAAAAAGTAGATGTGTATCTGGGAAACGACTTGGGAGCAGGTTTGACCAGCTACTGGATCCCGGAAGAAACCCAAAGCCCAGAACCGGATCCAACTGCATCAGCTGACCTCCCGCCAGAGGTGAGTAATGGAGAAAATACAATGTTACACTGACTGACCATGACCTGGGGGAACATGACATCAGGGAGGAGGTTCGGGGAAACCCATCACTAGAGGGTTGAGGAGTGCAGCCCATTGAATATTGCATATAATGGCACGGATTTTAGATTAGATATATTACAAAGATGAGGGAATCGGCACCATTTAGGTTTATCTTATGCATTTTATTATTCACATACTCAATTGTATTAATATTTATTATAATAAATATTATTTAGCATAAGAAGAATATTACAAACTAGACAGAGGCCCGATTCAATCGCATTGGACATAGAACATGTGTGATTATATGTTAGTCCAATTACTCCCACTACTAATCACAGCATCACTGAGGAGGGCAGGGGAACCTGCTGCTGCATCGGGGGGCCGTGGCTTGATAGGCGCTTCTGCTGCTCGCCATCCCCTGTGTGCTCTCTGCCCGCCCTGTGCACTTTCTTTCCCTCTCTGTGCACTCTCTCTGTCCTATCCCCTGTGTGCTGCCTCTGTCCTATCCCCTGTGTGCTGCCTCTGTCCCATCCCCCTGTGTGCTGCCTCTGTCCCATCCCCTGTGTGCTGCCTCTGTCCCATCCCCCTGTGTGCTGCCTCTGTCCCATCCCCCTGTGTGCTGCCTCTGTCCCATCCCCCTGTGTGCTGCCTCTGTCCCATCCCCCTGTGTGCTGCCTCTGTCCCATCCCCCTGTGTGCTGCCTCTGTCCCATCCCCCTGTGTGCTGCCTCTGTCCCATCCCCCTGTGTGCTCTGTCACATCCCCTGTGTGCTGCCTCTGTCCCATCCCCCTGTGTGCTCTGTCCCATCCCCCTGTGTGCTGCCTCTGTCCCATCCCCCTGTGTGCTGCCTCTGTCCCATCCCCCTGTGTGCTCTGTCACATCCCCCTGTGTGCTGCCTCTGTCCCATCCCCCTGTGTGCTGCCTCTGCCCCATCCCCCTGTGTGCTGCCTCTGTCCCATCCCCCTGTGTGCTGCCTCTGTCCCATCCCCCTGTGTGCTGCCTCTGCCCCATCCCATGTGCTGCCTCTCTTCTCCTTGTGCTCTTTCTCTCCCCTGTGTAACATCTCTTTCCCTCTGTACGCTGAGGTGCCACAGTGGTAGCAGGATGGGTCTGCCCCAATGGTATGATTGAGCGGACCCAGGCACAGGCGATAATGAATACCTTTTCTGTGACCAGTGTCCTGGATGGCATATGGCACCCCTCGTCAAAGATGTCCTATAGGTGGCGCTGTTTTCTTTGATTGATCAACCAAACTATTTTGCTTTGTAACATTCCAGTTTACCTGTAATTTACATGATGTCCTACAGGTGGCACTGTTTTTAGAACAAACAAGGCATCCCATAGAGTTATATGGGAAATGGGGTAAAAACGTATTACAAACTCAATACCCAACGCAGTCGCTGTAAAAACACGTGCTTTCACCCAGCGCACCAGAAACGTGCTTTGCTTGCGTTAACGCAGCTGAAAAACGCAATGTGTTCAAAACGCACACCACCTTAGATGTGAAAAGGGCCTGACAGATACACAAACAGATACACAGACAGATGGGGTGGGGCTTTTATATAGAAGATATGTACAAGTGCATCTCAATGAATTAGAAGATCATCAAAATGTTACTTATTTCAATTTTGCACTTCAGTGAGGAAGTGGATGAACTCTAGCGCCACCTTTAGGTAGCTCCTCAAAGTCTAAATCGACTTTCTGACAAGCCTTTTAATATGACTAGGGATTTGTGCCAGATCAGAACCCTGTGGCGCCCCGCAACGAGTGCGTCACAGGAAGGTATTGCATCCCTGACTGAAGATGTAATATCTTCCGTCTCGGTGATGACATGGTTAAACTCAGAGCTCCATACACCACATGCACCACTTAGAGGGCCAATCAGGCCCTGGTGGGAGGAGTGTAGGAGTAGTGTGTGTGGGTAACTTAGGAGAGGAAGCAGAAGTCGGGTGGAAGGCAACGTAGGAGAAGGAGAAACGGGGCTCTGCACAGTGCCGTGCAGCCCTGAAGACTAAACCTACCGGCTGGCACCATTAAGCGGAGACCCAGACCGGAACACGGGCAGCTACCAAACGGGCTCAAACACACCCGTGCCCGAAACCACCGGATCACCAGTTCCGAGGTGAACGGACGTCCATCGCTGTTCCGCAAACCGTGGTGAAGGACAGCTTCGTAAGAAGCACCTCACCACAGCCGCAATCAAGTTGTCTTGCCAGCAGGGGCCCACCACTGGGACACAGGACTTTCTTCAGTCGAAATTCAGTCAGAACTTCCAATAGAAGTTTCCCTAGCACCCTGAACTGGTATACTAAGGCGACACCGGCTACCAATATAGAGAGGCTAGACAAAGGAGGAACACCGCGGAGCTCTGAACTAATACCAGTCATTGCTGGGACCACCCGGTCCGTTACCCTAGACTGTATACCCTGTACCACAATACCGGTTACAGTAAAGACCCGTTACGGAGGAAGCTGGTGTCCGTGCTTTTCTTCAGAACTGTTATTAACTCTGTACATTCAAAACTACTGAGCTGCCGAATTCCATCGAGTACAGCTCCTGGGACTCCAGCTCATCCTGTGGGGAGCATCCCATCTAGCTTCCGCACATCCCCCGGAGGCCCAAGCAGCATCGGTGCCATCACCGGACTCCCGCAGGTGGCGTCACGACAAACAAGAATCAATCCCATCCTTTATTATCCCCTATTTGATCTGACCCCCGGGCCCCACAGCCTCAGGCGCGGAACCGTGACGAGGAAGCAACGCCTGAGACCTGAGAACCCGGCAACGGTGAGTCAACCCCCAAACTACAGATGCTGCGTTTCGGGGTAACTGCCCACACACTACCTTATTTCAGTAATTCACTACATAAAGTGACACACATATATTATAGAGTCATTACACACAGACGATATATTTCAAGTGTTTATTTCTGTTAATGTTGATGATTATGGTTTACAGCCAAAGAAAACCCAAAGGTCATCATCTTAGAAAATTAGGATAAGACCAATTTAAATAATGATTTTTAACTCCTAAATGTTTGTCTAATGAAAAGTATGTCAGTAAATGTACAGTAAAAAGTATGAACAGTAAATGCGTTCAATACTTGGTCGGGGCCAGTGGCATAATTCAGGCCCTGGGGCCCCGATGCGAAAGCTCCAACGGGGCCCCCAATTATTGCAAATCTTTAATAGTATTAGGTAGTCTTTGGCCTATAGAAAAAGGGACTTTTGGGGCCCCCCTAGACTGCAGGGCCCAGATGTGATCGCCACCCCTGCACCTGTGGTAGTTACGCCCCTGGTCGGGGCTCGTTTTGGATAAATTACTTTGATTTTTCCCTCTCATCTGGTGTTTTCACCTCCACCTTCAAACATGTCAGCATTCACCCATTACTAACAAACCATCCCTCGCCCAGAACTCTGCTGCTAACTACAGACCTGTCTCTAATCTCCCCTTCATCTCTACACTTGGTCCTCTCCGTCTGATCCGCTATCTCTCTGACAATTCTCTTTCTTGACCCTCTACAATCCGGCTTCCGCTCCTTACACTCTACTGAAACTGCCCTCACTAAAGTCTCTAATGATCTACTAACAGCTAAATCTAATGGTCCCTACTCCCTGCTGATCCTCCTGGATCTCTCCGCTGTGTTCGATACTGTGGATCACCAGCTCCTTCTCTCTCTGCTCTGCTCTATTGGGGTTAAGGACACGGCTCTCTCCTGGTTCTCCTCCTACCTCTCTGACCGCTCCTTCACTGTATCTTTTCCAGCTCCTCTTCCTCTCCTCTGCCCCTCACGGTTGGGGTTCCTCAGGGTTCAGTCCTAGGTCCCCTCCTCTTCTCTTTATACTCTGCCCTTAATGGGCAAACCATCAGTAGTTTTGGTTTTCAGTACCATCTCTATGCTGATGACACCCAGTTATACTCATCGTCTCCTGACATCACCCCCACATTACTACACAATACCAGTGATTGTCTGTCTGCTGTCTCTAACATCATGTCTTCTCTCTACCTTAAACTGAATCTGTCAAAAACTGAACTTCTCGTGTTTCCCTCCTCTAATAACCTCCCTAACCCCAATATTACTATACCCATGTGTGGTTCTACCATTACTCCTCAGCAGCCACCTTCTGTCTCGGGGTTATATGTGACTCAGATCTCTCCTTCACTCCCCACATCCGATCACTTGCTCGTGTCACCTACATCTCAAAAACATCTCTAGAATTCGGCCTTTTCTTACCATTGACTCTGCAAAAACTGTCGCCCTTGTTCATTCTTGTCTGGATTATTGCAATTCTCTACTAATTGGTCTCCCTAAACTCTCTCCTCTCCAATCCATCCTGAATGCAGCAGCCAGGATCATATTTTTCTCCAACCGCTTCACCGAAGCCTCTGTCCTGTGCCAGTCAGTGTGGCACCCCTCCGGGTCAGAACTCCACCAGACGTACTGCACTCCCACGGTTAGGAGGTGTAGTGCCTCTGTTTTCAAGGTGCTGGGATGGTACAGCTGAGCCCAAAGTACACACAGCACACAACACTTAGGCACTCAGGACCCAGGGAACCTTGCGTAAACCCAGGGGAGAGGTCTAGGACACAAAAAGGCAGTGTTAGTTTCAGTTTAGTTAGTGGAGTAGGAGAGGACAGAATGGAGTAAGTGCAGTAGAATAACAACAGAACACCGAGATCTGGTGTGGTGCCACCTCCCATGGGCTGCGGCTATGCCACCCCGCTTGCCCACTGGAGGGAGTAAACAGCTTGGTAGAGGCAGACCAGAACCCTTGAGGTGTGGAGAAGACAGCGATTACCTGTATGTCCGAATCTCATGAGATAGAGGGGTTGGTGGA
Organism: Allobates femoralis; assembly: GCA_033576535.1. Classification (NCBI taxonomy): domain Eukaryota; kingdom Metazoa; phylum Chordata; class Amphibia; order Anura; family Aromobatidae; genus Allobates; species Allobates femoralis. The sequence goes on from JARQOC010000002.1 coordinate 11,424,198, forward strand.
GGACACAGGGACCGGCCCTGCATACTGTGCGGAAGCTTCAAGCTCGATCCGAAACCGGAGGTCCCAGACTTCCAATGCAGCTTGTCCAAACACCCAACACATCTTGGGGAAGGTGGCTGAACAACTGAGCAGTGCCCGGGAGGAAATCTAATGGTGTCCGGGACAGCACCCGTGGCCACCGGTACTTGAGCTCTGTGCTGCGGAGGCGTTGAGAGCCTGAGGGGCAGAGCGACGACCCGCTTGCCACAGATGAGAACTACTCCTTATAACACTGAGAAATATGACCCACCAGAGACTGAGACACCTAGAAAGCAAAGTGAGGGCACCAACCGTGGCTTGACTGTACCAACCCGGCTCTAGAGAAAGAACAAGTACCGGAGATTGGCAGAGAGCGTACCCGGCGGCCATGTTTAACACCTGAAGTAAAAGTAACAGAACTGCAGCTGTGGTGTGTGTTACTTTTATTAGCGGCGACCATCGGCCGTGAGAGCCACCTAAAACACTTAGGGTACAGTTGACCAAGTGAACATCAGCCAAGGTACGAGCCAGGGAGGGTGACCACTGCGCTGCCCTGGGGACCCACCGCTCCATCTGCGGGGAGTGACACCATCCGAGCTGCCGACCATAGTCCCCAGAGGTGCTGCAGCAGCGGTGGCCACACACTGCAGGTGTTGTCACGGAACTCATCTTTTCCCTCAGACTTTCCCTAACATCTTCCCCCATTTATTACAATGACACCACCAAGGTCTCAGGACCGGGTCTCGTTCCCTGTCTGTCCCCGTGAAAAGAACCGAAGAAGTGAAGATGTGAGAACAACTAGTAACTGCCCGGTTCCCGAGTCTTCCCCGGCCCTGGAGTGGGCATGTCAATTGCACTGGCCACCCATTATCACTCTCATCCACAAAGCTCTCCACAGTTCTGCACCTCCCTACATCTCCTCCTCATCTCTGTCTATCACTCACCCATCCTCTCCAAAGTTCTACACCGCACTACATCTCCTCCTAATCTCTGTCTATCACCCTACACGTGCCCTCCATCCTGCAAGTAACCTAAGACTGACATCAGCTACAATCCAAACCTCCCACTCCTGTCTCCAAGACTTCTCACGAGCTGCACCAATTCTCTGGAACGGATTACCAAGAACTATTCAAGTTAATTCCCAATACCCATTGTGTTAAGCGGGCCCTAACGACACATTTCTTTAGACAAGCCTATCACCTCACCTCACTTATCTAACTATTCCCATTCTGCCTTTTCCAAATCTGGCTTCTTCGGTCATCTCTCTACACAGGGCCGTATTTACAATTAGGCACTGGAGGGCCTTTGCCTGGGGCAGATAGCAGGGGGGCGATGCCAGGGGAGAGATTTTTTTTTTTTAAATTTAACATTATTTTTTTTTAACCTTCTCTCCCCTCTCCCAGACTCTATGAAAACCGAAGTCTTTGCGGAGGAGGGGGGAGTCGGTGCAGCGGCGGTGTCGGCATTGCCGCCCGCATGTGCCCCAGTGCTCGCTGCACTTCCAGGTTCAGTAGAGCTTCCAGCACCTTCCTGACCTGGCGTACGGAGGCACGGTAACACTGAAGGTTTTACGCTAGCAGGAAGAGGTCTCCTCACTGCCAGCGTCTCTGCTGCACGCCGCACAGGAGGAGAACCCGGCTGATGCAGGTAAGGCACTGTGTCAGCTGAAGATAGAGAAGCCTGGAGTATCGGGGAGAGAATGAATTTGGGGGGGGGGGGGGAGACAAGGGAGTGCACAGCATACAAAGGGAGGGGGAAGAGACAATGGGGTGCACAGCATGAAAAGGGGGGGAAGAGAGAAGGGGGTGCACAGCATGCACGGGGAGAATGAGACAGGGGTGTGCACAGCATGAAAAGGGGGTGGAAGACACGGGGATGCACAGCATGAAAAGGGGGTGGAAGAGAAAAGGGGGGTGCACAGCATGAAAGGGGGCAATGACAAGGGGGTGCACAGCATGAAAAGGGGAGGGAAGAGACAAGGGGATGCACTGCATGAAAAGGGAGGGAGAGGCAAAGGGGTACACAGCATGAAAGGGGGCGATGACAAGGATGCACAGCATGAAAGGGGGTGAAGAGAAAAGGGGGTGCACAGCATGCAAAGGGAGGGGGGAAGAGACAAGGGGGGCACAGCATACAAAGGGAGGGGGATGAGACAAGTGTGTGCACAGCATGAAAGGGGGGTGAAGAGAAAAAGGGGTGCACAGTATACAAAGGGAGAGGGAAGAGACAAGGGGGTGCACAGCATACAAAGGGAGGGGGAAGAGACAATGGGGTTGCACAGCATGAAAAGGGGGTGGAAGAGAAAAGGGGTGTGCACAGCATGAAAGGGAGAAGAGACAAAGGGGTGCATAGCATGAAAGGGGCAATGACAAGGGGGTGCAAAGCATGAAAAGGGGATGGAAGAGACAAGGGGGTGCACAGCATGAAAAGGGAGTGGAAGAGACAAGGGGGTGCACAGCATGCAGAGGGGGAATGAGACAATGGGGGTACACAGCATGAAAAGGGGAGGAAGAGAGAAGGGGGTGCACAGCATGAAAGGGGGGAGGAGACAAGGGATGCACAGCATGAAAAGGGGGGAGGAGACAATGGGGTGCACAGCATGCAGAGGGGGAAAGAGACAAGGGGGTGCACAGCATGAAAAGGGGGTGGAAGAGAAAGGGGTGCACAGTATGAAAAGGGGCAATGATGGGGTGCACAGCATGAAAAGGGGATGGAAGAGACAAAGGGGTGCACCGCATGCACAGGGGGGATGAGACAAGGGGGTGCACCGCATGAAAAGAGGTGGTAGACGGGGGTGCATAGCAAGAAAAGGGGGTGGAAGAGACAAGGGGGTGCACAGCATGAAAGGGGGGAGAGATAAGGGGGTGCACAGCATGAAAAAAAGGGGGGGAAGAGGCAAGGGGGTGCACAGCATGAAAAGGGGGGTGAAGAGACAAGGGGCTGCACAGCATGCAAAGGGGAAATGACAAGGGGGTGCACAGCATGCAAAGGGAGGGGGAAGAGACAAGGGGGTGCACAGCAGGAAAAGGGTGGAAGAGACAAGGGGGTGCACAGCAAGTAATGGGGGTGGAAGAGACAAGGGGGTGCACAGCATGAAAAGAGGGTGGAAGAGAAAAGGGGTGTGCACAGCATGAAAGGGGGGAGAGACAAGGGGGTGCACAGCTTGAAAGGGGGGGAGAGGCGAGGGGGTGCACAACATGAAAAGGGGGCAAAGAGACAAGGGGATGCACTGCATGAAAAGGGGGACAAAGAAAAGGGGATGCACTGCATGAAAAGGGGGGGAAAGACGCAAGGGGGTGCAGAGCATTGAAATGGGGGGGGTGGAATGATAAAAGAGGGGGATGTACAGAATTAAAAATGGGGGTGAACCATTCTCTCCCATTTTTAATTCTGTACAGCCCCCTCATTTGTTACTCTCCCCACCCCTCCCATTTCCATGCTGTGCACCCCCTCATTTCTCATTCTCTGAGAATTGTGGCCTCTTCTCTTTTCCTCCAGACTCTGGGATTGTGTCCTCTCCATTCTTCCTCCAGACTCTTGGATTGTGTCCTCTCCATTCTTCCTCCAGACTCTGGGATTGTGTCCTCTCCATTCTTCCTCCAGACTCTTGGATTGTGGCCTCTCCATTCTTCCTCCAGTCTCTTGGATTGTGTCCTCTCCACTCTTCCTCCAGACTCTTGGATTGTGTCCTCTCCATTCTTCCTCCAGACTCTTGGATTGTGGCCTCTCCACTCTTCCTTCAGACTCTTGGATTGTGTCCTCTTCACTCTCCCTCGAGACTCTGGGATTGTGTCCTCTCCGCTCTTCCTCCAGACTCTTGGATTGTGGCCTCTCCACTCTTCCCCAGACTCTGGGATTGTGGCCTCTCCACTCTTCCTCCAGACTCTTGGATTGTGGCCTCTCCACTTTTCCTCCAGACTCTTGGATTGTGGCCTCTCCACTCTTCCTCCAGACTCTTGGATTGTGGCCTCTCCACTCTTCCTCCAGACTCTTGGATTGTGGCCTCTCCACTTTTCCTCCAGACTCTTGGATTGTGGCCTCTCCACTCTTCCTCCAGACTCTTGGATTGTGGCCTCTCCACTCTTCCTCCAGACTCTTGGATTGTGGCCTCTCCACTCTTCCTTCAGACTCTTGGATTGTGTCCTCTTCACTCTTCCTCCAGACTCTTGGATTGTGGCCTCTCCATCTTCCCCAGACTCTGGATTGTGGCCTCTCCACTCTTCCCCCAGACTCTGGGATTGTGGCCTCTCCACTCTTCCCCCAGACTCTGGGATTGTGGCCTCTCCACTCTTCCCCCCCAGACTCTGGGATTGTGGCCTCTCCACTCTTCCTCCAGACTCTGGGATTCTCTTCCTCCAGACTCTGGGGGTGAACCATTCTCTCCCATTTTTAATTCTGTACAGCCCCCTCATTTGTTACTCTCCCCACCCCTCCCATTTCCATGCTGTGCACCCCCTCATTTCTCATTCTCTGAGAATTGTGGCCTCTTCTCTCTTCCTCCAGACTCTTGGATTGTGGCCTCTCCACTCTTCCTCCAGACTCTTGGATTGTGGCCTCTCCACTCTTCCTCCAGACTCTTGGATTGTGGCCTCTCCACTCTTCCTCCAGACTCTGTGGATTGTGTGCCTCTCCACTCTTCCTCCAGACTCTTGGATTGTGGCCTCTCCACTCTTCCTCCAGACTCTTGGATTGTGGCCTCTCCACTCTTCCTCCAGACTCTTGGATTGTGGCCTCTCCACTCTTCCTCCAGACTCTTGGATTGTGGCCTCTTCACTCTTCCTCCAGACTCTGTGGATTGTGGCCTCTCCACTCTTCCTCCAGACTCTTGGATTGTGGCCTCTCCACTCTTTCCTCCAGACTCTTGGATTGTGGCCTCTTCCACTCATCTTCCTCCAGACTCTTGGATTGTGGCCTCTCCACTCTTCCTCCAGACTCTGGATTGTGCCTCTCATCTTCCTCCAGACTCTGGGATTGTGGCCTCCTCCGCTCTTCCTCCAGACTCTGGGATTGTGGCCTCTCCACTCTTTCCTCCAGACTCTGGGATTGTGGCCTCTCCACTCTTCCCTCCAGACTCTGGGATTGTGGCCTTCCATCTTCCTCCATCTGTTCTCTTCCCAGACTCTGGGATTGTGGCCTCTCCACTCTTCCTCCAGACTCTGGGATTGTGGCCTCTCCACTTTTCCTCCAGACTCTGGATTGTGGCCTCTCCACTTCTTCCTCCATTCTCTGGGATTCTCTTCCTCCAGACTCTGGGATTGTGGCCTCTCCACTCTTCCTCCAGACTCTGGGATTGTGGCCTCTCGCTCTTCCTCCAGACTCTGGATTGTGGCCTCTCCACTCTTCCTCCAGACTCTGGATTGTGGCCTCTCCACTCTTCCTCCAGACTCTGGGATTGTGGCCTCTCCACTCTTCCTCCAGACTCTGGGATTGTGGCCTCTCTGCTCTTCCTCCAGACTCTTGGATTGTGGCCTCTCCACTCTTCCTCCAGACTCTGGGATTGTGGCCTCTCCACTCTTCCTCCAGACTCTGGATTGTGGCCTCTCCACTCTTCCTCCAGACTCTGGGATTGTGGCCTCTCCACTCTTCCTCCAGACTCTGGGATTGTGGCCTCTCCACTCTTCCTCCAGACTCTTGGATTGTGGCCTCTCCACTCTTCCTCCAGACTCTTGGATTGTGGCCTCTCCACTCTTCCTCCAGACTCTGGGATTGTGGCCTCTCCACTCTTCCTCCAGACTCTGGGATTGTGGCCTCTCCACTCTTCCTCCAGACTCTTGGATTGTGGCCTCTCCACTCTTCCTCCAGACTCTTGGATTGTGGCCTCTCCACTTACCCTTTCCTCCAGACTCTGGGATTGTGGCCTCTCCACTCTTCCTCCAGACTCTGGGATTGTGCCTCTCCACTTTTCCTCCAGACTCTTGGATTGTGGCCTCTCCACTCTTCCTCCAGACTCTTGGATTGTGGCCTCTCCACTCTTCCTCCAGACTCTGGGATTGTGGCCTCTCCACTTTTCCTCCAGACTCTGGGATTGTAGCCTCTCCACTTTTCCTCCAGACTCTTGGATTGTGGCCTCTCCGCTCTTCCTCCAGACTCTGGGATTGTGGCCTCTCCGCTCTTCCTCCAGACTCTGGGATTGTGGCCTCTCCACTCTTCCTCCAGACTCTGGGATTGTGGCCTCTCTGCTCTTCCTCCAGACTCTGGGATTGTGGCCTCTCCACTCTTCCTCCAGACTCTGGGATTGTGGCCTCTCCACTCTTCCTCCAGACTCTGGGATTGTGGCCTCTTCATTCTCCCTCCAGACTCTGGATTGTGGCCTCTCTGCTCTTCCTCCAGACTCTGGGATTGTGGCCTCTCCCTCTCCTCCAGACTCTTGGATTGTGGCCTCTCCACTTTTCCTCCAGGCTCTGGGATTGTGGCCTCTCCACTCTTCCTCCAGACTCTTGGATTGTGGCCTCTCCACTCTTCCTCCAGACTCTGGGATTGTGGCCTCTCCACTCTTCCTCCAGACTCTGGGATTGTGGCCTCTCCACTCTTCCTCCAGACTCTTGGATTGTGTCCTCTCCACTCTTCCTCCAGACTCTTGGATTGTGGCCTCTCCACTCTTCCTCCAGACTCTTGGATTGTGGCCTCTCCACTCTTCCTCCAGACTCTGGGATTGTGGCCTCTCCACTTTTCCTCCAGACTCTGGGATTGTAGCCTCTCCACTTTTCCTCCAGACTCTGGGATTGTGTCCTCTCCACTCTTCCTCCAGACTCTGGGATTGTGGCCTCTCCACTTTTCCTCCAGACTCTGGGATTGTAGCCTCTCCACTTTTCCTCCAGACTCTTGGATTGTGGCCTCTCCGCTCTTCCTCCAGACTCTGGGATTGTGGCCTCTCCGCTCTTCCTCCAGACTCTGGGATTGTGGCCTCTCCACTCTTCCTCCAGACTCTGGGATTGTGGCCTCTCCACTCTTGGATTGTGGCCTCTCCACTCTTCCTCCAGACTCTTGGATTGTGGCCTCTCCACTCTTCCTCCAGACTCTGGGATTGTGGCCTCTCCACTCTTCCTCCAGACTCTGGGATTGTGGCCTCTCCACTCTTCCTCCAGTCTCTGGGATTGTGGTCTCTCCACTCTTCCTCCAGACTCCGGGATTGTGGCCTCTCCACTCTTCCTCCAGACTCCGGGATTGTGGCCTCTCCACTCTTCCTCCAGTCTCTGGGATTGTGGTCTCTCCACTCTTCCTCCAGACTCCGGGATTGTGGCCTCTCCACTCTTGGATTGTGGCCTCTCCACTCTTCCTCCAGACTCTGGGATTGTGGCCTCTCCACTCTTCCTCCAGACTCTGGGATCTTGATTGCCAATGACTTTTGTGGCTTACCCTCCTTGTGAAGTGTGTCAATGACTGCCTTCTGGACATCTGTCAAGTCAGCAGTCTTCCCCATGATTATGTAGCCTACTGAACTAGACTAAAGGACCATTTTAAACGCGTAGTAAGCTTTTGCAGGTGTTTTTGTGTTAATCATTTACATTTTCTGAGACGTTTTGGGTTTTCATTGGCTGTAAGCCATTAATCATCAACATTAACAGAAATAAAGACTTGAAATAGATCTCTTTGTGTAATGACTACAATATATGTTTCACTTTATTAAATTACTGAAATAGAATATCATCAAAAAGATCATTTAATTTATTGACTTGCCCTTGTATGTGTGTAGATCTCTGGAGATTTAAAGGGAACCTTTCACCTCATTCTACCCCCCTGACCTATCACTAGCTGTCCCTGCACCTTCCTAGCTGCTCCCTAACCATCCCTGTCTGCTGTAAATGTGCCCTATAAAGATGGTGAAAAATTAGTTATATCTTACAAGCAGTCGCTCAGTTTGGAGACTGGAAAGGCGGCTCCGAGCTCCATTCTCCCCTCCTCGCTTCTTCACCGCACGCCCCGCTGGCTGTCATCATTCGTTCTTGATCTGCTCCTCCTGTTTGAATCTCTCGCACTCTTCTGCTCCTATGATGCATCGGCTGGAACGTCCTATCCGGCCTGGTTCATTGTGGGGGCTCATCACGTGGTACAGGCCGGCTTCAATTTGCGCACTGCGCATGCGCCGGGGCCAGCCCGTACCATGTGATAAGCCCCCACAATGCAGGTGCCAAGGAAGTGTGTTTGGCTGGTAGGAGCCAGGGTTTGTTTACCCAGAAACTTGTACCCTATTATGGCCAAATTGGCAAATGACCTTATACACTTGTCAAAGGGAGCCATGTTGTCTCTAGTCCCTTTCCCAGGGATTCTGAAACGTTGCCAAAAATGATCAGGAATGTCTCACTTGTGCCAGACACGATCCTGGGAATATTGCTCATACCCCAAGTAGGCCCAACCCCCAACCCTTTATACACATTTCAGAGACTGCATGTGGGTTTCATACAACTACCCAAGCCAGGCACATATGAGTATATCCTAGTTGCTGTTTACCTGTCTTCTAGCTTGACCGACCATGAGTACAGAGTTACACAATAATTTGGTAAAACTGCAGTCTCATGTGTCTTCTTCCATACAAGAGCCTAACTCCTTAGAGGGTACCCATACTCTAGTCCCTGGAGGCTGGGTAGTCACAAAGGCACTCGAGATTTCATGGACCCTTTCAGGTTCATGTGACCTCACCTATGGCAGTTCATTTCCAAGGAAAACCAGTATCACCCTGGACCTGACCAAGGATGACTAGAGGAGAGCTTCTGTATGTTCTCATTGCATTTTTGTATTTTGTGGATGGTAAAAAGCAACCACAGGACCATGGGGATGATCAGAAACCTAAAATCCCCTTTGACAGTAAACTTATAAAAATGCATGTCTATTGCCAACAGAGCTAGACTGACTAATGGTACCTTTACACGCCGCGACGGCAGGCTGGAAACATCGCGCTACAAGCTACAATTGTAGCTTGTAGCGTCCATATCGCCTGTAGTAGCGGCGTCTGAAGAGGCGACGCTACAGCCGTCGACAGATACATCTGTTTATGGTCTCTGCTCATAAACTTAAGGCAACATCGCCGATGGTAGCGAGCTGTATCGGCGTGTAAAGAGGCAACGGAAGGGAACCCTGGACACCCGGGGCTGTAGCTGCAATGTAGCTAAGGCGTGACCCAGGCTCCGGGATACCGCGCCCCATGTGCGATCATTGGTGGAAGCTGCTGCATGACGATTGGTAGTCGCTGCATAGGGAGGCATATTTAAAGGAGCTGACGAGTCACACTACACAATTGCTCGAGCGTGCTGTATTACTCAGCCTCCTGCGTTGCCTGCCCAATCAGGATGTTATTGCTTCGTCCTATCAGCGTACGGACGGCTCGTAATCCACAATTGTAGCACGCCTATGTGCTGGCCCTGCTGCACCAGGTACGCCCATAGTAGCTGGTTATAGCGGTGTGTAAATGAGCTACAGCTGGCTACATGAGACACCCGGCGATGTAGCTAGCTATAGATGTAGCGTGGCGTAGCGCACCTTATGGCGGCGTGTAAAGAGGGTGCGTTGACCGTTTGTAGCCGTTTGAGCGTGCTCGTGCACGCGAAGTAGCGCGATGTATCCAGCCTGCCGTCGCGGCGTGTAAAGGTACCATAACTGTTGACTTTACACTCTAGATACGGGATGTGACAGTGATGCACAGACCAACGCTTTCCCCTACACAAAACAACAGACAAGTGAAACACCTGGGGTCAGGGGCATAAATACAACAGAGGGCTCTGCTCGTAGGGAACAGGGTAAAAGTGACCTCCGGCACTCATCTGTATCTGTGCCCTGATCTACCTACCATCCCTATATGGGTTCTTTCAATCGTTGCCGAACAGGATACCTTGTCACTCGCTGGCCCTGATGTTAACCCTCAATAGGGAGATGGCAGGCGGGAGCACCAGTCACAAAGGCTGCACTAAAAACAAGAAGAGGGGAAGGGAATACAGACAGGGGAAATAACAAGGCAACTTCACACCTGATTCCACGCTCCCAAGCAGCAAATGGCTTGGCAATGGTCAGCTTCTCCAGAATAGATCCTTCACCTCAGGTAGCTATGCAAGGAATGAAGATCAATCACTAGCAAGGAACGCTGGATCCTGTGATGCTATAAAGGAGATGGAAGTGATCACAAAGTAGCCACACTTGGGAAGAGAACTAAGGAGCTTTGCTAGCAACAGAAACTGGCATTAACTCCTACACAAAGGAAAGAAACCCATTTAATATGACGTCTCAATACAGGAATGAGACACAGGTCCCAAACCTATCACAGACTCGTGACAAACTCATGCACCTCTGTCATCTAAAACAATGCCGTAAATTGCTGTAACTTTGACCCTGGGGAATTGTTTACCCAAACATTTGCTAGTAACCTGGTAAATCATACTATGCAATCTTATGAAGGGTGGAACAAGACCTTGTCTCCCTCAAGGTGGTAGCATGGTCCCAAACCACATGGTGGGTGATTTGAATGGATTTTGAAGGGACCTCCTGGGTCGTGTGAAGGGACCTCCTGGGTCGTGTGAAGGGACCTTCTGGGTCGTGTGAAGGGACCTCCTGGGTCATTTGTATGATGGGACATAGTTTTCTTTTTTAAGGTTGAAGGAAGACTTTAAGTCCATCTAGTTCACCCCATAGCCTAACATGTTGATCCAGAGGAAGGCAAAAAAAAACCATGCGGTAACACTAAGCTCCACATTGGGGGAAAAAATTCCTTCCTGACTCCAGATATGGCAATCAGACTAGATCCCTGGATCAACACCCTATCAAAGGATCTAGTATATATAAACTGGTAATATTATAGTTTTCAAGAAAGGCATCCAGGCCCTTCTTAAATGTATGTAGTGACTCCCTCATTACACCATCATGTGGCAGAGAGCTCCATAGTCTCACTGCTCTTACAGTAAAGAATCCGCGTCTGTGATTATGATTAAACCTTCTTTCCTCCAGACGTAGAGGACGCCCCCTTGTCCCCGTCTCTGTAGAGGACGCCCCCTTGTCCCCGTCTCTGTAGAGGACGCCCCCTTGTCCCCGTCTCTGTAGAGGACGCCCCCTTGTCCCCGTCTCTGTAGAGGACGCCCCCTTGTCCCCGTCTCTGTAGAGGACGCCCCCTTGTCCCCGTCTCTGTAGAGGACGCCCCTTGTCCCCGTCTCTGTAGAGGACGCCCCCTTGTCCCCGTCTCTGTAGAGGACGCCCCCTTGTCCCCGTCTCTGTAGAGGACGCCCCCTTGTCCCCGTCTCTGTAGAGGACGCCCCCTTGTCCCCGTCACTGTAGAGGACGCCCCCTTGTCCCCGTCTCTGTAGAGGACGCCCCCTTGTCCCCGTCTCTGTAGAGGACGCCCCCTTGTCCCCGTCTCTGTAGAGGATGCCCCCTTGTCCCAGTCTCTGTAGAGGACGCCCCCTTGTCCCCGTCTCAGGCCTAAGAGTAAAAAGATCATTAACAAAGTTCTCTGTACTGTCCCCTCATATATTTATACATAATTATAAAATCACCCCTAAGCCTTCGTTTTTTCAAGCTAAATAACCCCAAGTTTAATAATCTGTCTTGGTATTGCAGACCCCTCAGTCCTCTAATAACCTGTCTTGGTACTGCAGACCCCCTCAGTCCTCTAATAACCTGTATTGGTATTGCAGACCCCTCAGTCCTCTAATAACCTGTCTTGGTACTGCAGACCCCCTCAGTCCTCTAATAACCTGTCTTGGTATTGCAGACCCCTCAGTCCTCTAATAACCTGTCTTGGTATTGCAGACCCCCACAGTCCTCTAATAACCTGTCTTGGTATTGCAGACCCCCCAGTCCTCTAATAACCTGTCTTGGTATTGTAGACCCCTCAGTCCTCTAATAACCTGTCTTGGTATTGCAGACCCCTCAGTCCTCTAATAACCTGTCTTGGTATTGCAGACCCCCCAGTCCTCTAATAACCTGTCTTGGTATTGTAGCCCCCCAGTCCTCTAATAACCTGTCTTGGTATTGTAGACCCCTCAGTCCTCTAATAACCTGTCTTGGTATTGCAGACCCCTCAGTCCTCTAATAACCTGTCTTGGTATTGCAGACCCCCCAGTCCTCTAATAACCTGTCTTGGTATTGTAGCCCCCCAGTCCTCTAATAACCTGTCTTGGTATTGTAGACTCCTCAGTCCTCTAATAACCTGTCTTGGTATTGCAGACCCCTCAGTCCTCTAATAACCTGTCTTGGTATTGCAGACCCCTCAGTCCTCTAATAACCTGTCTTGGTATTGCAGACCCCTCAGTCCTCTAATAACCTGTCTTGGTATTGCAGACCCTTAGTCCTCTAATGACTTTTGTCGCTCTTCTCTGGACCCGTTCTAGTTCAGCTATGTCTTTCTTATACACCGGAGACCAGAATTGTACACAGTATTCTAAGTGTGGTCGCACTAGTGACTTGTATAGAGGTAAAATTATGTTCTCCTCATGAGCATCTATGCCTCTTTTAATGCATCCCATTATTTTATTTGCCTTTGCAGCAGCTGCCTGACACTGGCCACTAAATGTGAGTTTGTCATCTACCCATACACCCAGATCTTTTTCAGTGACAGTTTTGCCCAGTGTTTTACAATTAAGCACATAATTATACCTTTTTGTTTCCTCTGCCCAAGTGCATGACTTTACATTTATCCCCATTAAAGCTCATTTGCCATTTATCAGCCCAAGCTTCTAGTTTACATAAATCCTCCTGTAATATAAAATTGTCCTCCTCTGTATTGATTACCCTGCAGAGTTTAGTGTCATCTGCAAATATTGAGATTCCACTCTGTATGCCCCCTACAAGGTCATTAATAAATATATTAAACTAGATGGGTGCCCGATGCACATGCATCGGGATTCTAGCAGTGCGAGTCTCTGACTCGCAATGGCCGCTTCGCGGCCAATGCTTCGCGCTGCTAAGGCGACTCGCCATGCCCGCTGCGCGGGCATAGCGAGTCGCCTTAGAACTGCTCGCAATGGCCGCTGCGCGGCAAATGCTTCGGGCGTATCCACATGACCACGCTGACTCGCAGCGTGAGCGGTCTCAAAAGGGGCAAAAAACCCATTCGTGATTATATAATAGATAGAAGTGGGCCCAACACTGACCCCTGTGGTACCCCACTGTTAACTGTGACCCATTCTGAGTGTGATCCATTAAAGAGGACCTGTCACCAAACCAGGCATGGTGATCAAATTACAGCACTGGATGCAGCATGTCTGCTGCATCCAGGCAAGGGGTCCCCCAGCCCTTGAGCCCCCTGTACCCTGAGATAATACACTTAGAAAACGTACATCCTGCAGCCGGGAAGGAGGTGGCTCGTGGCTGGATCCGAAGGGCAGATTCACGTCCCCTGCATGTTTAATCTGCCCACCGCTGCCAATCATTGTCTCCCCCTTCAGCATTATAACACAGAGTTTTTTTTGTTTTTTTTCTTAACTTGCCATTTAGCCGCCGCCGCAGGGGGCGGGGCTAAACGGCAAGTTCTGGGGGAAAAAAAACAAAAAACTCTGTGTTATAATGCTGAAGGGGGAGACAATGATTGGCAGCGGTGGGCACAATGTCTATGCGGGCTTACGGCAGGTGCGGCAAGTGCGGTTTCGGCACTTGCGGCAGGTGCGGCCGCGAAAAGAAACGCGTTCAGCCGCAGTTTTTTTGCGGCCGCACCTGCCGCAAGTGCCGATACCGCACTTGCCGCACCTGCCGTAAGCCCGCATAGACATTGTATGGGGCTTGCCGCAACTGTGCTTCAAGTGCAGCGGTTATGCGATAATCGCGGCAGATGCGTTTTTTTCAACGCATCTGCCACGATCGGCAAAAAACGCTGATGTGAAAGCACCCTAAGCCAGTTCTTAACCCACTTGCACATATTTACCCCTATCCCCATTGCTCTCATTTTATGTATCAACCTGTTGTGTGTCACAGTATCAAAAGCTTTTGAAAAGTCCATATACACCACATCCACTGCATTTCTTTGGTCCAGTCCAGAACTTACTTCTTCTCCTGGGTCATCTACTCCAACCCCCTGCTCAAAGCAGGGTTCACTAAATCATCCCAGACAGATGTCTGTCCAGCCTCTGTGTTTAGACTTTCATTGAAGGAGAACTCGCCACCTCTCATAGCCGCATGTTCCACTCGTTGATCACCCTCACTGAGAAAAAGCTTTTTCTAATATCTAATCTGTGTCTCCTCCCATTCAGTTTCATCCCATTGCTTCTAGTCTTTCCTTCTACAAATGAGAATAAAGCTGATCTCTCTACAGTGTGAGAGCCCTAGAATAAAGCTGATCCCTCTACAGTGTGACAGCCCTAGAATAAAGCTGATCCCTCTACAGTGTGACAGCCCTAGAATAAAGCTGATCCCTCTACAGTGTGACAGCCCTAGAATAAAGCTGATCCCTCTACAGTGTGACAGCTCTAGAATAAAGCTGATCCTTCTACAGTGTGACAGCTCTAGAATAAAGCTGATCCCTCTACAGTGTGACAGCCCGTTTTAAATTTGTAGACAGCCATTAAGTCTCCTCCCAGTCTTCTTTTTTTGCAAGCTAAACATTCCCAGATCCTGTAACCGTTCCTCATAGGATGTGGTTTGCAGACCGGTCACCGTTCTGATAGCTCTTCTCTGAACTTGTCCCAGTTTGTTGATGTCTTTTTTTATAATGTGGAGCTCAGAACTGGACACAGTATCCAGATGAGGTCAGACCACAGTGGAGTAGAGGGGGTAATGACTTCACGTGATGTAGTCTGTTGCTTCTGTTAATACATCCCAGAATTGTGTTTGCTTTTTTGCTGCTGCATCACACTGGTGACTCCTGTGAAGTCTGTGATCTATTAGTATATACAAGTCTTATCACACGTGCTGTAGCTTTGCCTATTCCTATCATTCTGTTGATGCTTTTTTCATTTTTCTTGCCCAGATGTTGGACTTTGCATTTCTCCCTGGTATAGACCATTCTGTTAGTTGCTGCCCACTGCTTCAGTTTGTTGAGTTTTTTGTGAATCCTCTTTCTTCTCTAGTATTCGCTATTATCCCTCGGAGCTCTGTGTCATCAGGAAATGTAATCAGTTTACCCTCAATTCCTTCATTGAAATCACTGATAAAGATGTTGAACAGCTCAGGACCCAGGACAGAGCCCTGTGGCCCCCACTGGAGACATTCTTCTATCTGGATGTGCAGCCATTTATGACCACTCTTTGGGTTGATCACTGAAGCAGTTATGAATCCACCTAACAGTTGTCTTCTCCATTCCACACTTGATCATTTCTTCAATAAGGATGGTATGAGATACAGGGAAGGAAATCCCGTCCACCTCCAGATGCAACAGAATTAATTTAAAAAGTCCATTTCATTAGAAAAAGTTTAAAACACACATAATAAAATGTTGTGTAAGGTGAAGACTTTACGCGTTTCAGACTCTCTCTGGGGTCCTGAATCATAGGAAACACCACATACCATATTCTTCAGATTATAAAATGCACTTCTTTCTCCCCCAAATTGAGGGAAAAATGGGGCGGGGGGGGGGGGGGGGTGCGTCTTACAATCCGAATCTAAAAAAAAAAACAAATCTTACCCAAGAGGGGGAGTTGCAGTGGCGGAACAGTGGTGCTGGAGGCAGGCATCATGGGTCCACAGAGGATGGGGGCAGAGCGGCGGGACCAGAGCTGCGGGGGAAGTAGTGCCGGCAGTGTGCGGTGGACGCCGCCATATTCTGTGTGTCTGCATTCAGTCAGTCACAACCTGTAACTAGTCAGAAGAGGTTAAGACTTAAAGAAAATGGTCACGGATGGAGATCCTGGACAACCTCTTGCAGCCAGTTCGGGCATCCCGCTCCACCAAAACAACCCCCCCTCGGTAAGCCATAGTGGGTCCAGGGGGGAATAAGTAATACACTGTGTGCAGAATTATTAGGCAAATGAGTATTTTGATCACATGATACTTTTTATAGGTTGTCCTACTCCAAGCTGTATAGGCTGAGAGCCAACTACCAATGAAGTAAATCAGGTGATGGCATCTCTGTAATGAGGAGGGGAGTGGTGTAATGACATCATCACCCTATATAAGGTGTGCTTAATTATTAGGCAAATGCCTTTCCTTAGGCAAAATCGGTCAGAAGAGAGATGTGGCGGCTCTGAAAAGTCCACAATTGTGAGATGTCTTGCAGAGGGGAGGCAGCAGTCTGGAAATTGCCAAACCTTTGAAGTGATCACCGAACAATCAAGTGTTTCATGGCAAATAGCCAACAGGGTCGCAAAAAGCGTGAGGGCAAAAAAGGAACAAAATAACTGCCCATGAATTGAGGAAAATCAAGCGTGAAGCTGCCACGATTCAATTTGCCACCAGTTTTGCCATATTTCAGAGCTGCAACGTTACTGGAGTATCAAAAAGCACAAGGTGTGCTATACTCAGGGACATGGCCAAGGTAAGGAAGGCTAAAAAACCACCACCTCTGAACAAGAAACATAAGATAAAACCACCACCTCTGAACAAGAAACATAGGATAAAATGTCAAGACTGGGCCAAGAAATATCTGAAGACTGATTTATCAAAGGTTTTATGGACTGATGAAATAAGAGTGACTCTTGATGGGCCAGATGGATTATTATTATTATTTATTTATATAGTGCCATTAGGTTCCATGGCGCTTTACATGAGGATGAGGGAGACAAGAACAAGTACACTAAATCTAGGCGAACAGGACGTACAGGTACAGGAGGGACAGGGACCCTGTCCACGAGGGCTCACAGTTTAAGAGATGGGCCAGAGGCTGGATCAGTAAAGGGCAGAGAGCTCCACTCCGACTCAGACGCCAGCAAGGTGGATGTGGGGTACTGGTATGGGCTGGCATCATTAAAGATGAACTTGTGGGACCTTTTCGGGTTGAGGATGGTTGAGGGTTGAGGATGAAGCTCAACTCCCGGACCTACTGCCAGTTTCTGGAAGACAACTTCTTCAAGCAGTGGTACAGGAAGAAGTCGGTATCATTCAAGAAAAACATGATTTTCATGCAGGACAATGCTCCATCACATGCATCCAATTACTCCACAGTGTGACTGGCCAATAAAGGTCTAAAATAAGAAAAAATAATGACATGGCCCCATTGTTCACCTGATCCAAACCACATAGAGAACCTGTGGACCCTCCTAAAATGTGAGATCTACAGGGAGGGAAAACAGCACACCTCTGGGGACAGTGTCTGGGAGGCTGTGGTGGCTGCTGCACGTAATGTGGATCGTAAACAGATCAAGCAACTGACACAATCTATGGATGGAGGCTGCTGAGTGTCATCATAAAGAAAGGGGGCGATATTGGGCACTCATTTTTTTGTTTTTGTATGTCAGAAATGTTTTTTTCTAAATATTGTGCAGTTATATTAGTTTACCTGGTGAAAATAAACAAGTGAGATGGGCATATATTTGGTTTTTGTTAAGTTGCCTAATAATTCTGCACAGTAATAGTTACCTGCACAAACAGATATCTTCCTAAGGCGGCCGTCACACGCTTCAATTTAATGCCCGATATCGCTTAAGCGATCTGCGTTTTGATCGCTTAAGCGATATCTTTTGTGCATCGCTGCGTGTAATCAAGCGATTTTACAATGTAAAATCGCTTGATCGTTACATCGCAGATATGAGGTCCGGAGCTCATATCAAGCGAGAAACGCTTGTTCAATCTGCTTCATCGTGGTGTGTGACACCACGATGAATGATCTCCCAGCGGCAGAGCCTATGCTGGGAGATGGAATCTATGGTAAACGTCGGGTTACTAAGCGCCGCGCGGCGCCTAGTAACCCGATGTGTACCATAGTTACCAACGATATCGCTGCTCCACATCGCTGGTGGGTCTGCCTTGTGACATCTCACCAACGATGTGAACGATATTGTTAGCGATCGCTTGTGCACGTGATCACTAACAATATCGCTATCGATATTGAAGCGTGTGACGGCCGCCTAAGAGCCAAATCTGAAAACCCCTCTCCAACTTCCAAAAATATCAAGCTTTTGATATTTATGAGTCTTTTGGGTTGATTGACAACATAGTTGTTGATCAATAATAAAAATAATCCTCTAAAATACAACTTGCCTAATAACTCTGCACACAGTGTATATATGTGTACACCAGGATAGGAGGACATGTATCAAAAGATGAGGGACCATATATACCAGGATGGGGGACATATATAACAGTATGGAGAACTATATAGAACAGGATAGGGACATATATACCAGGATGGGGACATATAAATCAGGGTGGGGGCTATATCCCAATATGGGGGATATATATACTAGGATGAGGGACATATATACTGATTGTAAGACAGACACTGGCATTATAAGACAGACCCTATTTAACATTTAAAATTGTTTTTCTCTTTTCTTTCACCAAATTTGGGGTGCGTCTTATAAAGCGAAAAACACAGTACCGGTATATGAAACAATGTGTGTGTATATATATTATATATAGTATAAAAATATGGACAAAAGAAAGAGGGGAGGAAGCAGCGGCATTCAGCAATAAGCGATGAATGTGGGAGCACCCGGAAACAATAATATGTAAATTAGACAGAATTCATACAACATAACATTCAAAAATGAATTGTAAAAATATCCAAAAATCTGAAAAATCTTTATCAAAAATTGCACTTCGAATCATTTTGAAATTGAATACCGTATGGCAAACGGGAATTCAAAAAGAGAATCCATTGTGCTTCATGAGACAATCATAGTCTTTTCATGTCACCACCTCTGACAGGCTTAAGCACTTTTTTCAATGCCGAAGACTGTAATGTGTATAGTTTTTTCTATATATGATGTATATATAATTCTGTATATTGCTCCTGTGTATTGTTCAGCCTAGATGCCAGTTACACCCTTCTTGTATAGGATAGAAAACGTATGTTATATATTTATATATTTTTTTCTTTTTAGACGTCTTCGGATGAGGATGATTTGGTGACAGAGAATTTAGCTCCCACTGCTTCCACCGATCCTCATGACAGCATTTCATTTTGTGTTACATTTGAAATAAAAGAAAATGATGAGAAGGGCAACTTCAGGTAAGATCCGGAGAGTGGAGCCACAAGTTTATCAACAGGAAATATTAGGCCACTTTCAGATCTGCATTTTGCAAATCTGGCTGAATTCCACCTTTTTTACAAAAAATCAGATCCTGCAACATTGCGATCTGTACAATGCATTTGGAATGGAATTCCGGACATGTACGACGACCTGCAGTTTCATCTGGATTCGGCAAATCCGGCATTTCAGGCTTGTTTTAAAATCGCAATTAGCAGCATTTTTTGCCCAATCCCTGAAGTGCTGGGTTTGCCAGATGCGGATGAAAACTGTCACAATTTAATTATCAGATAAATAGATTTCATATTTTGATAGATCGGACATTTCTGAACACAGCAATTCAAAATATGTTTACCGTATTTTGTATTATTTTCAATAAGGAAACAAGGGGGTGATTTGAACTTTTGTGGAGATTTTTGTGTTGTTTTCTTTCTTATATTTAAAAAAAATGTTTTTACTTTTTCATGTTTTTACTAGTCCCTTTCGGGGACTTGAAGCCTGCACTTTCCAATTGCTTGTGCTGTACAGAACTGAGCATCAGCATCATCAGCTCGTCTCTGCACAGTACAATGATTATCTCCGGTGAACGCCGGCGCACAGACAACATCCACAGGATCCTGTAAGCAAAACACGAATCCTTAACAAATGAAAGAAAAACGGAGGATAAATAACAACAAATCTTTATATATATATATATATATATATATATATATATATATAGCCAACATATTCTGCAGCGCTTTACAATACAGTGGTTCGTATACGAGCGGTCATAGGTAACAAAAAATATACAATACAGTAAGTATTTAAAGCAGAGAATCAATGTAAAAATCCAATACACTAAGCAGAAAATCAATGTAAAAGTACAATAATTAAAGCTGAGGAACAATGTAAAAAATAGAGTACAGTAATTAGATACAATACAATAAGCATAGAATCATTGTAAAAAGTACAATACAATAATTAAAGCAATATTAAAAGGGAATACCAATCAATTAGCGGATCCATTTTCTATTGACTCCAAAGTTAAGAAAAAGGATCCTGCACTTTATTTCATTGGATCTCTGCAGGATCCAGATGATTACTGCACATGTGCATTCAGCCTAATAAGAGCCTTTATTACTACTTTCCTGTGTTTTCCCTTCGTGTCTGCATTACTTTATACATTTTTATTGTTTTACAGCGCGGTTAGTTATGATAAGCGGGGCTTCAGGCTGCAACAGGGAGCCGACAAGAGGATAGTTATTAATATCCAACAGACCTCCACCCAGGTGTTACCGATCAAAAGGTAATTTACATTATTATTATTATTAGTATTAGTATTTATATCCTGCTAATGAGCTATTTTTCTCACTATATTTCATGCCCACTCTGATTCCCGCCATGTAAAGTTGCCCGGCCAAGATTGACCTTCCTAGTAGTGAGAAGAGTAGAAAACAATGTTTTTTCCCCAAACATTCTAGGGCATATTCCGGATAGTGATGAGCCAATAGATCGGTATTTGGGTTCGGATTGCTCTTACCGAACACTTTGAACTGTTCCAGAATTCATAACGAATAACGAACCTAATACAAGTCCGTGGGGAATTCAGACCTTGTTCTGGAAGATCCTCATTGACTTGCATTAGGTTCATTATTCGTGATGAATACTGGAACAGGTCAAAGTGTTCGGTAAGAGAAATCTGAACCCAAATATCTTACTATTCACTCCTCACTATTCAGGATACATTATACCGGCACGTCCCAGGTTTAGGGACCTAAAAAGAGTGACCGGTTCCCTTTTAATTTTTGGTTGCAAAGAAATCCTATATAGAGAATATGAAACCTGTATCTGATAGAAATGCACCTTCTATGTAGTTTGGATAATAGTGGAAATATAATTAATTAATGTCTTCTAAAATACTCCATTTTTTTACCCTAAGAGATTTTCTTATGAAGCCTGTCCATTATTGTGGATACTGTAATGAGAATACGCCATCACATGGTGGCCATTAAAATGAATGATCATCGATGTAACGAAGTTCTCGGTTTTGGCTCATAGACAGCTGTGCATTATGACACAACGTTTTATCTATCCTAAGATCCTGTGCACACTATGTGTTTGTATTGCATTTTTTATGGGTTTTTTAGTGCAGTTTTGTTGCAAAACTGCATGGCAATCCTTATGCTAACAAAGTCAATGAAAACCCTCGCTTTGTGCACACGTTGCTTATTTTTCCCTTGCAGAAATAAATCTGCAGCATGTCGATTCTTGCTACATTTTTCCACAGGCAGCGCAGCCGCGGATGAAGATCTTGGATAGATGAAATCTGCGCCTGCGCTGCCTCCGCAGCCATTTTACCTTCAGCCATCAAGTCAACTGCCGGGAGATTAATGGCAGTCAGTGATGACCTGCAAGACACCCCCTCCTCCCAGCCTCAGCCCACCCACAATATTGTCCCACCATGCTGCCGACCACCACCACCACAATCCTGCCTCTTGTGACTCCGCTCCACCATATCCGCCCCCAGGGTAATATGCTATTGACTCGCCTCTAGCGGGGGCCGTGGGGTTACTTGAAGCTGTGCCTTTTTCAGGGATGGGATGTCACAGTTACCTGAGCCGGTCCATGGTCCCCTGTTCTGGCGGACAGTAAAAACGAAAAAGTGGGGGTTTTGAAGAAAATAGGATAAAAATAAAAATAAAAGAATTTGAGAGTTTATCCATGACACCACCCGTGGTTTGTGGCTATAGGTAGCCACCCCTCCTGCAATTGGGACCTCTGGGGATGATGGGAGAGGTGGCCATGGTGGTTTGGCTCTCCACGGGAAGAGCAGGTCCCCAGGGCAACCGTGAAGTTTGTGGATGTATATTTGAGTAATTGAAAGGCCAGCGTGGCTGAGTTGTTCACCGGCAGGGATAAGAGTCACTGTTAGGCAGGCTCCTGCTGCCTCCTCGGCGCTTCAGTCTACCTCTTCTCAGGCGCAGAAATAACAGTCTCACACAGTGCTGAGCTTCAACCCGGTTTACTTAACTTTCTTTGCCGGTGTTCCTAGTCACAAGACAGTGCAGTGGCGGTTTCAGCGGTCTTTAGCATCCGGGATGGTTTGTCCAGTTCACCCCCTTTTATGTTCCTTTCCATGGGCCTCTCTTCCTTTCACTTCTGCACACAAAGCTCCAATCCAGCGGCCATGGGCTTTCTTTGGGCAACCTTCCAGGTCCCCTAGATCTAGTACGGCAGCTTTCTCTTCGGTGCACTGGGGTGTTGGGTCACAGGACATTAAGACCCCGCAAATGGAAGGTTTTGTGGTTGGAGCGTCCTCGCCACATCAGGGTCGGCACCCTGGTTCCTGCCCCATCCTTCAGTTTCACAGCTAATTCGGGCACACAGGTGGATTGCCCACTACTCGAGCTCCTAGGACCCCTCTAGCTTGTCTCTATGGTCAGTGGCCCGGGACCCGGACAAGCCTCATGATGGTATAGGCTGCCGGGTCTGTGTCCTTTCAGTCTCGTGGGATGACTCCTCATCACTCCATGGCTGGTGACTAACTACTTCCTGTTGTGTTGTTTTGTTTTTGTTGTCATTCATGATCATTTCCTGTCCTAACTTCCCACCCTCCACTTGTCTCCTCCCGCTGTTCTATAGCTGGGCTTGAAGTCACTTGCTCCGGGACCGGAGTGTGTTGGGTGTGTGTTTGGGTGACTGGACTTACAGATCCCTGTTGCTTCAAAACCTCTAGTGGTGACTGGACTGCAGGGGCGCCACACTATGCTGCTGTTTGGATTATAACACGCACCACCATTTTCCCCCCAGTTTTGCAAGAAAAAATGTGTGTTTTAAAATTCCAAAGATACAGTAATGCTGAACGCCTTCCTCTATCTGAAGTCTGGATGGCAAGAGGACACACTCCCAGCTACAGCTGGCTCCAGCAGTGCACAAGAGACTCACCCTCTTCACTACTGCAGAACTAAAACCGAGAGGAAGATGTCCCATGTACAGTGTGTGCGTGTGGTTATAATCTGCAGAACTAACTGGGGTCTCATGAATGAGAATTACCTCACAGTAAGATTGTTTTGGTCACCTATAGCCCCTGCAGAAGTAACTGGACCTCATTTATAAAGATCACCTCACAGTAAGATCATTCTGGTGTCTATAGCCTCTGCAGAAGTAACTGGAGCCTAGTTTATGAGTATCCCCTCACAGCAAGACCGTTCTGGAGTATATACCCCCTGCAGAGGTAACTGGGCCTCATTTATAAGAATTACCTTAGAGTAAGATCTTTCTGGTGCCTAGAGCCTCTGCAGAAGTAACTGGGCCTGATTTATGAGAATCACCTCACAGTAAGATCGTTCTGGTGTCTATAGCCTCTGCAGAAGTAACTGGGCCTGATTTATGAGAATTACCTCACAGTAAGATCGCTCTGGTGTCTATAGCCTCTGCAGAAGTAACTGGGCCTGATTTATGAGAATCACCTCACAGTAAGATCTTTCTGGTGCCTAGAGCCTCTGCAGAAGTAACTGGGCCTGATTTATGAGAATTACCTCACAGTAAGATCGCTCTGGTGTCTATAGCCTCTGCAGAAGTAACTGGGCCTGATTTATGAGAATCACCTCACAGTAAGATCTTTCTGGTGCCTAGAGCCTCTGCAGAAGTAACTGGGCCTGATTTATGAGAATCACCTCACAGTAAGATCGTTCTGGTGTCTATAGCCTCTGCAGAAGTAACTGGGCCTGATTTATGAGAATTACCTCACAGTAAGATCGTTCTGGTGTCTATAGCCTCTGCAGAAGTAACTGGACCTCATTTATGAGAATTACCTCACAGTAAGATTGTTCTGGTGTCTATAGCCTCTGCAGAAGTAACTGGGCCTGATTTATGAGAATTACCTCACAGTAAGATCGCTCTGGTGTCTATAGCCTCTGCAGAAGTAACTGGGCCTGATTTATGAGAATCACCTCACAGTAAGATCGTTCTGGTGTCTATAGCCTCTGCAGAAGTAACTGGGCCTGATTTATGAGAATCACCTCACAGTAAGATCGTTCTGGTGTCTATAGCCTCTGCAGATGTAACTGGGGCCTCATTTATGAGAAATACCTCACAGTAAGATCGTTCTGGTGTCTATAGCCTCTACAGAAGTAACTGGGCCTCATTTATGAGAATTACCTCACAGTGAGATCGTTCTGGTGTCTATAGCCTCTGCAGAAGTAACTGGGCCTCATTTATGGGAATTACCTCACAGTAAGATTGTTCTGGTGTCTATACCCCTACAGAGGTAATTGGAGCCTCATTTATGAGAATTACCTCACAGTAAGATTGTTCTGGTGTCTATAGCCTCTGCAGAAGTAACTGGGCCTCATTTATGAGAATCACCTCACAGTAAGATCGTTCTGGTGTCTATAGTCTCTGCAGAAGTAACTGGGGCCTCATTTATGAGAATCACCTCACAGTAACATCGTTCTGGTGTCTATAGCCTCTGCAGAAGTAACTGGGCCTCATTTATGAGAATTACCTCACAGTAAGATCGTTCTGGTGTCTATAGCCTCTGCAGAAGTAACTGGGCCTCATTTATGAGAATCACCTCACAGTAAGATCGTTCTGGTGTCTATAGCCTCTGCAGAAGTAACTGGGCCTCATTTATGAGAATCACCTCATAGTAAGATCGTTCTGGTGTCTATAGCCCCTGCAGAAGTAACTGGGGCCTCATTTATGAGGATCTCCTCACAGTAAGATCGTTCTGGTGTCTATAGCCTCTGCAGAAGTAACTGGGGCCTCATTTATGAGGATTACCTCACAGTAAGATTGTTCTGGTGTCTATAGCCTCTGCAGAAGTAACTGGGCCTCATTTATGAGAATTACCTCACAGTAAGATCGTTCTGGTGTCTATTGCAACTAGAGTGCAGCTTTCAGCATTGAAGCTCCTGAGGTAAAGTGAACGCTGAGCTTTGATTGGTTGTTAATGACAACTAGACACTTATCAATTATAACCAATAATCTATAGTATATTGCTGAACGTGTCCTTCTGTGTGAAGCTGGGATGGCCGGCACATGCGCATTGCTATATTTACATTGTAGTTGTAAATGGCGCTGGAGTTGGTGCATGTGCAGACTGCGCTATTTCACTTAAGACACTGTCTCTGAGAATATCACCAATCCCCAGTTTATTCCAGATGATGTTTGTGCAGACAGTGTCTTCTAGAACCTGGCGCTGGAGATCACTGTATGTGCACGCGGTGGCCATAGGGGTGGGCGAGGGTTTGTGAGCGTGAAGGACAGAATGTTGTAGTCAGAGAGAGGAAGAGGTAAGTTATCTAAGGAGGAGGTTGAGCAGAGCCGGGTAAAGACCAGGTGAAGGGGGGTGACCTGGAAAGTGCATTATGTATATGAAGGTTTCAATAAAATCGTTACTTTTTGATTGATGTTTTACCTTTTTTGGTTAATTTGTATAGAAACACAATGTAGAGTACACGGTGGTATTTTGGGGATCAGTAACCTCCTGCGCTGTTTCTAGACTTGACTCCTTACATGCCCTGTCTAGTGAATGTCAGCCTGTTATTATTCATGCATGCTGGGAGTTGTAGTTTTCCAGCAGCTGGAGCTCTGCAGGATGCTGATCCCTGATCTGCCCTTTCCTAACTTTTCCTGACTTTTGTGTCTTTCCTCTAGGTGTGTTGGCCTCTTCCTTAACCCAGGCAAAGATGTTAAGAAGAGGGATCTGCACAAGCTAGACGTGGTAAGTGAAGGGTTAACCAATAATATATTGGTGGTTGGAGCCCACCAGAGCCATGGGTGCGGGGCGGTCCGGTCTTGTTTTCAGATACAGTTAGGTCCATACATATGTGGACAGAGACAACACTTTTCTAGTTCTTGTTCTGTTTGTTGTAATTTAAACAATTCAGATGCAGTTTACACCGTGCGCAGAATTATTAGGCAAGTTGTATTGTAGAGGATTATTTTTATTATTGCTCAACAACTCTGTTCCCAATCACCCAAAAGACTCATAAATATCAAAGCTTAATATTTTTGTTAGTTGGAGTGTTTTTTAGATTTGGCTCTTAGGAGGAATCTGTGTGTGCAGGTAACTATTACTGTGCAGAATTATTAGGCAACTTAATAAAAACCAAATATATGCCCATCTCACTTGTTTATTTTCACCAGGTAAACTAATATAACTGCACAAAATTTAGAAAAAAACATTCCTGACATGCAAAAACAAAACCCCAAAAAATGAGTGCCCAATATAGCCCCCTTTCTTTATGATGACACTCAGCAGCCTCCATCCATAGATTGTGTCAGTTGCTTGATCTGTTTACGATCCACATTACGTGCAGCAGCCACCACAGCCCCCAGACACTGTCCCCAGAGGTGTGCTGTTTTCCCTCCCTGTAGATCTCACATTTTAGGAGGGACCACAGGTTCTCTATGGGGTTTAGATCAGGTGAACAATGGGGCCATGTCATTATTTTTTCTTCTTTTAGACCTTTACTGGCCAGCCACGCTGTGGAGTGGTTGGATGCATGTGATGGAGCATTGTCCTGCAGGAAAATCATGATTTTCTTGAATGATACCGACTTCTTCCTGTACCACTGCTTGAAGAAGTTGTCTTTCAGAAACTGGCAGTAGGTCCGGGAGTTGAGCTTCTCTCCATCCTCAACCCGAAAAGGTCCCACAAGTTGATCTTTGATGATCCCAGCCCATACCAGTACCCCACCTCCACCTTGCTGGCGTCTGAGTCGGAGTGGAGCTCTCTGCCCTTTACTGATCCAGCCTCTGGCCCATCCATCTGCCCATCAAGAGTCACTCTCATTTCATCAGTCCATAAAACCTTTGATAAATCAGTCTTCAGATATTTCTTGGCCCAGTCTTGACGTTTTATCTTATGTTTCTTGTTCAGAGGTGGTGGTTTTTTAGCCTTCCTTACATTGACCATGTCCCTGAGTATAGCACACCTTGTGCTTTTTGATACTCCAGTAACGTTGCAGCTCTGAAATATGGCAAAACTGGTGGCAAATGGCATCTTGGCAGCTTCACACTTGATTTTCCTCAATTCATGGCCAGTTATCTTGCGCCTTTTTTGCCCTCACGCTTCTTGCGACCCTGTTGGTTATTTGCCATGAAACGCTTGATTGTTCGGTGATCGCTTCAAAAGTTTGGCAATTTCCAGACTGCTGCATCCCTCTGCAAGACATCTCACAATTGTGGACTTTTCAGAGCCGTCACATCTCTCTTCTGACCCATTTTGCCTAAGGAAAGGCATTTGCCTAATAATTAAGCACACCTTATATAGGGTGTTGATGTCATTACACCACTCCCCTCCTCATTACAGAGATGCCATCACCTGATTTACTTCATTGGTAGTTGGCGCTCAGCCTATACAGCTTGGAGTAGGACAACATGGATAAAAAGTATCATGTGATCAAAATACTCATTTGCCTAATAATTCTGCACACAGTGTATGTTCAGACTGTCAGCTTTAATCCAGTGGGTTGAATAAAATGATAGCAGAAAAATGTGAGGAACTAAAGCATTGTTTAAACGCGATCTTTTCATTTCATGGGCTCAAAAGTAATTGGACAAATTAAATAATTGTAAATAAAATGTTAATTTCTAATACTTGATTGCAAACCCTTTGTTGGGAACGATTGGCTGATGTCTTGACTAGAGATTTGGTTTGGTTTGCTGAATGCGGGGTGTTCACTGAACTCTCCGAACCCCATTGAAATCAATGGCAGGCAATATGAAACACATAGAAAACACCTTCAGAGGTGTCTAAAGGCTGCCAAACACACACACAGACACACACACAGGTCATCTTACCAGTCTCCCGCTGCTTGCTTGCTTTCTTGCTTCCAAGTCCGCTCTCCCTCTCACTTACTTCTGATCCAACCCATGAAGCTTCATGCATTTTCACTGCACTGACTGGCAACAGCCAATCACAGATGCTCATGCTTTGTGAGAGTGTCTGTGTGTCATGCTTAGGAGGCGAGGGAATCAGGTGATGGTGTGATGGACGAAGGGATTCAGAGGGAGCTAATCTGACCCTTGAACTGGGGGTCCCTGGCTCACCCTGACCGCTGAGGTACCTCTGATGGTGAGGAGGTCCGAGTCACCACCCTTTTGCCTGAGCTCTTGATTAGCCCTAGGCTGAGGGCCTCTACCTCCACCCATGGATCAGAAATCACAGCTACTCCCAAGGCAAGGGAACTCCTGTAAGGACTTCAGCCCAGCAGCAAAGCAACTTCACAGCTCAGTGACCAAGAGTAAATAACTATCAACAGCGTCTGACAGGGGAGAGGGAAGGCTATTTAAAGGCCATGGGGAGGTGATTGCAGGTGAGCCACACCCAAGCCTCACATCAACTAGCAGGTGAGAACAAGACCTTCAGACCCGTACCGACATCACCAGCAGATGGGAACAAGACCTTCACAACCGCACCTCATGCAGGTTCTGAAGAAATGCAAACACAAATTCACACATAAGCATCCTGTAAAGTCAGCGCAATCTAAGCGTGTGACACTGTGATTGGCTCTTGGAATCAGACTGCATTTACACAAACTGGATGGAGTCTATGCTTGCTTGTCATACACATGAGTGTATGGCAACCAACCTGGTGTCCTAGTGTGTAAAAAAAACAATAAAATAGTGGAAAAAAATGCGTAGGGCTTCACCCACTTTTTAATTGGCAGCCAAGGTGAAACTAGGCAGCTGGGGACTGGCATTCTCAGCAGGGTGAGGGCCCATGGTTATTGGGCCCCCCCACGTTATAGAATAGCAGCCTGCAACCACCTCAGAAATTGGCGCATTCTTAAAAAGCGCCAATTCGTGGCGCTTTACACGGCTCTTCCAGTTGACGTGTAGTGGTGGCAAACTGAGAAATGAGGGGTTCATGCCAGCTTCGTATTGCCAGCTGACATTAAGCCCAAAATTCTTAATGTCAGGCCAATGTTAAACCTGGCAATTAATTTCAAGTGAATAGTAAAGAAGACATAACACAGAGAGAAAACATTTTATTAGAAATAAAAACACAAACATGTATCTGGACTCAATCTTTATTACTCCCTCATACCCATCCTCGATCCTCTGCAACATCTTCTTGATTGGAGGCTGTGGTGAAGAAGCCTCCAAACATTGAATGAATGAGCCGCCAGCTCTGGTCTGGTAAGCGGTGACTTCTGAGCTCACCTGAGAACAGTGAAGGTAGCCATTGTACCCGCTATGGTTAGCAACCATCATGGTTACCTGAAAGGTGACCTCAGGAGTCACTACTTACTGAACCGGGGCTGGCGGCTCATTCATTCAATGTTTGGAGGCTACGGTAACTGGACGCTATGTTCCTCACTGCAGTTTCCAATCAAGAAGACGTCCAGAGGATCGAGGATGGGTATAAGGGAGTAATACCTTATAGTATTACAGTATAGTATATAGTATCTTATAGTAGATACAGGTTTGTGGTCTTAATTCTAATAAAATGTTTTCTCTCTGTGTTGTGTCTTTTTTACTATTTACCAAGTTAGAGAAAGATCCTGCATGTACAAATATGCACACCAAAATAATATAAAAAAAAAAGAAAAAACTTTATTACGTATATACAAACAACACAAAAACACCACAATCAAAAGCAGTTAAAACAATGAAGGTCTGGACCCACATTGTTTTAATTGCTGTTAATTGGTGTTTTTGTGTTGTTAGTATATATATATATATATATAATAAAGTTTTCATTTTTTAATATTATTTCTGTGTGTGCATTTGTACATACAGGCTCTCTGTCTCCGTTGATTGATGCTCTTCACCTTGCATCATGTGGCACCCCTCTTTTAACGTTTTGCTGTGCATTCCCTTCTTCTATATAAATTTCCTTTACTACTTACATGGAATTCTTAATGGTCGGGTCTAATATTGGCCTGACATTAAGAATTTCCAGTTTAATGCCAACTGCAATACAAAGCTGGCATTAACCCCTTTTTACCCAGTTTGCCACTGCTACTTGGCATCCGAAAGAGGTCGGTAAAGTGGCAGGAATTGGAGCCTTTTATGAATGCGCCAATTTCTGTGGTGACTGTGGGATGCTATTCTATAGTGTGCGGGGGCCAATAACGATGGGCTCTCACCCCGCTAAGAATACCAGCGCTCAGCTACCTGCTTTAACCTTGGCTGCCAATTAAAAATAGGGTGGAACCAACCCTTTTTTTTTTCCATTATCTATTATGTCAGGTTACACACCTAGCATCATGCAGCAGGGAATTCCACTGTGGCCCCGCCATGTTGTTTGATGTTTTTTGGAAGCAAATTTTGAGAATCTGCATGTCTAACCTGAATCCAGCAAAGTCTATGACAGTTCTGAAGTGCTGTGCCACCGTATTGGTTTTTTTTTATTGCAGATTTGCTGCAGATTATGGGGCAGAAAAAGAATTCTGAACCACATTTGTGCAAAGAAACAAAAAAGCAATGTGATCACAGCACTTCTGACCTGTCATACACTTTGCTGGCCTCAGGATAGACATGCAGATTTTGATGCAGATTTTCAATCTGCGTAAAAAAACTCCATGACCTAGAAGTGTCCAGGGAGAGCCACATTTGAGGTGAAAGGGCTCAAGGATTTCTCTTGCCCCCTGGATACTTCCACAGAGACCTCAAGGGCAGTGGTAACCAAACACAGTCCTCAAGTTCTGAAAACAGTGCAAGTTTTATGTATTTCCTTAGCATTGTGCAAGTGCTAAATTCATGATCTGCAGAGGTGATTGATGATTCCAGCACCTTTGTGCAATGCTAGGGAAATCCTGAAAACATGCACTGTTTGCGGCCCTTGAGATGTGCACTTGGGCCAGCCCTGTTCAACAAGAGTGTGTGTAATGTCTTGCAGTTCCATACCTCACACCTTCAGACCACAGGCCAGCGGCTTGTTCACCAGTCTCTGTAGGGCAGTATCAAAGCACCTGTATGCAGAAACAGTCCACCACACGAGAAGTGAACTCAAAAAACTTTACTATACACACAAACCGACAATAAGTCTTAGACAAATAAACTTAACAATATACATTGTATATACATATAATGAAAGTCCCACAGGGATCAACTGCAGCACACAGATTGTTAAAGCGGTGGAGAAGCCATGATGGGGCAGAGTCCATTAAGATCTTTCAGTTGGACTCCAAAGGCTGCATGAATGCTCAGTAGGGGAAGCACAAACTGTGCAAAATGTTAAAAGAACTTTAACAAAAACACAAGCCTTTGTCAAGGAAAATGAAAAGCTGGAAATAAAACAACTCCCAAAAGTCATTCTTTGTCCAAAATGCCAACTAAAGAATGGGTTGCTGTCTCACCGACCCACCAACATGCCTTTAGGAAGGTCCAGTGAGATTGTATCTTGCTATTTTCAGCCATGACCTGGATGGTTGTCGCTAAAAGAAAAATTCCAAATGTGGTGAAATTGTGGGAAAAAATAAATCGCAATTGTGACTTTCTTATTTTGGGAATTGTTTTTCTGGTGCACATTGTATGGGAAAAATGGCCTGGCAATATGATTTTCCTCATCAGTGCGGTTACAGTCACAACAAACTTGTCCTTTTTTTCATATACCGTATATACTCGTGTATAAGCCGAGTTTTTCAGCCCAAAAATTGGGCTGAAAAGTCCCCCCCTCGGCTTATACACGGGTCAATACGGTAGGGCAGCACAGTGGCTCAAGTGGTTAGCACTGTAGCCTTTGCAGCACTGGAGTCTTGAGGTCCTGGGTTCAATTCCCACCAAGGACACTTAGGACAACATCTGCAAGGAGTTTGTATGTTCTCCCTGTGCTTGCGTGGGTTTCCTCCAGGCACTCCGGTTTCCTCCCACATTGTAAAGACATACTGATAGGATGTTTAGATTGTGAGCTCCAAGAGAGACAGCATTACTGATGTATGTAAAGTGCTATGGAATTAATAGCGCTATATAAATGAATAAATTTTATTAATATAAATCTTGATCGCCCCCAAATGCTGGCACTCGCCCCCCCTGTGTTGTAAGGGCCCCCCCGCTGCTTAACTTACCATCCCCGGTCTTCTGCACTGCCAGTCTTCTGTGCTCCGTCCTCCATGCTCCCGTCCGGCTGCATCCGGGATCCCCGGCCGTCGCACGATGACGTCATCGTTACTGCGACGGCCGGGGATCCCGGATGCAGCCGGACGAGAGCATGGAGGACGGAGCACAGAAGACCGGCGCGGTGCAGAAGACCGGGGATGGTAAGTTAAGCAGCGGGGGGGCCCTTACAACACAGGGGGGGCGAGTGCCAGCATTTGGGGGCCTGTACACCACTGGGGCTGCTATACACCACTGGGGCTGCTATACACCACTGGGGCTGCTATACACCACTGGGGCTGCTGTACACCACTGGGGCTGCTGTACACCACTGGGGTTGTTGTACACCACTGGGGCTGCTGTATACCACTGAGACTGCTGTATAACTCACCACTGGCAATAGGGTATAATGGTGTGCACACCGCGTAGGTGGTGAGTGGAGGTGCCAACTAACAGGATTTCTTCAATCCCAGTAAATATAAATATGGATACAAAGTTGCACACTCCTTTAGATGTTTTTGATGCAAGGTTTATTATGAACAGTTAATGGCCACAGATGTCAACGCGTTTCGGCTTTAACCAAAGCCTTGATCACGACAATTGGCAGGTGTGGGTCATGGAATGTTCTAGGATAAGATTGGAAAGAGGCGTCTTTCCTTGGTGGCGAACGCTCGATTAAGGTGGTTTGCTTTATTTCAAATGGGGATAGGCGTTTTTCAGCACGGTCCTTCTTTCAGTGATAGGTCCTCCCCAGTCAGAGTCCTGGTAGGAATCAAGGCTTTGGTTAAAGCCGAAACGCGTTGACATCTGTGGCCATTAACTGTTCATAATAAACCTTGCATCAAAAACATCTAAAGGAGTGTGCAACTTTGTATCCATATTTATATTTAACTCACCACTGGGGCTGCTGTATACCACTGGGGCTGCTGTATACCACTGGGGCTGCTGTATACCACTGGGGCTGCTGTATATACTGCTGGGGCCTGTATATACCACTGGGGAGGCTGCTGTATACTACCACTGGGGAGGCCTGTATACCACACTGCTGGGGGCTGTATACCTGTGCTGGGGTCCACCCTCAGCTTATACACGAGTCAATAGGTTTTCCCAGGTTTTGGGGGCAAAAGAAGGGGGGTCGGCTTATACACGGGTCGGCTTATACACGAGTATATACAGTATTATTTTAGTGGGGGAAAAAAAGACTGGAAATTATAAAAAAAATGTTTTGATTGCACTTTTCCAGGACGTTTTCCCTTTTCAGTCTGTTTTGTGGAGTGGGACACCATTTTGGGGTGGATACAACATTTTCATTGTGTGGTGACAATTTTGTAGATTTTTACATTTTTTTTTCTGTATACCGATCGGGTTAATTATTTTATATTTTGACACTCTTTATGGACTCAGTATTGCTACAATTTAATTTATATGTTATCTTTATATTTAATGGGGAAACGAAGGGGGATGCGGAATATTTTGAGGCTTTTTTTTAAACTTCTCTTTCACACATTTATTAATTCCTTTAGGGGACTTGAACCTGTGATCGTCTGATCTCTTTAGTACACACAGTAATACCATAGCATTGCTGCATATAGTAAAAGTCTCCATCTCCTTTTGATGCTCCGGTTTCATCATGGGCACTGAGGTGTACTACAGACCATCGGTTGCCCATGATTGCATTATGGGCACATAATATGGTGTGCCCTCCCGCCATTGCGCTGTTAATGTTACTGTCTGTGTTTGACAGTCGTCAGCTCCGCTCCACCCGCGGCTGTTAGAGGCAGGTCCTGTCCCCACAAATCCGCTCCATACACCCGCTACCAACTGGCACCCTACAAATGTCAGTAATGGCCACTTTACACACGGCTACATTTCTAGCTTATCCACAGGTAACTTACTGGCTGCAGTGAAATCATGGAGACATAGTTCCATTTGTACACAGCAACAAGATAGAACCTTGTCTCCATGATTTCACTGCAACCAGTAAGTTACCTGTGGATAAGCTAGAAATGTAGCCGTGTGTAAAGTGGCCATAAGGGGTTAAATATGTAAAGAAAAGTGAGGACTTGTCATATTGATGCTTTTTTTTTTACTGACAAAATGTATAGAAACCTCCAAAAAAGTAAAATGTGTAAAGGGCTGAATGTAGCTGTAACCTCCTGTACCTTTCTGTAATTTTAGGATTCAATGGGTGTCAGCTCTGATGGAAAGTCGTGTAGAGTCACTGCCAGCTGGGATGTAAAGTCTCCACAATTCCTGCCTTTCAACAAGGTGACATCACAAGGTAAATATCACTTCTGTAACTAGTAAGTATATAGCCTCACCCCTGGAAGCAGCGTCACAGCCATGCTGTATGTCAGAGAGGGGCTGAGGAAGTGCCTGCCGCCTGTCTGACAGCCGTATGAGTATCCCAGTGCCTGCCACCTGACTGACAGCTGTATGAGTATCCCAGTGCCTGCCACCTGACTGACAGCTGTATGAGTATCCCAGTGCCTGCGGCCTGACTGACAGCTGTATGAGTATCCCAGTGCCTGCGGCCTGACAGCCGTATGAGTATCCCAGTGCCTGCCGCCTGACTGACAGCTGTATGAGTATCCCAGTGCCTGCCACCTGACTGACAGCTGTATGAGTATCCCAGTGCCTGCCACCTGACTGACAGCTGTATGAGTATCCCAGTGCCTGCCGCCTGACTGATAGCTGTATGAGTATCCCAGTGCCTGCCGCCTGACTGACAGCCGTATGAGTATCCCAGTGCCTGCGGCCTGTCTGACAGCCGTATAAGTATCCCAGTGCCTGCGGCCTGTCTGACAGCCGTATAAGTATCCCAGTGCCTGCCGCCTGACTAACAGCCGTATGAGTATCCCAGGATGCACTGGGGCTCTCACAATAGGTGTCATCAAAGAGGAAATAGGAAAAACAACAACAACAGATGTTAGATAGCGTAGAGGGAGTTGTAGGGAATCAATAAAGGAAGAATATTATAAAACAGCTTAGATTCTAGAGATATATTACATAGGAAGATAGGAAAGAAGTTGCGGGTTTCGGACTGACCCTTTATGTACCAAGGATCTAATATATTCTATAAAGATGATGTAAAACAGCAAGAAAAGTCACATTAAAGTAGCTATTGCTGTGAGGCCCACTGGGACGGGATACTTGGTACCGGACCGGGGGGTAACACTGGGGATGATGGTGGCCTTGGTCCGGGCCGTGTCCCGAGCCCACAAGTAAAAGGGGTGTATTTACAGGGATGAAGTCGTGACGTCACCCATGGTATGTGGTCAGGGCGACCACCGCTGCTGCAGAACCTCCAGGGATGATGGATGGCAGCTGGTGATGTAACGGCCCTCCACGGGTAGGGCCAGGTTCCCTGGGGCAGTAGTGATAATAGTCTATGGATGATGTAGGGTAGGGGTAGTAGTGGACATGTTCGTTTGTGAGGGAGAACAGGGTTCGCAAGGATTACACAGACTCGCGGTTTTGTAGTTTTCCAAGTCTTTACTGTAGCAGATGGTATACAGCTGAGTACCGTCCATGGAGTCTGTACCGGGGCCAGGTTGCTCCCACCCTGACCGGGTCCTTGGCTTCCTACTTCTGCGCTGCGTGTACGGCCCTGCTGCCGCGTTAGCTTGACTGCTGGCCCTGATTCTCCTCATGGGTACCCCTTTACTATGCAACTTGAGTCTTAACCGTTTGTTTCTGACCCCACCGTGTTGCTTCGCTGTGGTACAGTATAGATTTATAACCTCCACTAGTCCAGTGTTTACTGTGCTGCTTGTGTCAGTTACAGTTCGGATCCGGTATCCGTCCTCTGCGTTCCTCCGGGGTGAGTAATGTGGCAACTCAGTCTCCCAGACGTGTTCCTCTGCTTCTATTGACTCCATCCCTCAGACCCTGGCTTGGCCTGGAATTGAGCAGCGGACTGTGAGGAAGCCTGAGGCAGCCCCTTTACACCACTGTCCTTCTTCCTCAGTTCTCCCAGGAACTGAACTACTCACTTCCTGTCTACACCAGAATATATAGAGGAGCTGCTTTAGCTCCCTCTACTGGCCTAGAGGCGCTAGTGTAGTGTGGGCTGTGTGGTTAGTTAACCCTTTGTGATGTTACTACTGTGGCACATTAACCTCTGGGGTGCTGCATTGTCATCCGTTGAATGAGGCGAGCTGCAGTAGCGCCTGGATCTGGTTGTATGGGTCTGTGTGAGCGAGTGCAGGGGTCCCTGTGATGTGGACCCCACTAAGGAGAATACATTGATGTCTCAGACAACTCTCTAATTGTCTCTGAACTGTTTAAACTCCATAAAAACTTACAACCAACATAAGTGACTGCAAATTATGTTTCTCTAATAAAGATCTGAATATGGAACATTAATTAAAGTTGACATTTAACTTGTTTTTTGTTTTTTTACTATATATTGTGTCTACATTTTGAGGCTCGATACCAACTGAACAAATCAGGCTGCATTCACACAGGACCGTTATGCAGAATTGCACATACTGTGCATATACAAGCTGGCACCAAGCCTTTTTATGTTGCAACATAAAAACCTCTTCATTACATTGTGTTTTACACAAATTACCAAAGTGCAATCCTTTCAGAGAATCTGCTGCAAAATCACCCTGCAGGATTATAACTTGATGGGTTATTCCCATCTCTACAAATGAATATTGTTGGGTAGAGAGTGGAAATACACACACTATTGTAACCTTCTGCTTAATATTTGCAGCTGTTGAGATATTATTATTTGTCTTTTGTTTACAGCTCGTTGCCTTGGTGACCGACCTCCGCTGCAGGACAGCAGAACACTCAGTGCTTTCAAGCTCTTTTCTATTGAGTTTATTAATCCTGTTCACAATCACTGGAGCACGCAGTTACCTCCTAGACCACCCGCTTCAGAGCAACACCTCCAAGCCAGACAGTGGGGGTCGGTCTCCTAGGCAACAAATTACAAAAAAATGTTAATATCTCAAGAATAGTTGCAATTTTTAGCAACCAATAAATTGCAAAAGTGCATTATTTTTTTATAAACTCTATCCAACAATCTTCATCTATGAAGATGGGAACATCCCTATAACAAGCCCTTGACTAGTGGTGATTGGACAGGAGTGTTTCTCAGCCTCTAAATGCAAATGAATGTGTTCATGCCTTACTTTAAGCAGAAATGTGGGTAAGGCCAGAGACACACTGGTGCGCGAGATGCATGGGGAATACTGGCATGAGTCTCGCATGCCTCAGCCAGCCCGTCTTCCGCCTCTCTACACAGGAGCGTTGGTCCCATAGAAACACATACAGAGTGCCGGTGACCGTGCTGGGTGAGGCATGTGAGACTCATGTATATCCCATACATCTTGTTTGTCAATGATAATTCCTCTTTAACTAAAGTTTTGTTTTCTCACAGATGACTACAAATATATGACAATTGTGGTAGATTTGGAGATTGCAGAACTCCAGGAGCCGGTGCGATTCTGCCTAGGAAAGAAGATACGAGTGTGTTCAGGCAGACAGTGGCTTTACTGTCCATGCTGGGAAAGGAAGGCAACAAGAAACTTCAACATCAGTCCACAGGTAACGTAATGTCTGATCTATGGGAGGTTAAAGTAAAGGCCCCGAGAATGAATAAATGGTGTGACACACCCCACTCCAGGGCCGGGGAAGACTCGGGAACCAGGCAGTTAGTAGATGTTCTCTTCTTCATGTCTCGGCTCTTTTCATAGGGACAGACGGGGGCCGAGACCCGGTCCAGTGACCCTGGCGGTGTCATTGTAATAAAAGGGGGAAGATGTTCAGGGAAAGCCTGAGGGGAGAGGGGAGTTCTGTGACGCCACTGCTGCAGCACCTCTGGGGACGATGGTCAGCAGTTCAGATGGTGTCGCTCCCCGCAGGCGGAGTGATGGGTTCCCAGGGCAGCGGGACGGAGGAGTCGGTTCATACCTTGGCTGATGTTTCTGGGTCGTCGGCACCCCTGATGTCTTCATGCATCCTCTGCGGCTGGTGTTCGCCGCTTAAGAAAGTCACACACACACACCACAGCTGCAGTTCTGTTACTTTTACATCAGGTGTTAAACACGGGCACCAGGTACACTCTCTTCCAGTCTCCGGTACTTGCTCTTTCTCCAGGGCCGGGTTGGTATAGTCAAGCCACGGTTGGTTAATTTCCTTTTGTACCAATAACCTCAGTGCCCCCCTTTAGTGGAAGGACTCACCTGATTTGGTTGTGCAAGTCACAACCAACTAACTCCGCTCTCTCTTATGGTCGCAGCAGGTGTCCAGCAGAGTAAGGATCCAAAGGGGTTAACAGAAAGTGCTGGGTTTCATAGATCCACCGCGCAGACCTCCAGTGAAGACAGAGTGATAGATAAAACTCTGTTTAATGGGTAATTTGCCTACCGGTTTCGTGATCTCAGTTATCACTTCATCACTGAGATCACGAAACCAGTAGGCAAATTACCCATTAAACAGAGTTTTATCTATCACTCTGTCTTCACTGGAGGTCAGCGCGGTCTATGAAACCCAGCACTTTCTGTTAACCCCTTTGGACCCATCCTATTCATGCACACAGAGCCCTGGACTGCTCTGCACTCTGGCTGGTGATCAGGATCATACTGATCTCACAAGTCTCTCTGCAATCTCCCAATCATTCAGCTGGCAGGCTCTTATTGTGCCTGCCACTCCTACACTGACTCATCCAGCTGGGCTGCTATTACTCAGGAACACACCCACACCGGCTGTTACCAATCAGAACACACGGTTCCCATACAGCCGCTCATTGGTCTCATTAATGTGTCAGAACTCTCTCACATTTACACCTTGAGTTCCGGATAGGTTCACACAGCGTCATCCACTATAAACCGGCCAGTGTGAACAGGATCATACCCTTATCCTGCATGTGATGCACCCTGGCCATGGGAACCATGTCGGCGGTGCCTCACAAGGGATACATCATCAGAACCACCATAGGTACACAAATACATCACCAGAGCTATTAGAGGTACAGAAGCACAGCATCAATACTCTCATCACTGCAGATATGCATCATCAGGGTATAGACACACATCAGAGTGAAAAAATGCTCCGATTCACTGATGCGAGAGTCGGACGAGTGTCATCTGACTTTTGCTCAGTTTGGCTTCTGAGTGCTTTCCTAGTGCAATCCGAGTTTTTCCTCAGCAGCTAGTTACTGTATAATCATTTACAGGTGCATTTTGTACAGTTGTCTGAGCTACAGAATAGTAATGTAGCAATTAAAACTCGCATCAGACTCGGATGGTGCGAGTGCTTTCCGAGTGCAATCCGAGTTTTTTGTCGGACCCATAGACTTGCATTGGTGAGTCTCGTGCGTGACTTGCATAGAATCATGTTGCGGTTGACTCGCAATCCGACAATCGGATGCGGAAAAAGCATATGAGACTCGGGAATGTGCTCTCGGACATTAGTTAACATTGGTCCGAGAGCAATGCGATTTTTCCGCACATTAAACTCGGACGAGTTTCACTGATGTGTGTCCAAGCCCTCAGAGTGAATGAATGCAGACAGGTAGCTCGCCCTCGCCTCCCATGATCCGATCTCAGGTGTGCAAAGTGTCTGGACACCAGGTCCATAGACAAATTCAAAGAAGTTCAGCACACGGGGTCCATGTTTCCTCAATGGATTATTCCTTTATTTGGTGCTTACGTAGAATTTACTGACACAGACCTCAAGACACACAGACAATATATACATTGACAATTAAAGACATGTGAAACCTCAGTCTATACGAGGTAAGTTAGGGCATGGTGTAAGTGCAACCTGCAATCCAAGGAAAAACTGAAGGAAAACTCCTAGAAGGAAAACTCCTTGTACATGTTTCACATTGAACATTATCATTCCTTCATATAATGACACAATGGTAATGAGATTTATGACATAGCAAATGATTGCCTCCATGATATGACAATAAATTGTTATTATGATGTACAGTTAACACAGAAAATCACAATTAGTCAAAACACAATATGTATAACTCAAGTGCAGAAAACTGATATAGAGCTGTTCATAACTTTATTGCATATGTCCCATATATATAAAAGGGAGATGAAATATACTCAGTAAGGCTACCTTCACATTTGCGTTCCCCTCCGCAGCGTTCTGCAGAGGGGATCCGCAATGTGACCGCAGCACCGCAAGCCCCTACCTTTATAATGGGAGCGCACGGTGCTGCACTTGATTGCGCATGACCGTGCGCATCCACTCACTGCCATGTGTGATCTGTGCGCAGGCAGATGCCTGCGCACAAATCACCCAGTCTCGTCCGCACCAGAAATGCAACATGTCGCGTTCAGTTTGTTCACATTTGTAATTTCCAGAATATCGTAACCAGGAGGGTGCGGGCTTAGCGATATTGTCACAAAACGTGCTGGGGGAGATGTAACTTGCTACGTCCCTGCCTTTTCTCGGTACACATTTGAAACCTTGTTCCAGTACCTTATTTAGGTCCGCATCCTGGTACAAGATTGGAATATATGTATGCAAGATAGATGCTATATCCTTGAAATCCGCACTGTAAGGGGTTGTGAAAGTTACGCCCTGACATGTTTGAGACGGTTTGCTGACCCGATTTTTTTGGGGGGTATAAGACAGCATATCATCTCTGTTCTTTTTATCCGCTATAGTTTTACCCCGATAGATTGCTATACCCCCTAGACCTCAACCTCTGTTCAATCATCTTCCACTGTTTAATGTAGTCTATAGGATTGGAGCAAGCTCTCTTGGCCCTAGTAAATTCTCCTGTTGGTAGGCTCCTAATCGTATGGGCTGGATGGCAGCTATCGGCGTATAAGAGTGAATTTCCCGATACGGGTTTCCTATAGAGATCAGAAAAAATAGAATTGGTAATGGGGTCTCCTATGAGTGTGGTGTCCAAGTAATTAGCCCTGGAACCATGATCCTCAAAGGTGAAACTCAGGTTCATGTTGTTGTCATTACAAAAAGTGACAAAAGCAAGCACTAATTACTTGGACACCACACTCATAGGAGACAATATCGCTAAGCCCGCACCCTCCTGGTTACGATATTCTGGAAATGACAAATGTGGACAAACTAGATGTGATCTATGTAAATCTAGTGGTTAGAGAAATTGAACATGTCCAAAAAGGCCACGTCACACGTGGCGACATCGCCGCCGATTACATAGGCGACGTATGGGCGTGGCCTATCGGCGGTGACATCGCCCCTACGTTGCCTCATGTAAAGGGGCGATGTCGGCGCCGTCGGAAGGTCGCCTGGTTTAAGAGCAGTGCTCTGAAACCAGGCGACTGATCTGGGGTGATGTGCACACATCGCCCCATGTATCCGGCCGCCGGCGAGCTGACAGGCGATGGGAGCCATAGGCTCCCATTGTCCTGCTGGGGTTTTGAGACACCCCGACGGCGATGCCGCCTGTCAGATTGCCGGCGTGGCGCTGGAGGTGTCGCTCCATGTAAATGGGGGATGGCGACGCTGGCGGGGCGCCAAAAACATGCGCGCACCCGCCAGTCGCTGCCGACATCTCCGGCCCAGTTGCCAGGTGTGACAGTACCTTAAGCCTGTCTCTGGGGGAGACTGGGATCACAAACTTCTGAACAGAGAAGGTTTGTGATTTCCAGCAGGTTTAAATGATAAAAGTGATCTCATGTACTTTTATTGATATTTGTGGTTTTATCATCATTCATACAATATCAATGATCTTACTGAGTATATTTCATCTCCCTTTTTATATATAAGGGACATATGCAATAAAGTTATGAACAGCTCTATATCAGTTTTCTGCACTTGAGTTATACATATTGTGTTTTGACTAATTGTGATTTTCTGTGTGAACTGTACATCATAATAACAATTTATTGTCATATCATGAAGGCAATCATTTGCTATGTCATAAATCTCATTACCATTGTGTCATTATATGAAGGAATGATGTACATGTTTCACATTGAACAGTTAAGGAGTTTTCCTTCTAGGAGTTTTCCTTCAGTCTTTCCTTGGATTGCAGGTTGCACTTACACCATGC
Organism: Allobates femoralis; assembly: GCA_033576535.1. Lineage (NCBI taxonomy): Eukaryota > Metazoa > Chordata > Amphibia > Anura > Aromobatidae > Allobates > Allobates femoralis. The sequence continues at coordinate 11,466,306 of JARQOC010000002.1, forward strand.
CCTAACTTACCTCGTATAGACTGAGGTTTCACATGTGCGCTTACTTGTCTTTAATGGTCAATGTATATATTGTCAGTGTGTCTTGAGGTCTGTGTCAGTGATAAAGTTTATCGAAACGTGTCTGACCGGGTTGCCCCCGCAAGATGCTGCACCAAATAAAGGAATAATCCATTGAGGAAACATGGTCCCCGTGTGCTGAACTTCTTTGAATTTGTCTATACATCATCATAGGTACAGAAATGCATCACTAGAGCCACTAGAGGTACAGCAATACATCCGTATACCCACCAGCAACACAGGAATACATAACTAGATCCCACATCAGTACATAAACACAGCAACACAACCTTCATCAGTAACAAAATCCATCATCAGATCCCCCATCAGTACATGGTAAAACAATTGTAATGTCAGGTCAGACCCATACACAGTGTATAACGTGAGCCTACAACTCCTACTACATTTTTAACAATGGTAAGGAGATGGTGGGAGTTGTTGTTAGCAATCATCATCAGACCATACAGGAACCACAGCACTGATGAAAATTAGTCCCTATCACAAATAATCAGGGTCACCTTTTTCTTGTCTTCATCTTGACCAGATGCCATGATGACTTTTCACATCCACAGCTCGTCTCTTCCGACTTCCATCTTCTCCAGTTGTCTTCAGCACATCCTGGGACGATAGCCTTAATAATAGCAGAAAGATCCTATCTTTTCCCTACTGGGGCCCCCTCATCACATTGTCTTTTCATACTATATCCCACTATACTGCCCACTGTTTATACTGTTCTCCCTCATGAAACTCCCCCCTGCTCTTCATACTGTCCCCTCCTGGCTGTGGCCTCACACTGTCCACATATATTGCCCCATCTCCATACAGACCCACACTACTCGCTCACTATTCTGTGCTCCCTCATATTTTTCTCATCCTCTACGGTTTCCTCACTACCACATTCCCCCCTTACTCCACATACTGTGTCACAGCCATCCCCTTCCTCATACTGTTCCGTAGACATCCCCTCTCACTCCACATACTGTACTGCAGACATCACCCCTCACTCCACATACTGTGTCACAGCCATCCCCCTCACTCCACATATTGTTCCGTAGGCATCCCCTCTCACTCCACATACTATTCTGTAGGCATCCCCTCTCACTGCACATACTGTTCCGTAGACATCCCCTCTCACTTCACATACTGTACTGCAGACATCACCCCTCACTCCACATACTGTGTCACAGCCATCCCCCTCACTTCACATACTGTTCCGTAGACATCCCCTCTCACTTCACATACTGTACTGCAGACATCACCCCTCACTCCACATACTGTGTCACAGCCATCCCCCTCACTTCACATACTGTTCCGTAGACATCCCCTCTCACTTCACATACTGTACTGCAGACATCACCCCTCACTCCACATACTGTGTGTGGATGTGCTGTGTGGAGGGGGGCGGCAGCTTTGGAGCAGGTCACCAGTGGCTGGAGCAGGCTGCAGTTGCAGCAGCTGATCACGTGGGCCAGCTGTTTGAGTTAATGTAACTTAAACAGCTCTCCCCCTGCCCATCATGTCTCAGGAATGAAGTCGATGCTGATAGGTGTTATATTATATAGAAAATTACTGGCATCATCTAATGTTTAAAACAATATATTAAAAAAGAGAAATGCTGCAACACTAAACATAACATGAGTGTGAATAAGCTAATGGCTATTGGAAACCGTGAAAAGCAGGGCAGTGTGTACAGCTAAAAAGTGTATGTAGAAGAGGAAAACAGTAAATGCTGTACTAGAAAAGAGAAATGAGAGACTTAGCTTCAATACTGGCGCCACTGCGAAGAGCCCGGTAACTACACCAAAGTGCTCTCATCTTACCGGGTCCTATACTAACACTATGTGCTGTGTACTATTGCTTATATGGGTATGTGTGCCTAGGAATGCAATTAAAACCAGCTGGGATGGTGTGTCTCAGGACCAGGGCTACAATAAGATGGAGGAATAGGCGAAGCTACAAAGGGGGAAGGGTGCACAGTCCAAAATAAGTAATTATATTATATATAGATTTGTTGAAGAAGGAGCATGGGGCACTGCGGTACCGCTGCGGTTTGCTGCCATACACAGATCCAATGTGGACCAGGTGCATACACTCCGGCTGGTGGTGCACGCTTTCAACAGTTCAATATATGTTATAATCAAGAGAATTCTCGTGATTATAACATATATTATATATAGAAAAGAAGGACTGGCATCAGCTAATGGCATCACCTAATGTTTTAATATATTGATTTTTTTTTTGCTTGCACCTAAACATTAGGTGATGCCAGTCCTTCTTTTTTATTTATACTAGTAAAAAGGCCCGATGCAATTGCATCGGGAGCAGGGTGAAATGAATTGTGTGTGTACAGGCGTGTGTGGTGGTGGCGGCAGAGCCTACAGGCGTGTGTGGTGGTGGCGGCAGAGCGTACAGGCGTGTGTGGTGGTGGCGGCAGAGCGTACAGGCGTGTGTGGTGGTGGCGGCAGAGCGTACAGGCGTGTGTGGTGGTGGCGGCAGAGCGTACAGGCGTGTGTGGTGGTGGCGGCAGAGCGTACAGGCGTGTGTGGTGGTGGCGGCAGAGCGTACAGGCGTGTGTGGTGGTGGCGGCAGAGCGTACAGGCGTGTGTGGTGGTGGCGGCAGAGCGTACAGGCGTGTGTGGTGGTGGCGGCAGAGCGTACAGGCGTGTGTGGTGGTGGCGGCAGAGCGTACAGGCGTGTGTGGTGGTGGCGGCAGAGCGTACAGGCGTGTGTGGTGGTGGCGGCAGAGCGTACAGGCGTGTGTGGTGGTGGCGGCAGAGCGTACAGGCGTGTGTGGTGGTGGCGGCAGAGCGTACAGGCGTGTGTGGTGGTGGCGGCAGAGCGTACAGGCGTGTGTGGTGGTGGCGGCAGAGCGTACAGGCGTGTGTGGTGGTGGCGGCAGAGCGTACAGGCGTGTGTGGTGGTGGCGGCAGAGTGTACAGGCGTGTGTGGTGGTGGCGGCAGAGTGTACAGGCGTGTGTGGTGGTGGCGGCAGAGTGTACAGGCGTGTGTGGTGGTGGCGGCAGAGTGTACAGGCGTGTGTGGTGGTGGCGGCAGAGTGTACAGGCGTGTGTGGTGGTGGCGGCAGAGTGTACAGGCGTGTGTGGTGGTGGCGGCAGAGTGTACAGGCGTGTGTGGTGGTGGCGGCAGAGTGTACAGGCGTGTGTGGTGGTGGCGGCAGAGTGTACAGGCGTGTGTGGTGGTGGCGGCAGAGTGTACAGGCGTGTGTGGTGGTGGCGGCAGAGTGTACAGGCGTGTGTGGTGGTGGCGGCAGAGTGTACAGGCGTCTGTGTGTTGGCAGAGTATACAGGCGTCTGTGTGGTGGCATAGTATACAGGCGTCTGTGTGGTGGCATAGTATACAGGCGTCTGTGTGGTGGCATAGTATACAGGCGTCTGTGTGGTGGCATAGTATACAGGCGTCTGTGTGTTGGCATAGTATACAGGCATCTGTGTGGTGGTGCTCCTGCAAGGCAGGGGTTAAAAAAAATAAAAAAAAGATTATGCTCACCTCACCCCGAGCCCCCGCCGTCTCCCGCCGTCTTCCGCCGTGTTCCGCTAGGCTCCCGGTGGCTCTGCAGGCTCCCGGTGCCTGCAGTGGTCTTCTATCTACTGCAGTCAAGGACCTGTGGTGATGTCAGAGTCACGTGACCCGCGATTTGCCTGGAGTAAGCTGGTGTCACGTGACTCCGACATCACCACAGGTCCTTGACTGCAGTAGAAGAGCACTGCAGGCAGCGGGAGCCTGCAGAGCCACCGGGAGCCTAGCGGAACACGGCGGAAGACGGCGGGAGACTCCGGGGGCTCGGGGAGAGGTGAGGATTTTTTTTTTTTTTAACTGTAGAGCGGCTTCGGCTCGTGATGACGCTGCGCGTCATCACTCGCAGTGCCGCTAAGGAGTCTGGGATTCGGCTACAGTGCCCGAAATCCCAACTCCCGATTATATAAGTAGATATAATATACCGTATATACTCGTGTATAAGCCGACCCCCCTACTTTTGCCCCCAAAACCTGGGAAAACCTATTGACTCGTGTATAAACCGAGGGTGGACCCCAGCACAGGTATACAGCCCCCAGCAGTGTGGTATACAGGCCCCCCCAGTAGTATACAGCAGCCTCCCCAGTGGAATATACAGGCACCAGCAGTATATACAGCAGCCCCAGTGGTATACAGCAGCCCCAGTGGTGTGGTATACAGCAGCCCCAGTGGTGTGGTATACAGCAGCCCCAGTGGTGTGGTATACAGCAGCCCCAGTGGTGTGGTATACAGCAGCCCCAGTGGTGTGGTATACAGCAGCCCCAGTGGTGTGGTATACAGCAGCCCCAGTGGTGTGGTATACAGCAGCCCCAGTGGTATACAGCAGCCCCAGTGGCCCCCAAATGCTGGCACTCCGCCCCCCCCTCTGTTGTAAGGCCCCCCCCCCGCTGCTTAACTTACCATCCCCGGTCTTCTGCACCGCTGGTCTTCTGTGCTCCGTCCTCCATGCTCCCGTCCGGCTGCATCCGGGATCCCCGGCCGTCACAGTTACGATGACGTCATCGTGCGATGGCCAGGGATCCCGGATCCAGCCGGACGGGAGCATGGAGGACGGAGCACAGAAGACAGGCGGTGCAGAAGACCAGGGATGGTAAGTTAAGCAGCGGGGGGGGGCTCTTACAACAGAGGGGGGGGGGGGGGAGTGCCAGCATTTGGGGGCCACTGGGGCTGCTATACACCACTGGGGCTGCTGTATACGGTATTGACCCGTGTATAAGCCGAGGGGGGACTTTTCAGCCCAATTTTTGGGCTGAAAAACTCGGCTTATACACGAGTATATACGGTAATTACATATTTTGGACTGTGCACCCTTTCCTGCTCTGTAGCTTCACCTATCCCTCCATTTTATTGTAGCCCTGGTCCTGAGACACACCATCCCAGCTGGTTTTAATTGCATTCCTAGGCACACATACCCATATAAGCAATAGTACACAGCACATAGTGTTAGTATAGGACCCGGTAAGATGAGAGCACTTTGGTGTAGTTACCGGGCTCTTCGCAGAGGCGCCAGTGTGGAAGCTAAGTCTCTCATTTCTCTTTTCTAGTACAGCATTTACAGTTTTCCTCTTCTACATATGCTTTTTAGCTGTAGACACTGCCCTGCTTTTCACCGTTTCCATTAGCCATTAGCTTATTCACACTCATGTTATGTTTAGTGTTTCTCTTTTTTAAGATGCTGATAGGTGGGCGGCATCATGGATGGGGATAGGTGAATATTAAATTAACTTAAACAGCTGTCTCATGTGTCCACCTGCTGCAGTCGCGGGCGATCGCGTCTGTGGATATTCACTGCTTCCTGTCCATCATCATTGGCGTGGGAGCAGTGACTATCCCGGAGGAAAGATTATACTCACCGGCCATCACTTCCCTGCAGTATCACGACCTCCTCCAGTCATCTTGTGCCGTCAGCTGATGCGGTGTGTGGAGCGCGGCCCATGACAGTGGCGTCATCGCTGTGTGCTCACACGCTGATCAGCAGTTGCCGGCAAAAGAAGACAGAAGGATGCTGCTATGCTGCAGGGGAGTGATGGGAGGTGAGTGTAATTGTTTATTTTTTTTAAAGTGTCCACTGTGATGAGGCCCATATGCCAGGATGAGAGACAAATACCAGGATATGAGCACATATACTAGGATGGGTAGTCATATGCTAAGATATGGGCACATACCTGCATATGGGCACATATACCAGGACGGGGATAACATACCTTGATATGGGCCATATATGAGGATGGGGCAAATATACCAGGATGGGAGATCATATACCAAGATATGGGGCACACACCAAGACATGGGCACATATACCAGGAATGAGCACATATACCAGGATGGGGGATCATATTCCAGGATATTGGCCATATATGAAGATGAAGCACATATACCTGAATGGGGGATCATATACCAGGATATGGGCCATATATACCACAATGGGGATCATATACCAGGATATGGGGCACATACACCAGGATGGAGCACATACACCAGGATGGAGCACATACACCAGAATGAAGGGTCATATACCAGGGTGGAGCACATATACCAGGATGAGGGGTCATATACACCAGGATGAGGGTCATATACACCAGGATGAGGGTCATATACACCAGGATGAGGGGTCATATACACCAGGATGAGGGGTCATATACACCAGGATGGAGCACATATACACCAGGATGGAGCACATACACCAGGATGGAGCACATACACCAGGATGGAGCACATACACCAGGATGGAGCACATACACCAGGATGGGGCACATACACCAGGATGGGGCACATACACCAGGATGAGGCACATACACCAGGATGAGGCACATACACCAGGATGGGGCACATACACCAGGATGAGGGGTCATACACCAGGATGAGGGGTCATATACCAGGATGGAGCACACATACCAGGATGAGGGGTCATACACCAGGATATGGGGCACATACCAGGATGGTAAATGTGTAAAATTGACAGAGACATCCCTAAAAGACTTGCAGCAGTAACTGCAGTGAAAGGTGAATCCTACAACGTATGTGGCTCTGGGGGCTGAATACAAATGCACATCACAATTTTCAGATTTATATTTAAAAAATATTTTTAAAAAATGATGTATTGTTTCCTTTATACTTCTGAAGTACTTTTACTAAGGCCGGCTTCACACCACGGTTATTGCCATCCAGTTCTGCCCGTTTTTAGAACAGGATCGTTTTTAGCCTCCCATGAATCCCTATGCTGCTGGATTGGTCATAAATCGCTATCCGTTTTAGGGAATTCAGTACAGGATTTGTTTCTGTCCTGTTTATTACAGTTCCCAAAATTGGAGACTGCACCGGTGGAAAAAAACGGGCAAAACCAGACAAACGAATGGGGCGCTGTCTGCAGCACTTAATATGGGAGTCTATTGTGCCAGATCTGGGAAACCACAGGATCATTTCCCGGATCCGGTCTTAGTGTACGGAGCATGCTCAGAACACGGCTACTCTGTTCCCGTGTGTACTTTGGCTTTAGCAGTGTATCTACATACCATTATGTAATATGAATGGTGTAATATGTATTGACTCGCTGGGGTCCTGGTTCATATCCCACCAAGGACAACATCTGCAGGAGATTGTATGTTCTCCCCGTGTTTGTGTGGGTTTCCTCCGAGTTCTCCGGTTTCCTCCCACACTCCAAAGACATACTGTAGGATGTGTACATTGTGAGTAATGGGGACCGTGATGCAAATGTATGTAATACTCTATGGAATTAATAGCGCTATTTTAGTGAATAAATATTATTATTATTATTATTATGTAGGCCCCTAACTTACATTTTATTTCCTTCTCCAGGTTCCATCTTCCACCTGAACTGATCATCCAAGACGGCGAGATAGGAGAGGGAGGATACGATAGGATAGCTAGGATAGGATATATATACAATAGGATATACATAGGATAAGATAAGATAGCTAGGATAGGATATATATATAGGATAAGATAGGATAGTTAGGATAGAGTATAAAAAAACAGAAAGAAGAAAAAAAGCTCCCCCGCTCCTGCGGCCCCCCCGTGGCTTTTCCTGCCCCCCCGCAGCTCCATCCTGCCCCCCCCGCCAGCTCCATCCTACCCCCCCCCGCCGGCTCCGTTTCCCCCCCCGCCCCCTCCATCCTGCCCCGCCCCCCCCCCCGGCTCCATCCTGCCCCGCCGGCTCCATCCTGCCCCGCCGGCTCCATCCTGCCCCCCCCCCCCGCTCCATCCTTCCCCCCCCTGCCTGCTCCATCCTGCCCCCCCTGCCTGCTCCATCCTGCCCCCCCCGCCTGCTCCATCCTGCCCCCCCCCCGCCGGCTCCATTCTGCCCCCCCCCGCCGCCCCGCCGGCTCCATCCTGCCCTCTCCCCCGCTCCATCCTGCCCCCCCCCCCGCTCCATCCTGCCCCCCCTGCCGCCTCCATCCAGCCACCCCCCCCGCCGGCTCCATCCTGCCCCCCCCCCGCCGGCTCCATCCTGCCCCCCCTCGCCTGCTACATCCTGCCCCCCCTCGCCTGCTACATCCTGCCCCCCCCGCCGGCTCCATCCTGCCCCCCCCCCGCCGGCTCCATCCTGTCCCCCCCCCCCCCGCCGGCTCCATCCTGTCCCCCCCCCCCCGCCGGCTCCATCCTGTCCCGTCCCCCCCACGCCGGCTCCATCCTGCCCCCCCCCTGCGGGCTCCATCCTGTCCCCCCCCCCCGCCGGCTCCATCCTGTCCCGTCCCCCCCACGCCGGCTCCATCCTGCCCCCCCCCTGCGGGCTCCATCCTGCCCCCCCCCGCCGGCTCCATCCTGCCCCCCCCCTGCGGGCTCCATCCTGCCCCCCCCTGCGGGCTCCATCCTGCCCCCCCCCCTGCGGGCTCCATCCTGCCCCCCCCCCTGCGGGCTCCATCCTGCCCCCCCCCCCTGCGGGCTCCATCCTGCCCCCCCCCCGCGGGCTCCATCCTGCCCCCCCCCTGCGGCTCCATCCTGGCCCCCCCCCTGCGGGCTCCATCCTGCCCCCCCCTGCGGCTCCATCCTGGCCCCCCCCCCGCCGGCTTCATTCTGCCCCCCCCCCGCCGGCTTCATTCTGCCCCCCCCCGGCTCCATCCTGAGCCCCCCCATCCCCGCCCCCCCCCCCGCCGCTCCATCCTGCCCCCCTCCTGCGGGCTCCATCCTGCCCCCCTCCTGCGGGCTCCATCCTGGCCCCCCCCTGCGGGCTCCATCCTGGCCCCCCCCCGCCGCTCCATTCTGCCCCCCCCCCGGCTCCATCCTGACCCCCCCCATCCCCGCCCCCCCCCCCCGCCGGCTCCATCCTGCCCCCCTCCTGCGGGCTCCATCCTGCCCCCCTCCTGCGGGCTCCATCCTGCCCCCCCCCCGCCGGCTCCATCCTGCCCTCCCCCGCCCGCTCCATCCTGACCCCCCACGCCCGCTCCATCCTGCCCCCCCGCCCGCTCCATCCTGCCCCCCCGCCCGCTCCATCCTATCCATCCTCCCCCCCGCCCGCTCCATCCTGCCCCCACACCAGCTCAATCCTGCCCCCCCGCCAACTCCATCCTGCCCACCCGCTGGCTCCATCCTACCCCCCCCGCCCGCTCCATCCTACCCCCCCCCCGCCCGCTCCATCCTACCCCCCCCGCCCACTCCATCCTACCCCCCCCGCCCACTCCATCCTACCCCCCCCGCCCACTCCATCCTACCCCCCCCCCCCACTCCATCCTACCCCCCCGCCCATTCCATCCTGCCCCCCCCGCCCACTCCATCCTGCCCCCTCCCACACCAGCTCCATCCTGCCCCCCCACCGGCTCCATCCTACCCCCCCCGCCCACTCCATCCTACCCCCCCCGCCCACTCCATTCTACCCCCCCGCCCATTCCATTCTACCCCCCTCGCCCACTCCATCCTGCCCCCTCCCACACCAGCTCCATCCTGCCCCCCCACCGGCTCCATCCTTTTCCCCCGCCCGCTCCATCCACCCCCCCCGCCCGCTCCATCCTGCCCCCCTCAGCCGGCTCAATCCTGCCCCCCCCGCCGACTCCATCCTGCCCTGCCCCACCCCCCCGCCGGCTCCATCCTGCCCCCCGCCCGCTCCATCCACCCCCCCGCCCGCTCCATCCTGCCCCCCCCGTCGCTCCATCCTGCCCCCCCCGTCGGCTCCATCCTGCCCCCCCCGTCGGCTCCATCCTGCCCCCCCCGTCGGCTCCATCCTGCCTCCCCCCCGTCGGCTCCATCCTGCCTCCCCCCCCCCCCGTCGGCTCCATCCTGCCTCCTCCCCCCCCCCCGTCGGCTCCATCCTGCCTCCCCCCCCGTCGCCTCCATCCTGCTTACCCCCCCCCCCCCGTCGGCTCCATCCTGCCTCTCCCCCCCCCCCCCCGTCGGCTCCATCCTGCCTCCCCCCCCCGTCGGCTCCATCCTGCCTCCCCCCCCCGTCGGCTCCATCCTGCCTCCCCCCCCCCCCCGTCGGCTCCATCCTGCCTCCCCCCCCCCCGTCGGCTCCATCCTGCCTCCCCCCCCCCATCGGCTCCATCCTGCCTCCCCCCCCCCCCACCCCGTCGGCTCCATCCTGCCTCCCCCCCCCCCCCCCCCCCCCCCCCCGTCGGCTCTATCCTGCCTCCCCCCGTCGGCTCCATCCTGCCTCCCCCCCCGTCGGCTCCATCCTGCCTCCCCCCCCTGCCGGCTCCATCCTGCCCCCCCCCGCCTGTTCCATCCTCTCCATCCTACACCCCCCCCCGCCAGCTTATCCTGCCCCCCCCACACCAGCTCCATCCTGCCCCCCTCCTCCGGCTCTATCCTGCCCCCTCTCCGGCAGCTCTATCCTGCCCCCACCGCCCGCTCCGTCCTTTCCATCCTGCTCCCCCCCGCTCGCTCCATCCTGCTCCCACACCAGCTCAATCCTGCCCCCTGCCAACTCCATCCTGCCCCCCTGCCAACTCCATCCTGCCCCCCCCCCCCCCGCCAACTCCATCCTGCCCCACCCCGCCAACTCCATCCTGCCCCCCCCCGCCAACTCCATCCTGCCCCCCCCCGCCGGCTCCATCCTGCCCCCCCCCCCGCTCCATCCTGCCCCCCCCCGCCGGCTCCATCCTGCCCCCCCCACCGCCGGCTCCATCCTGCCCTCCCGCCTGCTCCATCCTGCCCCCCCGCCTGCTCCATCCTGGCCCCCCGCCCGCTCCATCCTGCCCCCCCCACACCAGCTCCATCCTGCCCCCCTCCACCCGCTCCATCCTGCCCCCCCGCCCGCTCCATCCTTTCCATCCTGTTCCCCCCCGCTCGCTCCATTTTGCTCCCACACCGGCTCCATCCTGCCCCCCCTGTTAGCTCCATCCTGCCCCCCTGCCAGCTCCATCCTGCCCCCCCGCCGGCTCCATCCTGCCCCCCCGCCGGCTCCATCCTGCCCCCCCGCCGGCTCCATCCTGCCCTTCTGCCCCTTCCATCCTGCCCCCCCCGCCGGCTCCATCCTGCCCTTCTGCCCGTTCCATCCTATCCATCCTACCCCCCAACACCAGCTCCATCCTGCCCCCCCGCCTGCTCCATCCTGCCCTCCCGCCTGCTCCATCCTGCCCCCCCCCGCCTGCTCCATCCTAGCCCCCCGCCCGCTCCATCCTGCCCCCCCCCACACCAGCTCCATCCTGCCCCCCTACACCCGCTCCATCCTGCCCCCCCGCCCGCTCCATCCTTTCCATCCTGCCCCCCCCCCCCGCTCGCTCCATCCTGCTCCCACACCGGCTCCATCCTGCCCCCCCTGTTAGCTCCATCCTGCCCCCCTGCCGGCTCCATCCTGCCCCCCCCCGCCTCCATCCTGCCCCCCCGCCGCCGCCGCCTCCATCCTGCCCCCTTGCCGCCTCCATCCTGCCCCCTCTGCCGGCGCCATTCCACCCCCTCCCGCCGGCTCCATGGTGCCCCCCCGTCGGCTCCATCCTGCCCCCCCCGTCGGGTCCATCCTGCCCCCCCCCCCCCCGCCGGCTCCATCCTGCCCCCCCCCGCCGACTCCATCCTGCCCCCCCCGCCGGCTTCATCCTGCCCCCCCCCGCCGGCTCCATCCTGCCTTCCCCGCCGGCTCCATCCTGCCCCCCCCGCCCACTCCATCCTACCCCCCGCCGACTCCATCCTGCCTCCCCCCACACCTGCTCCATCCTGCCTCCCCCTACACCTGCTCCATCTTGCCCTCCCCCCACACCTGCTCCATCCTGCCCTCCCCCCACACCTGCTCCATCCTGCCCTCCCCCCCACACCTGCTCCATCCTGCCCTCCCCCCACACCTGCTCCATCCTGCCCTCCCCCCACACCTGCTCCATCCTGCCCTCCCCCCACACCTGCTCCATCCTGCCCTCCCCCCACGCCTGCTCCATCCTGCCCTCCCCCCACGCCTGCTCCATCCTGCCCTCCCCCCCCGCCTGCTCCATCCTGCCCTCCCCCCCCGCCGGCTCCATCCTGCCCCGCCGGCTCCATCCTGCCCCCCCCCCCGCTCCATCCTGCCCCCCCCCTGCCTGCTCCATCCTGCCCCCCTGCCTGCTCCATCCTGCCCCCCCCCGCCTGCTCCATCCTGCCCCCCCCCGCCGGCTCCATTCTGCCCCCCCCCCCGCCGCCCCGCCGGCTCCATCCTGCCCCCTCCCCCGCTCCATCCTGCCCCCCCCCGCTCCATCCTGCCCCCCCCCCCCCGCCGGCTCCATCCTGCCCCCCCCCCCCCGCCGGCTCCATCCTGCCCCCCCCCCCCCCCCCCCCCCCGCCTGCTCCATCCTGCCCCCCCCCCTGCCTGCTCCATCCTGCCCCCCCCGCCCTGCTCCATCCTGCCCCCCCCCCGCCGGCTCCATCCTGTCCCCCCCCCCCCCGCCGCTCCATCCTGTCCCCCCCCCCCCCCCGCCGGCTCCATCCTGTCCCCCCCCCCCCCCCCGCCGGCTCCATCCTGTCCCCCCCCCCCCCCCCCCGCCGGCTCAATCCTGCCCCCCCCCGCCGGCTCCATCCTGCCCCCCCCCCGCCGGCTCCATCCTGCCCCCCCCCTGCGGGCTCCATCCTGGCCCCCCCCCTGCGGGCTCCATCCCTGGCCCCCCCCCCTGAGGGCTCCATCCTGGCCCCCCCCCTGCGGGCTCCATCCTGGCCCCCCCCCCTGCGGGCTCCATCCTGCCCCCCCCCCCCCGCCGCGCTCCATTCTGCCCCCCCCCCGGCTCCATCCTGACCCCCCCCATCCCCGCCCCCCCCCGCCGGCTCCATCCTGCCCCCCTCCTGCGGGCTCCATCCTGCCCCCCTCCTGCGGGCTCCATCCTGCCCCCCCCCGCCGGCTCCATCCTGCCCTCCCCCGCCCGCTCCATCCTGCCCCCCGCGCCCGCTCCATCCTGCCCCCCGCGCCCGCTCCATCCTGCCCCCCCGCCCGCTCCATCCTATCCATCCTCCCCCCCCCGCCCGCTCCATCCTGCCCCCACACCAGCTCAATCCTGCCCCCCCGCCAACTCCATCCTGCCCACCCGCTGGCTCCATCCTACCCCCCCCCCCGCCCGCTCCATCCTACCCCCCCCCCGCTCCATCCTACCCCCCCCCCCGCCCACTCCATCCTACCCCCCCCCGCCCACTCCTCCTACCCCCCCCCCCCACTCCATCCTACCCCCCCCCCACTCCATCCTACCCCCCCCGCCCACTCCATCCTGCCCCCCCCCACTCCATCCTGCCCCCTCGCCCACTCCATCCTGCCCCCTCCCACATCCAGCTCCATCCTGCCCCCCCACCGCTCCATCCTACCCCCCCCCCCCCACTCCATCCTACCCCCCCCGCCCCACTCCATTCTACCCCCCCCGCCCATTACCCATTCTCCCCCCCCCCCACTCCATCCTGCCCCCTCCCACACCAGCTCCATCCTGCCCCCCCACCGGGCTCCATCCTTTCCCCCGCCCGCTCCATCCACCCCCCCCGCCCGCTCCATCCTGCCCCCCTCAGCCGCTCCATTCTGCCCCCCCCCGCCACTCCATCCTGCCCTGCCCCACCCCCCGCCCCGCCGGCTCCATCCTGCCCCCCGCCCGCTCCATCCAACCCCCCCCCCGCTCCATCCTGCCCCCCCCGCGGCTCCATCCTGCCCCCCCCGTCGGCTCCATCCTGCCCCCCCCCCGCGGCTCCATCCTGCCCCCTCCCCCCCGCGGCTCCATCCTGCCCCCCCCGTCGGCTCCATCCTGCCTCCCCCGTCGGCTCCATCCTGCCTCCCCCCCGTCGGCTCCATCCTGCCTCCCCCCCGTCGGCTCCATCCTGCCTCCCCCCCCATCGCTCCACCTGCCTCCCCCCCCCCCCCGTCGGCTCCATCCTGCCTCCCCCCCCGTCGGCTCCATCCTGCCTCCCCCCCCCCTCCGGCTCCATCCTGCCTCCCCCCCCCCCGTCGGCTCCATCCTGCCTCCCCCCCCCTCCCCCCCCCCCCCGTCGGCTCCATCCTGCCTCCCCCCCCCCCCCCGTCGGCTCCATCCTGCCTCCCCCCCCCCCCAGTCGGCTCCATCCCCTGGCCTCCCCCCCCCCCGTCGGCTCCATCCTGCCTCCCCCCCCCCCCCCCCGTCGGCTCCATCCTGCCTCCCCCCCGTCGTCTCCATCCTGCCTCCCCCCCCCCCCCCCCCTGTCGGCTCCATCCTGCCTCCCCCCCCCCGTCGGCTCCATCCTGCCCCCCCCCCCCCCCCGTCGGCTCCATCCTGCCTCTCCCCCCCCCCCCCCCGTCGGCTCCATCCTGCCTCCCCCCCCGTCGGCTCCATCCTGCCCCCCCCCCATCGGCTGCATCCTGCCCCCCCCCCCCAGCCAGCTCCATCCTGCCCCCCCCCGTCGGCTCCATCCTGCCTCCCCCCCCCCGCCGGCTCCATCCTGCCCCCCCGCCTGTTCCATCCTCTCCATCCTACACCCCCCCCCGCCAGCTTATCCTGCCCCCCCCACACCAGCTCCATCCTGCCCCCCTCCTCCGGCTCTAATCCTGCCCCTCTCCAGCAGCTCTATCCTGCCCCCACCCGCCCGCTCCGTCCTTTCCATCCTGCTCCCCCCCCGCCCGCCTCCATCCTGCTCCCACACCAGCTCCATCCTGCCCCCCCGCCAACTCCATCCTGCCCCCCCGCCAACTCCATCCTGCCCCCCCCCGCCAACTCCATCCTGCCCCCCCCCCGCCGGCTCCATCCTGCCCCCCCCCGCCGGCTCCATCCTGCCCCCCCCCGCCGGCTCCATCCTGCCCTCCCGCCTGCTCCATCCTGCCCTGCCGCCTGCTCCATCCTGCCCCCCCGCCTGCTCCATCCTAGCCCCCCACCCGCTCCATCCTGCCCCCCCCACCCGCTCCATCCTGCCCCCCCCACACCAGCTCCATCCTGCCCCCCTCCACCCGCTCCATCCTGCCCCCCCGCCCGCTCCATCCTTTCCATCCTGCCCCCCCCCCCGCTCGCTCCATCCTGCTCCCACACCGCTCCATCCTGCCCCCCCTGTTAGCTCCATCCTGCCCCCCTGCCAGCTCCATCCTGCCCCCCCGCCGGCTCCATCCTGCCCCCCCGCCGGCTCCATCCTGCCCTTCTGCCCCTTCCATCCTGCCCCCCCGCCGGCTCCATCCTGCCCTTCTGCCCGTTCCATCCTATCCATCCTACCCCCCCAACACCAGCTCCATCCTGCCCCCCCCGCCTGCTCCATCCTGCCCTCCCGCCTGCTCCATCCTGCCCCCCCCCGCCTGCTCCATCCTAGCCCCCCGCCCGCTCCATCCTGCCCCCCCCCACACCAGCTCCATCCTGCCCCCCTCCACCCGCTCCATCCTGCCCCCCCCCCGCTCCATCCTTTCCATCCTGCCCCCCCCCGCTCGCTCCATCCTGCTCCCACACCGCTCCATCCTGCCCCCCCCTGTTAGCTCCATCCTGCCCCCCTGTTAGCTCCATCCTGCCCCCCTGCCGGCTCCATCCTGCCCCCCCGCCGCCTCCATCCTGCCCCCTCTGCCGGCGCCATTCCACCCCCTCCCGCCGGCTCCATGGTGCCCCCCCGTCGGCTCCATCCTGCCCCCCCCGTCGGGTCCATCCTGCCCCCCCCCCGCCGGATCCATCCTGCCCCCCCCCGCCGGCTCCATCCTGCCCTGCCGCCTGCTCCATCCTGCCCCCCCCGCCTGCTCCATCCTAGCCCCCCACCCGCTCCATCCTGCCCCCCCCACCCGCTCCATCCTGCCCCCCCCACACCAGCTCCATCCTGCCCCCCTCCACCCGCTCCATCCTGCCCCCCCGCCCGCTCCATCCTTTCCATCCTGCCCCCCCCCGCTCGCTCCATCCTGCTCCCACACCGGCTCCATCCTGCCCCCCCTGTTAGCTCCATCCTGCCCCCCTGCCAGCTCCATCCTGCCCCCCCGCCCGGCTCCATCCTGCCCCCCCCGCCGGCTCCATCCTGCCCTTCTGCCCCTTCCATCCTGCCCCCCCGCCGGCTCCATCCTGCCCTTCTGCCCGTTCCATCCTATCCATCCTACCCCCCCCAACACCAGCTCCATCCTGCCCCCCCGCCTGCTCCATCCTGCCCTCCCGCCTGCTCCATCCTGCCCCCCCCCCGCCTGCTCCATCCTAGCCCCCCGCCCGCTCCATCCTGCCCCCCCCCACACCAGCTCCATCCTGCCCCCCTCCACCCGCTCCATCCTGCCCCCCCGCCCGCTCCATCCTTTCCATCCTGCCCCCCCCCGCTCGCTCCATCCTGCTCCCACACCGGCTCCATCCTGCCCCCCCTGTTAGCTCCATCCTGCCCCCCTGTTAGCTCCATCCTGCCCCCCTGCCGGCTCCATCCTGCCCCCCCGCCGCCTCCATCCTGCTCCCTCTGCCGGCGCCATTCCACCCCCTCCCGCCGGCTCCATGGTGCCCCCCCGTCGGCTCCATCCTGCCCCCCCCGTCGGGTCCATCCTGCCCCCCCCCGCCGGATCCATCCTGCCCCCCCCCGCCGGCTCCATCCTGCCCCCCCCCGCCGACTCCATCCTGCCCCCCCGCCGGCTTCATCCTGCCCCCCCCCGCCGGCTCCATCCTACCCCCCGCCGACTCCATCCTGCCTCCCCCCACACCTGCTCCATCCTGCCTCCCCCTACACCTGCTCCATCCTGCCCTCCCCCCACACCTGCTCCATCCTGCCCTCCCCCCACACCTGCTCCATCCTGCCCTCCCCCCACACCTGCTCCATCCTGCCCTCCCCCCACACCTGCTCCATCCTGCCCTCCCCCCACACCTGCTCCATCCTGCCCTCCCCCCACACCTGCTCCATCCTGCCCTCCCCCCACACCTGCTCCATCCTGCCCTCCCCCCACACCTGCTCCATCCTGCCCTCCCCCCACACACCTGCTCCATCCTGCCCCCCCGCCGACTCCATCCTGCCTTCCCCCCTGCCGACTCCATCCTATCTTCCCCCACCAGCTCCATCCTGCCCGCACTGCCCGCTCCATCCTACCCCCACACCAGCTCCATCCTGTCACCCCCACACCAGCTCCATCCTGCCCCCCCTCGCCTCCATCCTGCCCCCCCTCGCCTCCATCCTGCCCCCCCCTCGCCGGCTCCATCCTGCCCTCCCCGCCGGCTCCATCCTGCCCTCCCCGCCGGCTCCATCCTGCCCTCCCCGCCGGCTCCATCCTGCCCTCCCCGCCGGCTTCATCCTGCCCTCCCCGCCAGCTTCATCCTGCCCTCCCCCGTGCTCCATCCTGCCCTCCCCAGCGATCCATCCTGCCCTCCCCCGCCGGATCCATCCTGCCCTCCCCCGCCGGCCCATCCTACCACCCCCGCCCCGCTCTATCCTGCCCCCCTGCCGACTCCATCCTATCCATCCTCCCCCCCCCATCCTGCCTCCCCCGCCGGCTCCATCCTGCCCCCCCCCCCCCACCCCGCCGCTCCATCCTGTCCCCCCCGCCCGCTCCATCCTGTCCCCCCCACAACCAGCTCCATCCTGCCCCCCCACCGCCTACATCCTGCCCCCCCGCCGCCTCCATTTTGCCTCCCCCAACCTTCCTCCATCCTGGCGCCAAGCTCCATCCTGCCCCCCTGTTAGCTCCATCCTGCCCCCCTGTCCGCTCCATCCTGCCCCCCGCCGCCTCCATCCTGCCCCCCGCCGCCGCCTCCATCCTGCCCCCTCTGCCGGCGCCATTCCACCCCCTCCCGCCGGCTCCATGGTGCCCCCCCGTCGGCTCCATCCTGCCCCCCCCCGTCGGGTCCATCCGCTCCGCCCCCCCCGCTGGCTCCATCCTGCCCCCCCCCCGCCGACTCCATCCTGCCCCCCCCGCCGGCTTCATCCTGCCCCCCCCCGCCGGCTCCATCCTGCCTTCCCCCGCCGGCTCCATCCTGCCTCCCCCGCCGGCTCCATCCTGCCCCCCCCCCGCCCACTCCATCCTACCTCCCACCCCCACCCCTGCTCCATCCTGCCTCCCCCTACACCTGCTCCATCCTGCCCTCCCCCCTACACCTGCTCCATCCTGCCCTCCCCCCCACACCTGCTCCATCCTGCCCTCCCCCCACACCTGCTCCATCCTGCCCTCCCCCCACACCTGCTCCATCCTGCCTCCCCCCACACCTGCTCCCCTGCCCTCCCCCCCACACCTGCTCCATCCTGCCCTCCCCCCACGCCTACGCTCCATCCTGCCCCCCCCCACGCCTGCTCCATCCTGCCCTCTCCCCCCCACGCCTGCTCCATCCTGCCCTCCCCCCACGCTCCTGCTCCATCCTGCCCTCCCCCCACGCCGGCTCCATCCTCTCCCCCTACCCCCCGCCGGCTCCATCCTACCCCCCCCCCCCGCCGGCTCCATCCTACCCCCCCCCGCCCGCTCTATCCTGCCCCCCCTGCCGACTCCATCCTATCCATCCTTCCCCCCCATCCTGCCTCCCCCCGCCGGCTCCATCCTGCCCCCCCCCCCCCCGCCGGCTCCATCCTGTCCCCCCCGCCCGCTCCATCCTGTCCCCCCCACACCAGCTCCATCCTGCCCCCCCACCGCCTACATCCTGCCCCCCCGCCGCCTCCATTTTGCCCTCCCCCAGACCTTCTCCATCCTGGCGCCAGCTTCATCCTGCCCCCCCCGCCCGCTCCATCATAACCCCCCGCCTGCTCCATTTGCCCTCCCCCACACCTTCTCCATCCTGCCCCCCCCGCCAGCTCTCTCCCTGTCCTCCCCCCCGCTCCATCCTATCCATCCTGCCCCCACACCAGCTCCATCCTGCCCCTTTGCCGGCTTCCATCCTGGCCCCCCCCGCCGGCTCCATCCTGCCCCCCCGCTCCCGCTCCATCCTGCCCCCCCCCCCACTCATCCACTCCCACTCCTGCCCCCCCACACCAGCTCCATCCTGCCCCCCCCACACCAGCTCCATCCTGCCCCCCCCACACCAGCTCCATCCTGCCCCCCCCACACCAGCTCCATCCTGCCCCCCCCCACACCAGCTCCATCCTGCCCCCCCCACACCAGCTCCATCCTGCCCCCACGCCCCCCCCACACCAGCTCCATCCTGCCCCCCCCACGCCATCTGCCCCCCATCCATCCTGCCCTCCCCCCCTGCCGACTCCATCCTGCCCCACCCGCCCCACCTCCATTCTATCCATCCTACCCCCCCTGCCGGCTCCATCCTGCCCCCCCAAACCGCTCCATCCTGCCCCCTGCCGGCTCCATCTTGCCCCCCCTGTTGGCTCCATCCATACCCCCCCCGCCCGCTCCATCCTGCCACCCCCCCCACCAGCTCCATCCTGCCCCCCTGCCGGCTCCAATCCACCCCCCCGTCGGCTCCATCCTGCCCCCCCGTCGGCTCCATCCTGCCCCCCCGTCGGCTCCATCCTGCCCCCCCGTCGGCTCCATCCTGTCCCCCCGCACACCAGTTCCATCCTGCCCCCCGGCTCCATCCTGCCCCCCGCCGGCTCCATCTCCTGCCCCCCCCACACCAGATCCATCCTGCCCCCCCACCAGCTCAATCCTATCCATCCTACCCCCCCCGCCAGCTCCATCCTGCCCCCCCACACCAGCTCCATCCTGCCCCCCCCCGCCGACTCTATCCTGCCCCCCCGCCTGCTCCATCCTGCCCCCCCCGCCGGCTCCATCCTGCCCCCCTGCTGGCTCCACCCTGCCCCCCCATTGCCGGCTCCATCCTGCCCCCCCATTGCTGGCTCCATCCTGCTCCCCCATTGCTGGCTCCATCCTGCCCCCCCATTGCTGGCTCCATCCTGCCCCCCCATTGCTGGCTCCATCCTGCCCCCCCATTGCTGGCTCCATCCTGCCCCCCCATTGCTGGCTCCATCCAGCCCCCCCATTGCTGGCTCCATCCTGCCCCCCCATTGCTGGCTCCATCCTGCCCCCCCATTGCTGGCTCCATCCTGCCCCCCCCACTTGCCGGCTTCATCCTGCCCACCCGCCGGCTTAATCCTGCCCCCCCGCCCGCTCCATCCTGCCCCCCCAACACCAGCTTCATCCTGCACCCCCCGCCCGCTCCATCCTGCCCCCCCAACACCAGCTTCATCCTGCACCCCCCGCCCGCTCCATCTTGCCCCCCCCCACACCAGTGCAAAAACTACTAAAAAGAAGCAGCATCAAAAAACTTACCATCATTGCCAAAAGCAGAATCAAAATGCACTCTCAGGAAGCAGTCAGAGCCCAATTGTGAAGCAAGCCCAGCTGCTGGCTAATAACCACCTCTACCAGCTATGTGTGGGAGGCAGGCTGCCATGCATACACTGGGCCCGCCTAAGGCACCATTCACACTGATACAAATGATGCAGAGTGTCTGAAAGCGACCCAACCGCTCCGCTGCTTAGCATTGGGCCACACAGTACAATACCTCTGCACCACTAGATGAACGGCGCCCCTAGGGGCCCAACTGCACCCTGGATAGATAAAAAGTGCAAAAAGTCTCTTATATGATGAATAAAAAACTTTTACAAATGGGATTTTGGTTCATGCAATGGCCAAGACATTAAAGCTGATGACCCACGACAAGGGATCCCATGCTCATCAGTCCTAACAAAAACTTGGGCAAAAACTACTAAAAAGAAGCAGCATCAAAAAACTTACCATCATTGCCAAAAGCAGAATCAAAATGCACTCTCAGGAAGCAGTCAGAGCCCAATTGTGAAGCAAGCCCAGCTGCTGGCTAATAACCACCTCTACCAGCTATGTGTGGGAGGCAGGCTGCCATGCATACACTGGGCCCGCCCCACACCAGCTCAATCCTGCCCCCCGCCGGCTCCATCCTGCCCCCCTGCCGCCTCCATACTGCCCCCCTTGCCGGCTCCATCTTGCCCACCCGCCGACTTCATCCTGCCCCCCTGCCCGCTCCATCCTTCCCCCTCCCGCCCACTCCATCCTGCCCCCCCACACCAGCTCCTTCCTGCCCCCCCACCGGCTCCATCCTTTCCCCCCCCCTCGCCTCAGTCCTGCCCCCCAGCTCCATCCTAACTTCCCCGCCGGCTCCATCCTGCCTTCCCCCCACTCCTGCTCCATCCTGCCCTCCCCCGCCGGCTCCATCCTGCCCCCCCGCCGGCTCCATCCTGCCTCCCCCCGCCAATTCCATCCTGCCCCCCCCCCGCCCGCTCCATCCTATCCATCCTGCCCCCCCCAAAACCGGCTCCATCCTGCCCCCCCAAACCAGCTCCATCCTGCCCCCCCCCAAACCAGCTCCATCCTGCCCCCCCAAAACAGCTCCACCCTGCCCCCCCGCTGGCTCCACCCTGCCCCCCCCACCGTCTCCATCCTGCCCCCCCCGCCGGCTCCATCCTGGCCCCCCCGCCGGCTCCATCCTGCCCCCCCCACCCTCTCCATCCTGCCCCCCCCCGCCCGCTCCATCCTGCCCCCCCCCCACACCAGCTCCATCCTGCCCCCCCCACACCAGCTCCATTCTGCCCCCCCTCGCCTCCATCCTGCCCTCCCCCCCCTGCCGACTCCATCCTGCCCCACCGCCCACTCCATTCTATCCATCCTACCCCCCCTGCCGGCTCCATCCTGCGCCCCCCCCAAACCAGCTCCATCCTGCCCCCTGCCGGCTCCATCCTGCCCCCCCGTTGGCTCCATCCTACCCCCTCCGCCCGCTCCATCCTGCCCCCCCCACCAGCTCCATCCTGCCCCCCTGCCGGCTCCATCCTGCCCCCCCGTCGGCTCCATCCTGCCCCCCCGTCGGCTCCATCCTGCCCCCCCGTCGCCTTCATCCTGCCCCCCCTCGCCTTCATCCTGCCCCCCCGTTGGCTCCATCCTGTCCCCCCGCACACCAGTTCCATCCTGCCCCCCCGGCTCCATCCTGCCCCCTGCCGGCTCCATCTCCTGCCCCCCCCCACACCAGATCCATCCTGCCCCCCCCACCGGCTCAATCCTATCCATCCTACCCCCCCGCCAGCTTCATCCTGCCCCCCCCACACCAGCTCCATCCTGCCCCCCCCCGCCGACTCTATCCTGCCCCCCCGCCTGCTCCATCCTGCCCCCCTGCTGGCTCCATCCTGCCCCCCCATTGCCGGCTCCATCCTGCCCCCCCATTGCCGGCTCCATCCTGCCCCCCCATTGCTGGCTCCATCCTGCCCCCCCATTGCTGGCTCCATCCTGCCCCCCCCCTTGCCGACTTCATCCTGCCCACCCGCTGGCTTAATCCTGCCCCCCCCGCCTGCTCCATCCTGCCCCCCCCACACCAGCTCCATCCTGCACCCCCCGCCCGCTCCATCCTGCCCCCCTGCCCGCTCCATCTTGCCCCCCCCCACACCAGTGCAAAAACTACTAAAAAGAAGCAGCATCAAAAAACTTACCATCATTGCCAAAAGCAGAATCAAAATGCACTCTCAGGAAGCAGTCAGAGCCCAATTGTGAAGCAAGCCCAGCTGCTGGCTAATAACCACCTCTACCAGCGATGTGTGGGAGGCAGGCTGCCATGCATACACTGGGCCCGCCCCACACCAGCTCAATCCTGCCCCCCGCCGGCTCCATCCTGCCCCCCTGCCGCCTCCATACTGCCCCCCTTGCCGGCTCCATCTTGCCCACCCGCCGACTTCATCCTGACCCCCTGCCCGCTCCATCCTTCCCCCTCCCGCCCACTCCATCCTGCCCCCCCACACCAGCTCCTTCCTGCCCCCCCACCGGCTCCATCCTTCCCCCCCCCCTCGCCTCAGTCCTGCCCCCCAGCTCCATCCTGCCCCCCCCACACCAGCTCCATCCTATCTTCCCCGCCGGCTCCATCCTGCCCTCCCCCCACTCCTGCTCCATCCTGCCCTCCCCCGCCGGCTCCATCCTGCCCCCCCGCCGACTCCATCCTGCCTCCCCCCGCCAATTCCATCCTGCCCCCCCCCGCCCCGCTCCATCCTATCCATCCTGCCCCCCCCAAACCAGCTCCATCCTGCCCCCCCCCAAACCAGCTCCATCCTGCCCCCCCCCCAAACCAGCTCCACCCTGCCCCCCCCAAAACAGCTCCACCCTGCCCCCCCGCTGGCTCCACCCTGCCCCCCCGCCGGCTCCACCCTGCCCCCCCCACCAGCTCCATCCTGCCCCCCGCCGACTCCATCCTGCCTCCCCCCGCCAATTCCATCCTGCCCCCCCGCCAGCTCCATCCTGCCCCCCCAAAACAGCTCCATCCTGCCCCCCCCCGCTGGCTCCACCCTGCCCCCCCCGCCGGCTCCACCCTGACCCCCCTTACCAGCTCCATCCTGCCCCCCGACCCACTCCATCCTACCCCCCCCACCCGCACCAGCTCCATGCGCTATGTTACGTTATTTTATGTTCTTTTCAAAGTAATCGGGTTAATGTGTAAAGGGAAATGTTACCAAATAATCTCTGGTGGTAGAATATGGCCCTGAGACAGAAATGTCCAACCATGAGTGTTGTGATACAATTCTGGGTATCCAGGTAGGGAACTGAGGTGAAGCAGGTAGGAAAGGCCCGAGGACGCGGATAGCGCGATCCTATATACCTCCTGATGTACCCAGAATTGTTCATAACAATTGTTCATACCGCATGTATTTAATTCCAGAGATCAAGTTAAAGTAGGTTTTGGATCCTTTATCTCACCCCTAGAGGCCATAAGTAAGAACATAGTCTAGATCAATTACATCTATGATTAACAGAGATTCGTCAATTATACTACAGAAGACCTTCAAGGTTTAGCAGACCCACTAGGCCCTACATCGATAATGGTGCTCCAAAATAGAATGGACCTGGACATGTTATTAGCAAAATAAGGACGTGTTTGTAAAATTGTATGTATATTCCAGATAATACAGGGAGGGTTACAGCAGCCATACAGAAACTGAATTCTCTACAATAAGAATTATAAAGGAATTCAGGTGTAGAAGATCCCTGTGACCAATACTTTCTGTAGATGAAGGGATGGCAGATGTGGCTGGATTATATAGGCGCTGTTATCCTTGTCATCTTAGTTATTGCATCTATTATTGTTTGTTGTGTCCTTCCCTGTGTAAGGAAGATGATTTGGAAACATCAGTTCTCACTTTCCTAGCTCAAGAGGTTGGAGGGCACCTCGGCCGCTGCCATATGCTCTAGACTGCTGAGCCCTCAGCTGGCTCGGCAACAACATTCCCACTCTCCGTGCAATGATACAGGACAAGAAAAGAAGCCCCCCTTCTCTCACTACCTTTAGCCTGCCTTCTCAGGTTCCCCTCCTCCCCCCTTCTCTCACTACCTTTAGCCTGCCTTCTCAGGTTCCCCTCCTCCCCCTTTTTCTCACTAGCCTTCAGCCTGCCTCCTGGCTATAAATAGCCTTAACTAGGGGCAACCTCCCTCTTACCATCCTGCTCCCCAGGCGAACATCAACGTCGATGGGTGAACAAACAATGATCGCTTCGCCGAACGGATGATGGACGCGGTACATGGACCTAGGAGCAGAGGTAAGAGAGGACCAGCCGGGAGAGAGCCAAATGGCTTGCCTCCCTTGCGGGCACCAGCTCCCTCTCGGGTGGCCCACAGAGCATAGGATCCACCAGGCCCACCGGCAGCGGCGGTGAGCTTTATGCGCATTACATGTCCACATATACAGCTGTGCCTTGTGCTCATTACATGTCCACATATACAGCTGTGCCTTAAGCTGATTACATGTCCACACACACAGCTGTGCCTTAAGCTGATTACAGCTGATTACATGTCCACACACACAGCTGTGCCTTAAGCTGATTACATGTCCACACACACAGCTGTGCCTTAAGCTGATTACATGTCCACACACACAGCTGTGCCTTAAGCTGATTACAGCTGATTACATGTCCACACACACAGCTGTGCCTTAAGCTGATTACATGTCCACACACACAGCTGTGCCTTAAGCTGATTACATGTCCACACACACAGCTGTGCCTTAAGCTGATTACATGTCCACACACACAGCTGTGCCTTAAGCTGATTACATGTCCACACACACAGCTGTGCCTTAAGCTGATTACATGTCCACACACACAGCTGTGCCTTAAGCTGATTACAGCTGATAACATGCCCACACACACAGCTGTGCCTTAAGCTGATTACATGTCCACACTGTGCTGTTTCAATCCTGTTTTATAGTTTAGACTGTTATATTGATGCTTGTCTCTGCTGCCACCTGCTGGCCAGACCTTTCAATTCCTTCTACCTTTCCTTGTCCAGCCTATGGGGGTGTGGCTCCTGCACGTGCTGTTTGTCTCTTCCTGTTTTGCCCAGTCATTAGGAGACATCTTTACTGCAGGGAGTTCGATCCTCATGGAGCTGGAGAAGCAAAGTTTTTGACCTACAAGTAGCGACTGCAGAGACAAGCTTCATGCATGATTTCAATGCCATGTTTTGGATCATTCATCTACGGAATAAACCAGCATTGTTTTCACCCTAACGTGTGTACGCTTATCTGAGACGCTGCTCCGGGTCCTGTCTGCCCCTCTTACTGGAAGTACAAAGGTAAGAAAGAACTCTCTCTCCATTATACAACCAGCATGCCTTTATCGCCTTTAAGTGGGAACAGAACAGTCAAAAACTTTGTTTAAAGGCTCCTAACAGTCAAAAACTCTGCTTGAAAGCCCCTATCAGTCAAAAACTCTGCTTGAAAGCCCCTATCAGTCAAAAACTTTGGTTGAAAGCTCCTAGCAGCTAGAAAACTGCCTTACAGCCCAGCATCCAGCTAAAGACCCCCATGTGCCCTGTTCCTCTGTGCATTAATCTGCCCAGCAACAAGTCTGCACCAGTCTGCCTGCAGCAGTGCACGTCTGGACAAGCCTGGAGGAAGCTCTCCCACCTGCACATCTTGTATCAGCTCTGCCTGTACTGTTATAAAGAACTGTTTTTATGCACCTGCGGTTTCCTTCTGGCCACATCGCCTCCATAAGCCTGCAGTACACTATACCTCATTACTGCACATCGGCGAACTGCGAACCCCAAGTTTCGTCAAAGCCACCTTGGGAATCTCATCCGGGAGTTCCCGCAGAGCCGCACAGCGATTTTCGGACCCCTATTCAAAAGTTGAGTTTTTTAAAGAGACAGTACACCTTTATTCAAAATGGCCGAAAAGGACCTCGGACAGGCTCCCACTGCTGAAACAGAGCAAATACAACCTGATACCGTCCACGATGAAGCCCAGGAGGCAGACCCCGCGTCTCAAGCAGACCAAGTTACCCGACCAAAACGTTCTTCCAAACCAACGGTAAAGGCAATTGAAAACTATCACGCTATGAAAGATGAGCTAAGTGAACGCCTGGAAGAACAGTGGGAACGCGTCGCCTCTTTCATGTCGAGACTCGAACCCTCGTCAGGCGACGCCGCAAGCTTACAATCTGTTATGGAACGGCTGAACGCCGCCCATGAAAGGTACAAGAGACTGTCAACAAGGTACATTGCCCTTCTAAGAGACTTTAATTCTGATGAATCTCTTTCAGACCTCAGTAAGGCGCTAGAGACGGACAAAGGGAGAGATGCCAAGGTCCGACACGCCATAAACAAGGCCGAACACCGTATCTCTCACCTACAAGAAACCAGATCACACCGATCGACCTCATCTAAACGTTCCTCTCGGTCATCCAGGTCATCATCCTCAAGAAGTTCAACCATGAGCGACAGGATACTAGAGGCCCGCATAATAGCAGAGGAATCCAGGGTGAGACGTTCTTTCACCGAGAGAGAAGCAGAAGAAAAAAGGGCAGAAGCAAGGGCAGAGGCAAAAAGGGCAGAAGCAGAAGTGGAAGCAAAAAGAGCAGAAGCAAAAAGGGCGGAAGCGGAGATGGAAGCAAAAAGGACCGAAGCAGAAGCGGAGGCTCGAATACAGATCCTTCGGTCGCAGATGGAAGAGGAGGTTGCGCTAGCTAAAGTAAGACTACTTGAGCAGGCATTGATCCAAGGTCTTGATCCAGCTAACTCACCACCACTGGAAACGGATGATCCAGTCGATCGCACCAGAGACTATGTGCTAAACCGGGAACCTGTAGCGACCCCGGTCTACAGTACCGTCCAAGTCAACGACACCACAACCCCCAACATACTTCTAAAGGTGCCAGTACCCTCGAAGGCGCCCGAGCTAATTAACGACAGTCGCCGAGAGATACCCTCTCAAACACAGTCACCACCACAAGATGGCAACCCAGTGTTTCCTGGCCCACCTTCACAGCTCAAGCGGTATTCGTCAGATTCTTCAAGGGCTAAACCACAGCTCAACCCTGCAGCAGCATCATTCTACCCGGAAACAGCTCATCCATTCACGCCAGGCGGCCCATACGCCCCAGGGGCATCACGAGTCGTCGTGGCAACAAGTGGTGAGAAGTCGGACATGTCCGAGTTTGCCAGGTTCATGGTGAGCAGAGAGCTAATCAGTACTAGCCTTGTGAATTTTGATGATCGTGCAGAGAACTACAGGGCCTGGAAGGCAACCTTCAAGGCAGCCATCGCCAATCTCAACCTAACTGAAGAACAGGAACTCGACCTCCTGATCAAGTGGTTGGGCCCAGGCTCTTCAAACCGTATCAAGAGCCTCAGAACCGTCTATGTAGAACAAGCAGAAGCAGGTCTCGCCGCTGCATGGCAAAGGCTGGAACGCACCTTTGGCAGCGCGGAAGCAATAGAGAAAGCCCTATTCAAGAGACTGCAGGATTTCCCAAAGATCAACCTTAAAGAAGTCCACAAGCTCAAAGACCTAAGTGATCTGCTCATGGAGCTGGAGCTCGCCAAAAGAGACCCTCGTCTGTCCGGGCTGTGCTATCTGGATTCAGCCCATGGAGTAAACCCAATCGTGGTGAAGCTGCCATACAGTCTGCAGGAGAAATGGGCAACGTCAGTCTCAAGGTACAAAAGAGTGAACGACGTCACCTTTCCCCCATTTATCCACTTCTGCAGATTCATCGACGAGCAGGCCCAGATGAGGAATGACCCCAGCCTCGACTTCCTAGAATCCAACACTTCGGCAGCTGCAGCAACTCCAGCATCAAGGTATGAAAGTGCTATACAAAAACGCAGAGACACTAAGAGAGCTGTGAGTGTTAGAAATACCGAATTACCATCACCCGCAACGCCCACAGACGAACAGAACACTGTCTCACCACGAGATAAGTCTTTCAATCGTGAATGTCCCATCCATAAAAAACCACACTCACTGACCAAGTGCAAGGGGTTTAGATCCAAAACCTTACAGGAGCGCAAGAAGATCCTCACTGAGCTTGGGATTTGCTTCAAATGCTGCGCATCACTTGAGCACATGGCCAAGGACTGTAAATCCACAGTCAAGTGTGGGGAGTGCCACAGCGAAAAGCACATTTCAGCCATGCATCCTACCCGGCTAGCTAGAGACACACCGGCTACAGTCACCACCGCTCCCGCTCCAAGTCATGGCGGGGAGCCACAGAATCAGACTGACACCGCCACAACTGTTTCCTGCTCATGCTCAGAGGTATGTGGAGAGGGCCGAATGGAGAAATGTTGTGCCCGAATATGCCTCATCAAGGTTTATCCCGAGGGACGCCCAGAAAAGGCGATGAAGGTGTATGCCATCATAGACGACCAAAGCAACCGGTCCCTGGCAGGAACCAAATTCTTTGAAGCCTTCGGAATTAGTGGACCATCAGAACCCTACACCTTGAACACCTGCTCAGGCCGCATAGAGACTAACGGCAGAAGAG
Source organism: Allobates femoralis (assembly GCA_033576535.1). Lineage (NCBI taxonomy): Eukaryota > Metazoa > Chordata > Amphibia > Anura > Aromobatidae > Allobates > Allobates femoralis. The sequence continues at coordinate 11,494,872 of JARQOC010000002.1, forward strand.
CCCGGGGATTCATTGCTTCTCCTATCAACGGTAAGACTGAAATACCTCTACCAACGCTCGTTGAATGTGACCAAATACCCAGCCACAGGAGTGAAATTCCTACCCCAGAAGCTGCACTTCATCAACCACACCTGAGACACCTCGCAAGCGTTATCCCACCTATAGACAATAACGCGGAGATTCTACTCCTGCTCGGCAGAGACAACCTGAGGGTACACAAGGTGCGACAACAGTGCAATGGACCTGACTATGCACCATACGCCCAGAGACTGGACTTGGGATGGGTAGTCATAGGAAATGTGTGTGTTGATCGATCAGAAATCGACTCCTTCAGGACCTACGTGCACGGAGATGGGCGCACAACCTGCCTAAGACCATGTCCTCATCACTATGAAGTGAAGGAGAAGCCCCCAGACTCAATACAGCTACCCGACGTCGCTTCTTCCCTGCGTACCGACAACTTAGGAAGATCAGTCTTTCACGCAACCTATGGTCTCCGAAGAACCGCGTCAGAGGGAGAGTCCGAGTATGGCCCAGACGCGAGAGACTTTGTTGAAAAAGACTTTTACGTAGATGACGGGCTCAAATCACTACCCACCGAGGAAGCAGCCATTGATTTGCTCAAAAGGACCCAAGGTCCAGAGTTCCTGCTGAGACAGTCGGAGGAAGGTGTCCAGGAAAACTTCAGCATCCTAGATCCAGATAACGATCCAGATGTCCGAACTGAAGTCAACACCCTGGCCACCAGTGCGGAGGGAGCTTCCAACCTCGGCTGCCAACGTTTCGAACGTTTCTCCAGCTGGACAAGACTCGTCCGGACTGTCGCCAGGTTAGTGCACATCGCCAGATGCTATTGTACAGACCTAAAAAACAGAGACTGTCATCGCTGGCATGTGTGCCACAAACCCCTTTCTGCTGAGGACATCTCCCATGGTGAGTCCCTCATAATACGCCACCTCCAACAGAGCGAATTCGCCACCGAATGGAACTGTTTACACAACAAACAGCAGATTCCACTAAGAAGCCCTCTCGCCAATCTAAACCCGATTATGGACAGTTTTGGCTTACTTAGAGTCGGCGGTCGTTTAAATCAGGCTCGTTTCGGAGTCGCAGAACAAAATCCTCTCATCATTCCCAACAAACACCACGTTACAGTCTTGCTGATCCGACATCACCATGAAAGGACTGAACACCAAGGCAGGCAGATCACAGAGGGCGCCGTACGGTCGGCAGGCCTTTGGATCATTGGAATGAAGAGACGTGTAGCACAAATACTCCATGATTGTGTGCATTGTCGCAAAACGAGAGGAAAGCAACTGTGCCAACAAATGGCTGATCTGCCTGCAGACAGACTTTCTACGGAACCACCTTTCACCTACGTGGGCCTAGACGTGTTCGGACTATGGATGGTATCCTCACGCAGAACTCGTAGCAGCCGAGCAGACAGTAAGCGGTGGGCTGTGCTATTCACCTGCATGAGTGTTCGAGCCGTTCACATTGAGGTGTTAGAATCCATGGATACTTCCTGCCTGATCAATGCCTTAAGGAGGTTCTTTGCCATCAGAGGACCAGTAAAGCAGCTGAGGTCCGACCGTGGCAGCAACTTCGTCGGTGCATGTAGAGAGCTGAACATCGACACCAAGCCAATCCAAGACCAGCTAGCAGACAAGGGTTGCACCTGGATCTTCAATTCTCCTCACAGTTCTCACATGGGAGGCTCCTGGGAGAGGATGATCGGGATCTCACGCAACATCCTGAACTCCATGCTAAAGGACGTTAACTCCTCAAGACTCACGCACGAGACTCTAGTCACTCTTTTAGCCGAAGTCTCAGCCATCATCAATTCGAGACCCCTCGTGCCGGTGACAATGGATCCTGAGGTACCAACCATGCTGACTCCCACCATCCTTCTTACTCAAAAAATTGACAACGCGGTAATTCCCAGCGGAGACTTCACTCACGCCAACACCTACCAAAGACACTGGAAACGAGTCCAATATTTGGCCGACTACTTCTGGAATCGATGGAGAAAGGAATACCTCACCGTTCTTCAAGGAAGAAGGAAGTGGCGACATCCCAAGCCAAATATCAAGGAAGGAGACCTGGTCCTTATGAAAGATCAGACCACTGAAAGAACTGACTGGCCTCTGGGACTTGTTACTAAGACACTACCTAGCCAGGACGGCAATGTGTGGAAGGTGGAGCTAAGGGTCTTCAGGAAAGGTGAGACGAAGACCTTTGCAAGGCCGATCCACGAACTCATTCTGCTGTTGCCCGTAGAGAGCGCCACTACGGGATGAACGCTTCCTGACCTGAACTTTAGCCGTTTTCTTTTTTCCTCATTTTTGGATTTTTGAATTTTGAATTGTTGTATTTAACATGCCTTTCGTTTTAGGTATTGTTATGGACTAATAGTGGAATCCCCAAAGTGAATTCCAGACGGGGAGTGTGCTGTTTCAATCCTGTTTTATAGTTTAGACTGTTATATTGATGCTTGTCTCTGCTGCCACCTGCTGGCCAGACCTTTCAATTCCTTCTACCTTTCCTTGTCCAGCCTATGGGGGTGTGGCTCCTGCACGTGCTGTTTGTCTCTTCCTGTTTTGCCCAGTCATTAGGAGACATCTTTACTGCAGGGAGTTCGATCCTCATGGAGCTGGAGAAGCAAAGTTTTTGACCTACAAGTAGCGACTGCAGAGACAAGCTTCATGCATGATTTCAATGCCATGTTTTGGATCATTCATCTACGGAATAAACCAGCATTGTTTTCACCCTAACGTGTGTACGCTTATCTGAGACGCTGCTCCGGGTCCTGTCTGCCCCTCTTACTGGAAGTACAAAGGTAAGAAAGAACTCTCTCTCCATTATACAACCAGCATGCCTTTATCGCCTTTAAGTGGGAACAGAACAGTCAAAAACTTTGTTTAAAGGCTCCTAATAGTCAAAAACTCTGCTTGAAAGCCCCTATCAGTCAAAAACTCTGCTTGAAAGCCCCTATCAGTCAAAAACTTTGGTTGAAAGCTCCTAGCAGCTAGAAAACTGCCTTACAGCCCAGCATCCAGCTAAAGACCCCCATGTGCCCTGTTCCTCTGTGCATTAATCTGCCCAGCAACAAGTCTGCACCAGTCTGCCTGCAGCAGTGCACGTCTGGACAAGCCTGGAGGAAGCTCTCCCACCTGCACATCTTGTATCAGCTCTGCCTGTACTGTTATAAAGAACTGTTTTTATGCACCTGCGGTTTCCTTCTGGCCACATCGCCTCCATAAGCCTGCAGTACACTATACCTCATTACTGCACATCGGCGAACTGCGAACCCCAAGTTTCGTCAAAGCCACCTTGGGAATCTCATCCGGGAGTTCCCGCAGAGCCGCACAGCGATTTTCGGACCCCTATTCAAAAGTTGAGTTTTTTAAAGAGACAGTACACCTTTATTCAAAATGGCCGAAAAGGACCTCGGACAGGCTCCCACTGCTGAAACAGAGCAAATACAACCTGATACCGTCCACGATGAAGCCCAGGAGGCAGACCCCGCGTCTCAAGCAGACCAAGTTACCCGACCAAAACGTTCTTCCAAACCAACGGTAAAGGCAATTGAAAACTATCACGCTATGAAAGATGAGCTAAGTGAACGCCTGGAAGAACAGTGGGAACGCGTCGCCTCTTTCATGTCGAGACTCGAACCCTCGTCAGGCGACGCCGCAAGCTTACAATCTGTTATGGAACGGCTGAACGCCGCCCATGAAAGGTACAAGAGACTGTCAACAAGGTACATTGCCCTTCTAAGAGACTTTAATTCTGATGAATCTCTTTCAGACCTCAGTAAGGCGCTAGAGACGGACAAAGGGAGAGATGCCAAGGTCCGACACGCCATAAACAAGGCCGAACACCGTATCTCTCACCTACAAGAAACCAGATCACACCGATCGACCTCATCTAAACGTTCCTCTCGGTCATCCAGGTCATCATCCTCAAGAAGTTCAACCATGAGCGACAGGATACTAGAGGCCCGCATAATAGCAGAGGAATCCAGGGTGAGACGTTCTTTCACCGAGAGAGAAGCAGAAGAAAAAAGGGCAGAAGCAAGGGCAGAGGCAAAAAGGGCAGAAGCAGAAGTGGAAGCAAAAAGAGCAGAAGCAAAAAGGGCGGAAGCGGAGATGGAAGCAAAAAGGACCGAAGCAGAAGCGGAGGCTCGAATACAGATCCTTCGGTCGCAGATGGAAGAGGAGGTTGCGCTAGCTAAAGTAAGACTACTTGAGCAGGCATTGATCCAAGGTCTTGATCCAGCTAACTCACCACCACTGGAAACGGATGATCCAGTCGATCGCACCAGAGACTATGTGCTAAACCGGGAACCTGTAGCGACCCCGGTCTACAGTACCGTCCAAGTCAACGACACCACAACCCCCAACATACTTCTAAAGGTGCCAGTACCCTCGAAGGCGCCCGAGCTAATTAACGACAGTCGCCGAGAGATACCCTCTCAAACACAGTCACCACCACAAGATGGCAACCCAGTGTTTCCTGGCCCACCTTCACAGCTCAAGCGGTATTCGTCAGATTCTTCAAGGGCTAAACCACAGCTCAACCCTGCAGCAGCATCATTCTACCCGGAAACAGCTCATCCATTCACGCCAGGCGGCCCATACGCCCCAGGGGCATCACGAGTCGTCGTGGCAACAAGTGGTGAGAAGTCGGACATGTCCGAGTTTGCCAGGTTCATGGTGAGCAGAGAGCTAATCAGTACTAGCCTTGTGAATTTTGATGATCGTGCAGAGAACTACAGGGCCTGAAAGGCAACCTTCAAGGCAGCCATCGCCAATCTCAACCTAACTGAAGAACAGGAACTCGACCTCCTGATCAAGTGGTTGGGCCCAGGCTCTTCAAACCGTATCAAGAGCCTCAGAACCGTCTATGTAGAACAAGCAGAAGCAGGTCTCGCCGCTGCATGGCAAAGGCTGGAACGCACCTTTGGCAGCGCGGAAGCAATAGAGAAAGCCCTATTCAAGAGACTGCAGGATTTCCCAAAGATCAACCTTAAAGAAGTCCACAAGCTCAAAGACCTAAGTGATCTGCTCATGGAGCTGGAGCTCGCCAAAAGAGACCCTCGTCTGTCCGGGCTGTGCTATCTGGATTCAGCCCATGGAGTAAACCCAATCGTGGTGAAGCTGCCATACAGTCTGCAGGAGAAATGGGCAACGTCAGTCTCAAGGTACAAAAGAGTGAACGACGTCACCTTTCCCCCATTTATCCACTTCTGCAGATTCATCGACGAGCAGGCCCAGATGAGGAATGACCCCAGCCTCGACTTCCTAGAATCCAACACTTCGGCAGCTGCAGCAACTCCAGCATCAAGGTATGAAAGTGCTATACAAAAACGCAGAGACACTAAGAGAGCTGTGAGTGTTAGAAATACCGAATTACCATCACCCGCAACGCCCACAGACGAACAGAACACTGTCTCACCACGAGATAAGTCTTTCAATCGTGAATGTCCCATCCATAAAAAACCACACTCACTGACCAAGTGCAAGGGGTTTAGATCCAAAACCTTACAGGAGCGCAAGAAGATCCTCACTGAGCTTGGGATTTGCTTCAAATGCTGCGCATCACTTGAGCACATGGCCAAGGACTGTAAATCCACAGTCAAGTGTGGGGAGTGCCACAGCGAAAAGCACATTTCAGCCATGCATCCTACCCGGCTAGCTAGAGACACACCGGCTACAGTCACCACCGCTCCCGCTCCAAGTCATGGCGGGGAGCCACAGAATCAGACTGACACCGCCACAACTGTTTCCTGCTCATGCTCAGAGGTATGTGGAGAGGGCCGAATGGAGAAATGTTGTGCCCGAATATGCCTCATCAAGGTTTATCCCGAGGGACGCCCAGAAAAGGCGATGAAGGTGTATGCCATCATAGACGACCAAAGCAACCGGTCCCTGGCAGGAACCAAATTCTTTGAAGCCTTCGGAATTAGTGGACCATCAGAACCCTACACCTTGAACACCTGCTCAGGCCGCATAGAGACTAACGGCAGAAGAGCCCGGGGATTCATTGCTTCTCCTATCAACGGTAAGACTGAAATACCTCTACCAACGCTCGTTGAATGTGACCAAATACCCAGCCACAGGAGTGAAATTCCTACCCCAGAAGCTGCACTTCATCAACCACACCTGAGACACCTCGCAAGCGTTATCCCACCTATAGACAATAACGCGGAGATTCTACTCCTGCTCGGCAGAGACAACCTGAGGGTACACAAGGTGCGACAACAGTGCAATGGACCTGACTATGCACCATACGCCCAGAGACTGGACTTGGGATGGGTAGTCATAGGAAATGTGTGTGTTGATCGATCAGAAATCGACTCCTTCAGGACCTACGTGCACGGAGATGGGCGCACAACCTGCCTAAGACCATGTCCTCATCACTATGAAGTGAAGGAGAAGCCCCCAGACTCAATACAGCTACCCGACGTCGCTTCTTCCCTGCGTACCGACAACTTAGGAAGATCAGTCTTTCACGCAACCTATGGTCTCCGAAGAACCGCGTCAGAGGGAGAGTCCGAGTATGGCCCAGACGCGAGAGACTTTGTTGAAAAAGACTTTTACGTAGATGACGGGCTCAAATCACTACCCACCGAGGAAGCAGCCATTGATTTGCTCAAAAGGACCCAAGGTCCAGAGTTCCTGCTGAGACAGTCGGAGGAAGGTGTCCAGGAAAACTTCAGCATCCTAGATCCAGATAACGATCCAGATGTCCGAACTGAAGTCAACACCCTGGCCACCAGTGCGGAGGGAGCTTCCAACCTCGGCTGCCAACGTTTCGAACGTTTCTCCAGCTGGACAAGACTCGTCCGGACTGTCGCCAGGTTAGTGCACATCGCCAGATGCTATTGTACAGACCTAAAAAACAGAGACTGTCATCGCTGGCATGTGTGCCACAAACCCCTTTCTGCTGAGGACATCTCCCATGGTGAGTCCCTCATAATACGCCACCTCCAACAGAGCGAATTCGCCACCGAATGGAACTGTTTACACAACAAACAGCAGATTCCACTAAGAAGCCCTCTCGCCAATCTAAACCCGATTATGGACAGTTTTGGCTTACTTAGAGTCGGCGGTCGTTTAAATCAGGCTCGTTTCGGAGTCGCAGAACAAAATCCTCTCATCATTCCCAACAAACACCACGTTACAGTCTTGCTGATCCGACATCACCATGAAAGGACTGAACACCAAGGCAGGCAGATCACAGAGGGCGCCGTACGGTCGGCAGGCCTTTGGATCATTGGAATGAAGAGACGTGTAGCACAAATACTCCATGATTGTGTGCATTGTCGCAAAACGAGAGGAAAGCAACTGTGCCAACAAATGGCTGATCTGCCTGCAGACAGACTTTCTACGGAACCACCTTTCACCTACGTGGGCCTAGACGTGTTCGGACTATGGATGGTATCCTCACGCAGAACTCGTAGCAGCCGAGCAGACAGTAAGCGGTGGGCTGTGCTATTCACCTGCATGAGTGTTCGAGCCGTTCACATTGAGGTGTTAGAATCCATGGATACTTCCTGCCTGATCAATGCCTTAAGGAGGTTCTTTGCCATCAGAGGACCAGTAAAGCAGCTGAGGTCCGACCGTGGCAGCAACTTCGTCGGTGCATGTAGAGAGCTGAACATCGACACCAAGCCAATCCAAGACCAGCTAGCAGACAAGGGTTGCACCTGGATCTTCAATTCTCCTCACAGTTCTCACATGGGAGGCTCCTGGGAGAGGATGATCGGGATCTCACGCAACATCCTGAACTCCATGCTAAAGGACGTTAACTCCTCAAGACTCACGCACGAGACTCTAGTCACTCTTTTAGCCGAAGTCTCAGCCATCATCAATTCGAGACCCCTCGTGCCGGTGACAATGGATCCTGAGGTACCAACCATGCTGACTCCCACCATCCTTCTTACTCAAAAAATTGACAACGCGGTAATTCCCAGCGGAGACTTCACTCACGCCAACACCTACCAAAGACACTGGAAACGAGTCCAATATTTGGCCGACTACTTCTGGAATCGATGGAGAAAGGAATACCACACCGTTCTTCAAGGAAGAAGGAAGTGGCGACATCCCAAGCCAAATATCAAGGAAGGAGACCTGGTCCTTATGAAAGATCAGACCACTGAAAGAACTGACTGGCCTCTGGGACTTGTTACTAAGACACTACCTAGCCAGGACGGCAATGTGTGGAAGGTGGAGCTAAGGGTCTTCAGGAAAGGTGAGACGAAGACCTTTGCAAGGCCGATCCACGAACTCATTCTGCTGTTGCCCGTAGAGAGCGCCACTACGGGATGAACGCTTCCTGACCTGAACTTTAGCCGTTTTCTTTTTTCCTCATTTTTGGATTTTTGAATTTTGAATTGTTGTATTTAACATGCCTTTCGTTTTAGGTATTGTTATGGACTAATAGTGGAATCCCCAAAGTGAATTCCAGACGGGGAGTGTGCTGTTTCAATCCTGTTTTATAGTTTAGACTGTTATATTGATGCTTGTCTCTGCTGCCACCTGCTGGCCAGACCTTTCAATTCCTTCTACCTTTCCTTGTCCAGCCTATGGGGGTGTGGCTCCTGCACGTGCTGTTTGTCTCTTCCTGTTTTGCCCAGTCATTAGGAGACATCTTTACTGCAGGGAGTTCGATCCTCATGGAGCTGGAGAAGCAAAGTTTTTGACCTACAAGTAGCGACTGCAGAGACAAGCTTCATGCATGATTTCAATGCCATGTTTTGGATCATTCATCTACGGAATAAACCAGCATTGTTTTCACCCTAACGTGTGTACGCTTATCTGAGACGCTGCTCCGGGTCCTGTCTGCCCCTCTTACTGGAAGTACAAAGGTAAGAAAGAACTCTCTCTCCATTATACAACCAGCATGCCTTTATCGCCTTTAAGTGGGAACAGAACACACACACACAGCTGTGCCTTAAGCTGATTACAGCTGATTACATGTCCACACACACAGCTGTGCCTTAAGCTGATTACATGTCCACACACACAGCTGTGCCTTAAGCTGATTACAGCTGATAACATGCCCACACACACAGCTGTGCCTTAAGCTGATTACATGTCCACACACACAGCTGTGCCTTAAGCTGATTACAGCTGATAACATGCCCACACACACAGCTGTGCCTTAAGCTATTACATGTCCACCATACAGCTCTGCTTTGGGCACATTACATGCCCTCACATACAGCCCCACTGACAGCCCAGACGCAGGCGGAGGGCCCGGGCTGGCAGGGTCGGGCCACCTCCGCTTGCACCCAGCGCTTCAGCGGCCCCCTCTGGCACCTTCGTGGGAGCCCCCGCACGCAGACACAGGTCGGCTGGTGGCGGCCGCACCCCACGCGGTCGGGTCCCTCCCCTTGCATGCACCCAAGTCGTGCCGCCCGGCGCGGGAACCCCCCCCGGCTTCGCCGGCCGTGGGACGGCACGGCTCCGCTCCGCCCCCGGCGGTCGCGCCGCCCACTCACCGCACGGGTCTCCGCTGTGCCACCAGCCACCAGCCAGGAGCAGGGGCCGCCGCGCTCCCTCCACCTGGAGCGCGCTCTCTCTCGCGCAGCCCCTGCTCCACCAGGGCCCGCGATCCCGCGGGAGCCGCAGCCGCGGCCTCATCCCCGCTCCGCCGCGTCACTTCCTGTGACGCGGCCATCGCCGCGTTGTGATTCCCAGCCCGCGCGTCACTTCCGGTGACGCGGCCGACAGTGACGCGGCCGTCACGGGGCCGGAAGTCAAGCGCGGCTTCCGGCGGCCGCACAACACGTGCGGCAATGTCATTTCCAGCCCGGCGTCGGCCGGGAAGGACCCCGCTGCACGCCCTCCCTGGGCCTCCATATCAACCGGGAGAGAATCACATGACCCCAAGGGTGCTCAGTCAGGCTTCCTCATAATGTCTCTTATCTATCACATAACATATTACACAGTGCAAAACGTTTATCATAGCTTATATGAATGCACAGACCAGGTATGCAGCAGACAATTTAGGTTTACCTGGAAAACAAGAGGAAGTCACATTTCACAGTTTAGCTGTCATGCCTCAGGATTTGATCTGGCGACCCTATGCTGGTTAATTGGTATCCTTCTCTACAGAGCCACAGCAGGTTCAGCCACTGTTTAAGTACTAATTACCTTTTACCTTTGTTTCATTCTTTTCAGTCAGCAGGTGTTTTAATTTATCATTTAGTCTGTCCTATCACACTTCAGGTGTGGCTAATTATACCTTCCTCATCTTCAATCACAGCATCAATATACACGTACTGGTCATTATGCACCAAAAAAAAAAAAAAAATAGGCAACTATAGGTAAAATCCTTAGAAGCGAAACTTTATACCTCAGGAGACACAGCACAGTGGTTAGCACAGCGGACTGCCAATGCAAAGGTGCCCAGTTCTAGACCGGGCACAGACGTTTACATCGATGCATCCAACATTAATTTCTACATGGCAAAACTGTCATTATTCTTACAAGAAAAGCCAAATTAAGTCGTAGTATCACTTGCCTTGCAATGGCTTGTCCGTATGGCTTTGAATTATGGGGCACATGTTAGCATTTACAGGTACTGACATGAATAACTCAGAGTTTTTAAAAGACTCTAATCTATCAGATGATACACCGGGTAAAAGACCTGTCGAGTCCTCTGTTGCTGCAGTCGCAGTTATATGTTCCCCGAGCTACCAATTAATCTATCATCAACATCTATACATGAACAATACAGATCTGGTTATACAAATATTGGTTGTTGAATGTCAACACGGTATATTAGATTCATCCTAACACAAGTTCATACAGGAATGATACATAACGCTGTCCAGTACCTTATACCATGTCACCAGTCACTCCCCAGCAACAATAATTGCTCAGTTGCATGGTTTAAGTTATTGTCACCACTACACCTGGCATACAACCGTACTGTCCTTATGGAAGCTTGCAATCCATTAACACACGTGCTGTGCCTGCAACCTAGGATCATGCAGAGGGGAATGCAGAGTTATAGGCAACCGGGGTCAGCTCTGCTCATGTTTAAGCTGCGCAGCAGGTGCTTACGTACATACACACCAGGACAAGCGTACACACACTGGAGGCAGGTCTAGATACATAACAGCAATATTAATAAATATGCGTGTTAACGGTAGGTTATACCATACTGCACAAGGATGCCCCAGCAGTTGCCCGCATCTAAAATACTGGGCGATCTCTCAAGACCCCAAAGAGGAGGTTGAAAGTCGGGTGCGATTTCGGCCCAGTGCCCCTGCAATGGTTACCGCGCATGGTGATGCCATCACGAAAACTGATTCACATTTCAGCCATTTACATACATTTACTCACACCGTTTTGCCAGTCAACACGTAAGTGTCTATTTCCACAGAAGACTGCAGGCACAGGTTGGCACAATTCAGGTACGTTTGGGATGCATGACAGTGAGTCTCGCTGGGCTGGCACGCAATATAGGTATGCAGCTCTTTGGCTATAGTAACCCCTTAAGGGCCAAGCCTCTATTTGCAATTTGGATCGGTCACATTCTGAGGTTATATTTCTGGAACATTTCAACTTATCCCAGGGGTTTACAAGACTGACTTTCATGACATGTTGTATTTCATATTAACAGTAATTTCATCTGGTTCGTCAGGCAGATAACTAAATTCAGGTCTGCAGATGGGACACATCGGGCATTGGTCGGTAGCATTAGTTTTGACAGCCGCTGCCCCGAGACGTATATCAGATACACAGGCTCAAACAAAAAAAAAATATATATATATAACTGCTGGGGAACACTGTTGATTTAGACCATCGGTCGAACGTCTCGGTCCCTGGGAATAAAGCACAGAGGACTGAAGCTGAAAGAAGTGCCGTTTCTAATTTTCTTATATACAGATAGAAAAATAATAACAACACAAGGTACAAGGAATATTTATTGGATAGCAGCACACCACGCGAGCATAAGAGAAACATAGCTATTAAGTACATCGGATTTATCTATAATAATAAAAAAAAAAAAAAAAAAATAAACAAATAAAGATATAATTAAATAATAAATTGGTCCCAGCCCTACAAAAAGAGACACACATCACTTTCCAATGCATGGGGTAAGTTACACATTAGTACAACCATAACCATAATGTTTGTGGATACATCCGTTACTACGATATAAGCCAACCAGCCTCCCTTTGCCAGGGCCCACACCTCGCAGGGCTAGTGCTAAAAAGTGAGTGTGGAGGGGTACGGGCAAGCTCGCAGGCTACGACTCAACCATGGCGTAGAGGCTACCGGTTGTTTTGTCACACACCTGTTAAATGACTGCAACTTTGAATGGTTGCACTAAGTCATCCTGTTTTCCAATCATATGGCAAAGGGCTGATTGCAATATTGCGTTAGTCACCTCGAAGATTGGCTGTTTACTGCAGCATTAGCTGCTGCCTTTTAGGGAGCGCTACACGTTAGCGAACCAGTTTACAAGTCAGCCCACCGCCCGGGGGGGGGGGGGGCCACGGCATGGCGACATCATAGCATGTAAAGAAGGGGTTAGAATTCCCAGCAGGCGGTCCAAGCAAGCCAAGGTATAGATTCCCCGGTTCCATCTGGGGGTCCTATATGCCCCTTGGAGGCCATACAGCAGCACTGCGCCTCCTGCACTCCTTCAATCATGTTTTCGAGTAGGTAGTGGGTGCCCCGCTTACCTCTGCAGTTCACCAGTTTGCTAACAGTTTCTTTAGGAAAGCGGATCGGCAACCAAACCAGTATGGCACACATTCCGGTCAGATCGGAGCTGCAACGAAGGCAGCGAGAGCGGGCTTTTTTGGCAAACCACGAGATACAACAGGTGAAAAGATGGAAGTCAGATTCCTTTTTCCGGTATGTAGATCAGATTTACTGTGAAAAGGACGATGCATGGGAGTCCACCAGCAAGACTCCGGCGCCCCCTACCAAGACTCAGCATTCCCCTCTCTTCTCCTAGCTCCGCTACTTTACTCCTCTTCTCCTCTCCGACCTCTTCCCTCCTCCTCCGGCTCCCCACTTCCAGTCCCCCTTTTTCCCCCCTTCTTACATCAGCTGGTTCTTCTCTGCCTCGGCTCCGCCTCCCTTCCCACCTTTCCTCGTTACCTCTAAAGTTCTTCTTTCTCTTTTACCCCCTTCCCCCCCCCCCCCGGTAACAAGGAAGTGTAATTTTCTTTTATAGGCACCGGCAGAGCCTCGGGCGGAGTCTTGGGTCAAACAAAATGTTATGGGCAGACAAGCAGAGAGGAAGCCAGGAGAGGCAAAAACCTCAGGTTGTGAGATCATCAGGTCCATCGGAAAACTGCAATAGACTCGACATGGGTGCAGGGCTCCCAGAGGCAGTGGCCAATCTTTGAAGGTAGTAACGGAGCCAGTGATATTAGTAATACATGCCGGGAGCGACGAGTTGGTGCCCATAAGGACTCAAGAACTGTTGGTGAGCATGGAGACAGTTTAAGAAAGGTTGGATCTCTTTAATTGCGCAGTGATAATATGGTCCGCTACGCTGCCAAAAGTATATGGCTACGAGCAAAGAAACCCGTCAGCGGTTGAACTCTCCAGGAGACAGGTCAACGCACGAATTGCGTGGCGAGTGGCGGTCAGGAATGGCCTGGTAGTACACCACGACATTATACAGAACGAAGTAAAAGGTTTCCTACGCTCGGACGGAGGCAGCCTAAATGAGATAAGGTCGGTTATATTCCTGTCGGTTACCCTAGTCGGGGTGGAGGAAGATCAGAAGCATGTGTGGGGGGGTCGCAGCTCTGGCTCTGCTTAGAGCAGCTTCTTGGCCGGTGGAAGGGGGAGTTGGTAAAATTCAACCTGTCCAGGACGGCCTAGGCATCGGGCGCCCCTCCTACAGGGCGTCAACCAGGCTAGGTCGGCCAGGGCATCAGGTTTTGCCTCTTCCCAGGACCTAAGGCTGATATGCCGCACAAGGCCGGTAGGCCGTTCAAGGCTGTTACGCCTTACTAGGCTGATACGCCTCAAGGCTGTTAAGCCTCCAAGTGAGCCGGTAGGCTGTTATGCCTAAAACAACAAAGAGCTGCGGCCAAAATTAATCCACCCCCTTTTTTATTAATTCCTATCAGCCCGTCGGTCCCATTGTTAGCGAGCGCCCACGTCCCGCCTTTCATTATAGTTATCCGGTTTGTTGCATGTTTAATAAAGCTTTGAAACTTACAACGTTGTGGTCTCAATCATTGCACGGCGAGGGGAACCGAGCAGCGGGTCTCAGCAGTCTAGTTATTCTGTAGACCTAGAACAGCTAGACCCTCTACAGTCTTTTATAGTCTCCAACTAGGTGGTCCCCTATTTCTCTTAAGTTATGATAGCTAGGGTAGACACATCAAATCGTTCATATATGTGAAGTCTGTACCAAGGGGGGGTCACATGGTTCATAATTGTGAAGTCTGTATCGAGGGGAGTCTAACGGTCAGCATTTCTCGTCTGACGGGTAGCACAAAAAGAGTTGCGAGGCACATTGGACAAATATGATAGGCTCTAGTAGGGACAGGTTAATAAAGTATTTAGGGGGGACTGTTAAGGAGAGCCTTAAGATCAAAATACTTAATTAACCTTAAGACATAAGGGCATGGGAGAAATGATCTATAGAGTGTATTATTTTCACCTTACATAAGCTTGTTTCAGACAAAGATGGCTCCCATTTCCTGCCACATCACCACATGTTCTGAGACAAGACAAAGACTGATCAATCACACAGAATGACACCTCATCTGATGGCTTCGTGGATCAATCTAACCTGGAGACCTGATGGACTAATCTACCTTGATGACCTCATGAATCCCCCCATGGACTAGCCCATGTCCCAGTTCATTAACCAATGAATACATTCCATTTGTCCCCATTCTTTGTGTAACCGAGCCCCTTAAAGAGCTTTGTTAAAACCCATGTGTGATCAAATAAAACTGACTTTGGAGCTGTGCCTTGTGGAGGGCTGAAGAGAGCTTACACCTGATTGTGTTATCGGTGTATTTCTTTCATGCATGCATCAGTCTATAGCAATTAGGACAGGAGCAGGTAACTCATTAATATTATAAAATATTAATCCATAACATACATATACTGTAATATACTGCCATATACTATAGTGCTGCTATACATGTAATGTAATGTACTGCCATATACCATAGTACTGCTATACATGTACTGTAATGTACCGCCATATACCATAGCGCTGCTATACATGTGCTATAAAATACCACCATATAGTATTGTGCAACTATACATATACTTTAATATATTGCCATATACTATAGTGCTGCTATACATGTGCTATACTGTACCGCCATATACCATAGCACTGCTATATCTAATATATAAAACCCGAAGGCTCACTTCCGTCACTTTAGCCAGCACTTCCGTCACTTTGTCATCGCCAAAGTGACGTCACCACAGCGCTACACCCGTCCAGGGTCGACCAACATGCCGGCCCTAAGTGGAGCGGGACTCAGGCAGCCCCGCCACGCTTACGCCCGCCCCTACACTGCCTAAAACACACATCACGGGTGGGAGACGACCGGCGTTAGCTGGTTGTGTCCTGCCCGCCACACACCACTTCGGGAGATGACCGGCTAATGCCGGTCGTCTCACGGGTGCCTCGCGCTCGCTCTGGCCGGTTTCGCAGATGCAGGCTCCTCCCCCTCACTTCCGGCGCCCGGGGCTGCTGACGGCTCTCAGCGGAATGGCGGCCGCACGGACCGGCCTCTGCTCCTGGACTGGGCCGAGGCTCCGGGGGTCAGCCCTGTGCAGGATGCCGAGCAGGAGGCCGAGCAGGAGGCCAAGTGGCCCCGGAGATACGGAGCCAGCTGGTGTGCAGCCTGGAGGGAGAGAGGTGTGCAGCCTGGAGGAGAGGTGTGCCGAACGGTGATGTCACCGCTCCAGCCTCCTCTCTCCTCACCCCTCCAGCCGCACCTCTCCTCACCCCTCCAGTCGCACCTCTCCTCACCCCTCCAGCCACACCTCTCCTCACCCCTCCTGCCTCACCTCTCCTCACCCCTCCAGCGCCACCTCTCCTCACCCCTCCAGCCTCCCGCCACATCATACTCTGCTATCCACAGAGCCGCCTCTATACTCTGCTATCCACAGAGCCGCCTCTATACTCTGCTACCCACAGAGCCGCCTCTATACTCTGCTACCCACAGAGCCACCTGTATACTCTGTTACCCACAGATCTGCCTGTATAATCTGCTACCCTCAGAGCCCCCTGTATACTCTGCTACCCACTGACCCGCCTGTATACACACAATTAATTTCACCGCGCTCCCGATGCAATTGCATCGGGCCCCTGACCACTGCACTCTGCCCCTGATCACTGCACTCTGCCCCTGATCACTGCACTCTGCCCCTGATCACTGCACTCTGCACCAACCACTGCACTCTACCCTGACCACTGCACTCTACCCTGACCACTGCACTCTACCCTGACCACTGCACTCTACCCTGACCACTGCACTCTACCCCGATCACTGTACTCTGCCCCGACCACTGCACTCTGCCCCGACCACTGCACTCTGCCCCGATCACTGCACTCTGCCCCCGATCACTGCACTCTGCCCCCGATTACTGCACTCTGCCCCTGACCTCTGCACTCTGCCCCTGACCTCTGCACTCTGCCCCTGACCACTCCACTCTGCCCCTGACCACTGCACTCTGCCCCTGACCACTGCACTCTGCCCTGAAGCAGACTAGGAGCCACTGAGCCTCCGTATACTCTGCTAACCACTGACCCCCCGTATACCCTGCTAACCATAGGCTAGAATACCCGATTCTTTAGAATCGGGCCACCATCTAGTGATATATATAGGATAAGATAGGATAGCTAGGATAGGATATATATAGGATATGATATATATAGGATAAGATAGGATAGCTAGGATAAGATTGGATAGCTGGGATAGAATTAATAGGATAGGATAGCTAGGATAGGATATATTAGATAGGATAGGATCAGTAGTGATGAGCAAAATTGTTCAGAAAGAGTTCACCAATTCACCAATTTCATATTTGATATGTACCGTAGGGATTCGGATGATGGATAGGATAGGTAGGATAGGACAAATAGAATATAATAGATATGATAGGATATGATAAGATAGACAGGATAAGGCCACTTCACACACTACAATAGCGATGTCGCTGAAACGTCACAAGTTTTTTTACATAACAGCGACCTCTCCAGTGATGTTGCAGTGTGTGACACGTAGCAGCGATCAGGCCCCCGCTGTGAGGTCGCTGATTGCTGCACGTCATTCAGGACCATTTTTTGATCCTTGTTCTCCCGCTGGTCAGCATGCATCGCTGCGTGTGACAGCGAGAAACCAGCGATCAGAGACCTCACAGGCTGGTAACCATGATGAACACTGGGTAACTAAGCACCGCGCGCTGCCTAGATACCCGCTGATTATCATGATTACCAGCGTCTTCCCGCTTACAGGCTGCGCTAAGCTGGAGGACGCTGGTAACCATGATGAACAGCGGGTATCTAGCCAGCGCACGCTGCTTAGTTACCTGGTGTTTATCATGGTTACCATGCTTAGCGCATAGTTACCAGCGATGTCACTGGTCGAGGGTGAGTCTGCCTGTTTGGCAGCTCACCAGCGACTGCATATAGACTTTCCAGCGATCCCAGCCAGGTCGGATCGCTGGAAAAGTTTCAGTGTGTAAAGGGGACTATAGATAGCATACAATAGATAAGATAGGAGAGGGAAGGATAGGATAGATAAGATAAATAGGTTAAGGTACTGTCACACATAACGATTTCGTTGCCGATATCGTTCAAAAGTCACGTGTTTGGTGACGCTTGAACGATGTGTAAACGACATTGTTGCGTGTGACACCATTAACGATCAACGATCAGTCGGCTGATCGTTGATCGTTTGATTTGAGGACAGGACCTCAAATCTATTGTTGGTCAGCCGGTGGACATGCAGCATCGCTGTGTGTGACACCGGGAGAGCAACTATGAACGAGCTCCCAGCGCCTCACAGCCTATGCTGGGAGCTCGTATCCATGGCAAACATCGGGTTACTAAGCGCCACGCGGCACTTAGTAACCCGATGTTTACCATGGTTAGCAGCGATCTCACTGGTCCACATCATTAGGGAGTCTGCCTGTGTGACAGCTAATCAGCGATGTGAACGATGTTGTTAGCGATCTCGCTTGCATGAGATCGCTAACAACAAATTGAAGCGTGTGACGGCACCTTTAGTATAGGATAGCTAGGATAGGATAGATAGGATAAATAGGATAAAGGTGCCGTCACACGCTTCAATTTGTTGTTAGCGATCTCATGCATGCGAGATCGCTAATGTCATGAAAATGAATATTGCTCATGATTTTTTCTGCAGAGACAGATCTACTCCCTCATCCCTCCCCCCTTTTTTTAGCTGGTTTGTAAGTAGCTACATAGAAACCATTTCCAGCCTTCCCCCAGCTTAAGCCATTTACGACGTATCGTAAATACCAGGGGGAGGGGGCCGAGCTTACAGGTTTCAGCCAAGATCTGTTCCCAAACCAAAATCCTTTGTCTAAATGTCACAGTGTTTTCAATATCGAATTTAAGACGACCCGATCATACCACAAACACATAATGCATATTTTTAGATTACTTGCCGTATTATGTATTCAATGATGTATTTTGTACAGTTGTACAACGTTCAGGAACCTGGGAAGGGATTGCTGGCATTCCAAATAAGACAATCAAGTCATATTTGGTATCAAACTTCTCAGAATAACCTGACCTGAAATATGAGTTATAAATCATAATTGTGAGACGGCCCCACCCACAGATATGGAAAATGGGGACTTATAAAGCATTGTGAAAGAGGAGGGGTTAGTGGACAAGCCCACAGGGAGGTGGTCACTCCAAGCGGTGGGGGCCACACACCCCCCGGTTTAATAAAAGCAAA
Source organism: Allobates femoralis (assembly GCA_033576535.1). NCBI lineage: Eukaryota > Metazoa > Chordata > Amphibia > Anura > Aromobatidae > Allobates > Allobates femoralis. The sequence goes on from JARQOC010000002.1 coordinate 11,513,833, forward strand.
GAAGGGTTTTTGAGGCATTCTGCTCTCGAGGTCTGACAGTCAACACCAGCTAACTGTCGACAGAATCTACCCATCCAGGAGAAGGGCCTCCTCCAAGAAACTAAGTACCAAGCCTGACTAGGTCTGAAACTTTCATACTTTATTCCTTTTATTTTTTCATAACTGTTTATTCATACATGTAATTTGTCTCTTATATAATATTCTGTACATCTTTTGTAACCATTGCCCTATTTGGGAGTAAACTATTTTAATTTACTAGTTCCGATCTCCTTGTCCTATGAACGAACTCTCACGTCCTCCCTGCTCGTTTTTTACGCTATCGCACAGGTGACCGATCCACCTGAAAAAGGTCGGTGGTGGCAGCATACTTCTGTATTTATGTGATATTGTGGGCGTGAGGGTGACTGGATCGAGGTATATATACGTTCCTGGCAGGAACTGGAGGTATATATACATCCTGTCACATCACGTGCCGCAATAGACAACATAAATTAGGGCAGCTGGGCACCTTTCTTATCCTCTGGCAGTACCGGATTTGGCCAGAAGGCTAAGGGGGCGCCAGAGAGCTGCAGGTCCTGACTAAGCTAATCGTGACAATTGGTGGTAGAGCGGTGGGATCATAGGACATTAGTGATCTGGTTTGAGCAATCATTCCTCTCACTAAAAACTTGCACAGTTCTTACAGGAACTCTGCACAAAAGTTTTGAAGATCGAACTCAGTGGTTATTAGATCTGAGACAATACTGTGTGTGTAGCAGTTACCCCCCCCCCTCTTTGTTTTCTCTACCCTATCTTTTGATTTGGAATCATGGCCACAGCAGTGAAAAGCTGGTATAAAGACTATAACAAGGAGGCTCTCGCCTGCCTGTGCAAATACAGGAATATAGACCCCTCCAACAGAACCAAGAAGCAGATGGAGCAGATGCTGTTGCAATTGGATGTGGAGGAAGCCCGTCACCAGAGCCCAGAGAATGGAGAGGCCAGCCAAAGCCTTGTCAGTGCTGATGTACAGCGTCCGGCTGCAGAGGTCAGTCAGAGCATGGACGGTGTGGCTGCTGAGGCCGAACCTGTGGATGTAAGCCAAGTCCTACAAGGTGTTCCTACAGGGGTCCCACCTGTAGACGCACGCTGCGTCCGTGACCAGGTCAGCATGGACCCCTATCTGCAACTGGCCTTACAGCAATATCCCGCTGAGGATTCCCAAGGACGCTTGCAGCTCATTCAGCAATACCGAGAGGCTGAGAGAGCCGAGCGAGAGGCTGAGAGAGCCGAGCGGCAGGCCCAAGCTCAGAGAGAGCACGACCTGCGGATGGCCCAGCTGGAAAGGCAGTCATCTACCCCATTGAACTCTGAATCGACCCGTTCAACCACCTTCCAGCCGAATCCAAAGCATTTCCCTGTGCTGGATGACAACGGTGATCTGGACATTTTCCTGAGGGGTTTTGAGAAGGCGTGCTTACAGTACCAGCTGCCGAAGGACCAGTATGCCCCGTTCCTCATCGCAGCGTTGAGAGACAAAGCTATGGCGGCATTTGTGGCTCTTCCCCGAGATCTAGATGGGAACTATGAGGCCATTAAGGAGGCTCTAATCCAGAGGTTCCAGCTGACTCCTGAGGTGTACCGTAGAAAGTTCCGGAACCTCCAGCGTGGACCACACGACAGCTACAGTGATGTGGTCCACGGGCTCAGAACCAACTTTGAGCAGTGGATTCAAGGACTGAAAGTGACCACCTTTGAGCAGATAAAGGATCTGATGGTGAAAGACCAGTTCCTGCATCTTTGCCCCACGGAGGTGCGACAGTTCGTGATGGATCGGGAGCCACCAGATGCGAACAAAGCAGCGCAGATCGCAGACACCTACGAGGCCAACCGGAGACCAGAGGGACGGAAGCAGATCATCACCAACTGGAAGGGGGGTAAGCAGATGACCACCATCCCTGCCCCTGCCAGCCGACCTTCTGGAGGCCTTGGCCCCCCTGCCAACCCCACTCGGCCGGTATCCGATCTCCGCAGGTGTTACTTCTGCAACCAGACCGGTCATCTCAGTGCCACTTGCCCAGAGAAGCAGAGGAAGACTCTACCACCCAAGGCTCCAGGGCAGAAGGCATCAGTTTTTTTTGTGGGTGGGTCGGTTGGGAGGGCCTGTGAAAATCTGCAGTCTGTCACTGTGGGGGACACTGTCACTGTGGGCCTCAAGGACACTGGGGCCGAACGAACCCTCATCCGACCTGAACTGGTGTCCACGGAAGAGTTTATCCCAGGAAAGACTCTGACTGTCACCGGGATTGGGGGCGTCCGCTGTCCCCTGCCAATGGCCCGGGTGTTTATTGATTGGGGTGCGGGGAGTGGGGTGAAGGAAGTGGGGGTGTCTGAAAACTTGCCCACAAATGTTTTACTGGGGACTGATTTGGGGAAAATGTTCGCTTATTATGTCCCTGACTCCCCTCCCCGATCTGATATGGTTAATAAGGTTAATGCTAATGATGGTAAGGTCAATGCTTTAACTGAAGATGTTGATGATGAGGATAATGATGTTGAAGATGTTGATGATGATGATGATGATGATGACAATGTATCCGGAGGTACAGGAGAACTCAGCCATGTCACTCTGCGGGGTGATATTGCTGAGGATCCCCTACCAGGAGCAAGTGTTAGTGCTAAGGGTGATGGGAAGAGTCCCAGGACCCTTGAAGCAGGGAGTGCCATGCAGCTGACCAGTGTCACCACAGACAGTGACATGGCTGATGGTAGCTGCCCCATGATGAGCACTGCTCCTAAGGTAACAGGGGATGATGGGGAAGTAGTACCCACAGCCAGACAGGCTGATGGGACGGTGTTATTCCCCGGGGAGACGGCCTACATAGCCGCCGTCACCCGCAGCCAGAGCGCCCAGAACGCCAGGAACCCCCTGCCTTCTGGACCCTCCTCAGCCAGAGGAATAACCGAACCGGTTCCGGACCCAGAGCTGGTCCCAGAGAGTCCCGAAGAGGATGTGGCCTTAAAGTCCCTCCTGGCTGCCTCCAGCCAGGAGTTTCAGGCAGCTCTGCATACAGATGCTAGCCTAGAGACGTTAAGGATCCTCGCCAGTAAGCCCCCCTCCGAGACTGACAAGGAGAGGGTATTCTGGGACCAAGGGAGGTTGTATCGGGAGACTGTGCCCGGTACACCCCAACAGGATTGGCCTAGAGAACGACAGCTGGTCGTTCCCTACCAATTCAGGGATGAGTTGTTGCGGATTGCCCATGAGATCCCCCTTGCTGGACACTTGGGGGTTAGCAAAACCAAGGCCCGGTTGTCGCACCACTTCTATTGGCCCAAAATGGGGACAGATGTGAAAAACTACTGCAGCTCCTGTATCACGTGCCAAAGAGTGGGAAAGGCAGGGCCGGCTTCTAAAGCACCCCTGAACTCTTAGCCAGTGATAGAGGAGCCTTTCCAGCGGATTGCTGTGGATATCGTGGGACCACTGCCCATGCCCAGCAGTTCTGGAAAGAAGTACATCCTTACTGTGGTAGACTTTGCTACCCGGTATCCAGAGGCAGTAGCTCTGTCTTCAATTAGGGCAGATAAGGTGGCGGATGCCCTGTTGGCCATCTTTTCCCGAGTAGGATTTCCCAGGGAGATGCTTACCGACCAGGGGACCCAGTTCATGTCTGGCATAATGAAGGCCCTCTGTAAGAAAATGCAGGTGCAGCATCTGGTATCAAGCGCATATCATCCGCAAACAAATGGTTTGTGCGAACGCTTCAATGCCACCCTCAAACAGATGTTGAAAATGCTGGTTGAGTCCCAGGGACGCGACTGGGAACGTTACCTCCCACACCTGCTATTTGCTTACCGAGAGGTCCCACAGGCCTCGACAGGGTTCTCTCCCTTCGAGCTCCTGTATGGCAGACGAGTCCGGGGACCCCTTGGTTTAGTAAGAGAATCCTGGGAAGAGGAGCAGAGCACCCCAGGAGTGTCCATCGTGGAGTATGTCATGCGTTTCCGTGACAAAATGCAGACCTTGACGCAGTTGGTGAATATCAACATGGCGCAAGCCCAGGCTGACCAGAAGCATTGGTACGACCAGAACACCCGTGAGCGGACCTACCGAGTGGGTCAGATGGTGTGGGTGCTGGTCCCCGTACCAAAGGACAATCTTCAGGCAGCCTGGGAGGGCCCTTACGTCATTCACCAACAGCTCAACTCAGTCACCTACGTGGTCACCCTCGACCCCGAGCGGGGTAGGCGGGAGGCCTTTCACGTCAACATGATGAAGGCTCATCAAGAACGTGGGCCCTGTGTCCTACCGGTCTGCAACCTGCCCGAGGATGGGGAGGAAGATCCCCTCCTGGACATGTTGGCCCAAGCGAAGGCCAGCGGGTCCATTGAGGATGTGGAGATAAGCACCTTGCTAACCACAAGCCAGCGGTCTCAGATGCGAGCGGTGTTGGAATCCTTCCAAGTCATGTTCACCAACATACCTGGAAGGACGGCGGCGGCGGTTCATGAGGTGGACACCGGTAATCATGCCCCACTCCGGCGGACAGCCTATCGAATCTCCGACGAAGTGCAGCACGTCATGCGCCAGGAGATCGATAAGATGCTGAAGTTGAGAGTGATTACCGAGTCCAAGAGCGCATGGGCCTCACCTGTAGTCCTGGTGCCAAAAAAGGACCGGACCACCCGATTCTGTGTGGACTACAGGGGGCTCAACGCTATCACGGCCTCCGATGCCCAACCAATGCCACGCATTGAGGAGTTGCTGGAGCGGTTAGCTAGTGCAAGCTATCTCTCCATTATGGATCTGAGTCGGGGATATTGGCAGATTCCCCTGAGCCCTGAGGCCCGGGAGAGGTCCGCCTTTATCACCCCCTTTGGATTATACGAATCCACGGTCATGCCATTCGGCATGAAAAATGCCCCGGCCACTTTCCAGAGAATGGTTAACTCCCTGCTCCTGGGACTGGAGAGGTACGCGGTGGCGTACCTGGATGACATTGCCGTCTTCAGTCCCACCTGGGGGGATCACCTCAAGCATCTGCGGCAGGTGCTCGGGCGCATCCGCCAGGCAGGCTTGACCATTAAGCCAGGAAAGTGCCAGATGGGCATGAACGAGGTCCACTACCTGGGGCACCGGGTAGGCGGGGGCACGCTGAAACCAGAGCCCGGGAAAGTGGACGCTATCGTGTCCTGGCCCACCCCCAGGACCAAAAAGCAGGTGCTGTCCTTCTTGGGCACTGCAGGGTACTATAGGCGCTTCGTGCCAAACTATAGTAGCCTTGCGAAGCCTCTCACAGACCTCACCAAGAAAAACCTACCCCATGCAGTCAATTGGACCGAGGCCTGTGAGGTCGCCTTCCAGGCTCTGAAGACGGCCCTGAGCAGTTCCCCTGTGTTGAGGGCGATTGACGGCAAGCAGCCATTCCTAGTACAGACTGATGCTAGTGAGTTTGGCCTCGGAGCTGTGCTCAGCCAGGTCGACTCCAGGAACCAAGAGCACCCAGTGTTGTACCTCAGCCGAAAGCTCCTCCCGAGGGAAGTGGCCTATTCCACGATAGAGAAGGAGTGTCTGGCCATTGTATGGGCCCTGCAACGCTTGCAGCCCTACCTGTACGGGCGCCCCTTCACTGTCGTGACTGACCACAACCCCCTGAGCTGGCTGAACTCCCTGTCCGGTACCAACGGGAGGTTGCTACGCTGGAGCCTCACGCTCCAGCAGTACGACTTTACCGTGCACCACCGAAAAGGCAGCGAGCATGGCAATGCCGATGGGTTATCCCGGCGGGGAGAGCCCACAGGGACACGCTTGGAGGAGTACCGAGAGGTTCTTCCTCCATAGCGTCATCGAAAAGGGGGAGGTGTCATGAAAATGAATATTGCTCATGATTTGTTCTGCAGAGACAGATCTACTCCCTCATCCCTCCCCCCTTTTTTTAGCTGGTTTGTAAGTAGCTACATAGAAACCATTTCCAGCCTTCCCCCAGCTTAAGCCATTTACGACGTATCGTAAATACCAGGGGGAGGGGGCCGAGCTTACAGGTTTCAGCCAAGATCTGTTCCCAAACCAAAATCCTTTGTCTAAATGTCACAGTGTTTTCAATATCGAATTTAAGACGACCCGATCATACCACAAACACATAATGCATATTTTTAGATTACTTGCCGTATTATGTATTCAATGATGTATTTTGTACAGTTGTACAACGTTCAGGAACCTGGGAAGGGATTGCTGGCATTCCAAATAAGACAATCAAGTCATATTTGGTATCAAACTTCTCAGAATAACCTGACCTGAAATATGAGTTATAAATCATAATTGTGAGACGGCCCCACCCACAGATATGGAAAATGGGGACTTATAAAGCATTGTGAAAGAGGAGGGGTTAGTGGACAAGCCCACAGGGAGGTGGTCACTCCAAGCGGTGGGGGCCACACACTCCCCCGGTTTAATAAAAGCAAAGAAGGGTTTTTGGGGCATTCTGCTCTCGAGGTCTGACAGTCAACACCAGCTAACTGTCGACAGAATCTACCCATCCAGGAGAAGGGCCTCCTCCAAGAAACTAAGTACCAAGCCTGACTAGGTCTGAAACTTTCATACTTTATTCCTTTTATTTTTTCATAACTGTTTATTCATACATGTAATTTGTCTCTTATATAATATTCTGTACATCTTTTGTAACCATTGCCCTATTTGGGAGTAAACTATTTTAATTTACTAGTTCCGATCTCCTTGTCCTATGAACGAACTCTCACGTCCTCCCTGCTCGTTTTTTACGCTATCGCACAGGTGACCGATCCACCTGAAAAAGGTCGGTGGTGGCAGCATACTTCTGTATTTATGTGATATTGTGGGCGTGAGGGTGACTGGATCGAGGTATATATACGTTCCTGGCAGGAACTGGAGGTATATATACATCCTGTCACATCACGTGCCGCAATAGACAACATAAATTAGGGCAGCTGGGCACCTTTCTTATCCTCTGGCAGTACCGGATTTGGCCAGAAGGCTAAGGGGGCGCCAGAGAGCTGCAGGTCCTGACTAAGCTAATCGTGACAGCTAACAACATCGCTCACATCGCTGGTGAGCTGTCACACAGGCAGACTCCCTAACGATGTGGACCAGTGAGATCGCTGGTAACCATGGTAAACATCGGGTTACTAAGCGCCGCGATACGAGCTCCCAGCATAGGCTGTGTGGCGTTCATCGCTGGTCTCCCGATGTCACACGCAGCAATGCTGCGTGTCCAGCGGGCGACCAACGATAGATTTGAGGTCCTGTCCTCAAATCAAACAATCAGCCGACTGATCGTTGATCATTAGTAGTGTCACACGCAACGATGTCATTCCGACATCTTTCAAGCGTCACTAAACACGTGACTTTTGAACGATATCGGCAACAATATCGTTACGTGTGACGGTACCTATAGGAAGGAAAAGAAGCGCACATAGAGTAATACCTTCGGGTTTGATGGTCACACGGACTCCCACAATACCTGGACCCCTGATGAAGTGGCCTGTTTGCCACGAAACGCGTAGGCTGAATAAACAGAGTATGTGTGTTACTCTGTTACTCTTATTGTGGTCAGCGCGGCTTCTATCCATCCGGTTCTAATTTCTCCAAGTGGATCGGTACCTATAGGAGAAGTAGGATAGGATAGGATATATAGGATACATTAGATGTAGGTAGGGACCCGGTCAAGCAGTCACGCCTCAACGCGGCGACTGGGTGGTTTATCGATATGGTCATATTTATAAAGCTAAGTGTCTCAGTTTTTTGCTCATGAAATATTCCTATATTGTAATTGTCATTGCAGTATTGTGTTAATTGTGCACCTGTGCACACTGACAGGATTGAGTACCGCAGATACTCTTGTATTTTAGTATGGGTTCACACCCTCTGTTGTGCACCTTCCCCACCCTGGACCTGTTTGAGCTAGTGTTCTCTGTTATCAGTTTTTTTCCTTTTTTCCAATTTGCTTATAAAAAGAGGTGGTATTTAACCCAGATAGAGGCTGAAAATGGAGGTTAGGGACCCGGTCAAGCAGACACGCCCCAATGCGCTGACTGGGTGGTTTATCGATATGGCCATATTTATAAAGCTAAGTGTCTCAGTTTTATGAAATATTCCTATATTGTAATTGCCATAGCAGAGCGCCGCTTTTTCTAGTATTGTAAGTATTGTGTTTAGCGTGCACCTGTGCACACTGACAGGATTGAGTGGAGCTTGTCGGTGTCTGGCAGCCTCTGCCCCGATGTCCGGAGCCTGTCAGTGTCTGCATGTAGGGACTACAACGCCGGTGCTACAAATAGTCAATATAATTGGACAAGCCGAGTCCATATCCAGAGACAAAACCAGTAACAGAATCAATAGACAAAATCATTATCAGAGAAATAGGCGAGGTCGGAGTCAGGAGGATTACAGAATGGAGTCAGGGTCACAAGAGAAACAGGGACAGCATTGATAGGATCACAGAATTAACAAACAAACTCCAAAAAAATACATTTTATTTCATCAACATTACAAAGATATAAAAGCTCCAAATAAGCAGCAGCACAGATTAACTCAGCAATTAACCCTATTTGTTTTTGGATGGATACTATAGTTGAGATGATATTGACTCACCGTGGCCGGGACTCCGGTTTAGACAGGCGATGCTTCCTTCCTCCTTGTCACGGGTGGACCGCGCCTGCCGGTAGTGGGGCCCGTTGTAGTGCAGATCAAAGTTGAAGACGTCTTGCTGCAACAGATTAAAGGGGTTTAATTTATTCGTGACGCCACCTATGAGTAGTTTCGGTAAGGACTACCGACGCTGCGGAACCTCCGGGGGATGGACAGCAGCAAGATGTTACGCTCCCCACAGGCTGAGCGGTGATCCCCGGAGGCTGGAGCTGCTTAAGATGTTGTGCGGCAGCTGCGGTTACCTTCTAGTGCAGACGGACAGTTCATAAGGAAGCACAGACACAGAAAGTCTCTATAACGGGTCTTTACTGTAACCAGCAGGCAGTACATGGCATACAGTGGTTGGGTAGTAGACCGGGTGGACTCAGCAGTGATAGTGTCCCTTAGAAATCCGCAGTGTTCCTCCATTCTAACTAATTTGTTGCCAGTGTCGCCCAGGAATACCAGATCGGGTACGGGGAGGCTGCTTCAATGCCCTATCCATGATGTACGTTCTGGATGCTTTGGGGAGCCTTGGATCCCTCAGTGGGTACACCGCTGGTTAGACGACTGGAAGTTGGCTGGTGGTGGGGTGCTCCTGTGAAGCTGCTCCTCCACGCTTCTGGTTCGCGTAGCAGAGGTGAACTGCTGCCAGCTTCGGTACCAGTGAACCGGCTGTGAAGTGTGGGCACGGGAGTCTTTTGGGAACCCGTGTAGATAATGCCCATTCCCGGTTAGTAAGGCCTCAGGTGCTGACACCCGACCGGTGACGGCCCAGGGGCCCGCACGGGGTGCAGAGCCCCCGCTCCTCTCCAAGTTCAGTGTTCTAGGTTCTCTGTTCTAGACTCTTGTGTAAACTAAGTGTCTGTTCTCCTACACACTACCCTAATACTCCACCCACCAGGACCTAGGATTGGCCCTCTGTTCTAGGTGATGCATGTTGGGTTGGATTTCAAAGTTAACTATATCACTGCCAGGTCAGAGGATATTGCGGCTGCATTTATGGCTGCAATACCCTCTTGTGACGCACTCGTTGCGGGGCGCCACACTCCCCCTTGGTTGAATAAGCTTGTCCCCAAGCGTCACACTACCCACGTTACAGAGGTTTTTATATTTTATAACAGGTAGTACACTTTTATAAATGACAAGTCATTAGATGGCATAAAAGTGAGGTAGACAAAATAAACAGGTAAAACACTTGGTGCGGACCCGGCGGACGGTCGGCTGTCCTTTGGTAAAAGTTCAGGCTGTGGCCGCGGAATCACACAGTCAGTGATTAACAGGAACAGAGTCATTGGATGAGTTCAAGTTTTAAAGTTACTGGCACGGAGAACGATGGCGTACCCGGATAGCGAACCACCCATCTGGACAAGCATAGCGTTCATAGGTGATTACATCGCCCCGGTATAGGTCGCGATCGGGATGTCCTCTCGGCAAGTTTGACTCAACGTCCCGGCGCCCCACAAACCCCTCCTCATTCAAACCCACCTCCCAAGCGAACCCCCACCCGGTATATAAATTAAAGGTGGAAATTCTACCTTCACGGCGGAGTTCATCAGGTAACGGCGGCTGGCGGCGAGCCTTGGCACGGGCCTGCATGTTGGCGCGTTCACGGGCTTGCCACTCCTCTCGTCGTCTCTGGCGTACATCTCCGTCGTTACGGCTCGGGGTGTAGAGATGAGTAATGGAGCTGGTGGTTTGGCGGGTAGCTTGAACTTGGCGGGCTGTTTGGATCGGCACCCGGTGGAACGGCACGGGGGAAGGTATCGGCAACGCACCCGACCAGTGTACCCGAGCTGTGTGCCCGGTAGGAAGTTCCTCGGTGTCTCCCCAAGCGAACCCGGTGTCGAGATCCTCAGCGGTGCTGCGAGTCTCGTCGTCATCCTCTCCGACCTCTTCCTCGATGACCACATCAGGCTGCTGGTTGGCTGGAGATGATGAAGCTGGTTCCTCTGTACAACAGGGCGGTGGTGCTGCGGATCCTTCCACAGAGACGTCCTGCAGGGCTTCCAGGCTGCCTGCCTCTTCATCTGTTTCTGTTGGTAGAGGGGTCTCAATCCCGGTGACCAGGTAGGCCTCGGCAGTTGCAAGGGAAGCCTCCGGTACGGGGACGAAACAAGCGACTGTCTCTATAGTGTTGAAACATGTCGCGGGTTTCTCAGTGGGAACCTGGTAAAGGTCAAGTTCTTCTATGGAGCGTATTATGAGCTCCGGCTCAAGAACGGGGTCGGTTACGGTGTTAACCGCTGGAACGAGCTGAGCTGTGGCCTCCGTCGGAATGATGCAATCAATTGGCTCTGGTGACGAGGCAGGACAGGTGGTAGGCGACGGTGAGGCGGTCGAGAAGCTGGCGACATCGTCTGGGCTTGGAGTTGCGGTACCCGGTCGGCTCTGCTGCATCGCATGGTGTAGTCTTCTGCCTAGGGTCGCGCTCCAGCTGCGAATCGTCCATTCTACTGTCTCTAGTAACCGCACCCGGAGGTCTTGTAGAGCCTCTAGCCAGAAGTCGGGGCTGCCATCTATGGTAAGGGCAGGATCCGGACCCGGTTGGCTGATGGCTGCTCTGGCCTCCGCCTCGACCTCCCGCATCAGGTTTTGGAGTCTCATGCTGGCCATTCTCTTCTTTTGGAGGGAAAACACACCCGTTTCCTGTGGGCTTTTGTAGTCCAATCGTGGGAAAAGTCTTTGGGGTCCGCCCCCATGGTTGATTCGAGCAATCAGGGCGGACAAAGAGTTTGGCGCCTTTTGTCTTTAGCCCTCCCACGATGAGGGGGGGGTTGACTCACTCCTGGGCTTACACGTGGCGGCTTCTTGTGGCGGGAACGCCATCTTGGGCGCCATCTTGACCCAATGGTGAAAAGGCGGGAAAGTTCTTTTAGGGACGAACAAAGTCCAAATTGTAGACAATAAAGTCTTTTAAGCACATATTACCCGTTGGATAACGGGCCTGCTCGTATCCTGTTCGTGACGCCAAATTCTGACTCACCGTGGCCGGGACTCCGGTTTAGACAGGCGATGCTTCCTTCCTCCTTGTCACGGGTGGACCGCGCCTGCCGGTAGCGGGCCCGATGTAGTGCAGATCAAAGTTGAAGACGTCTTGCTGCAACAGATTAAAGGGGTTTAATTTATTCGTGACGCCACCTATGAGTAGTTTCGGTAAGGACTACCGACGCTGCGGAACCTCCGGGGGATGGACAGCAGCAAGATGTTACGCTCCCCACAGGCTGAGCGGTGATCCCCGGAGGCTGGAGCTGCTTAAGATGTTGTGCGGCAGCTGCGGTTACCTTCTAGTGCAGACGGACAGTTCATAAGGAAGCACAGACACAGAAAGTCTCTATAACGGGTCTTTACTGTAACCAGCAGGCAGTACATGGCATACAGTGGTTGGGTAGTAGACCGGGTGGACTCAGCAGTGATAGTGTCCCTTAGAAATCCGCAGTGTTCCTCCATTCTAACTAATTTGTTGCCAGTGTCGCCCAGGAATACCAGATCGGGTACGGAGAGGCTGCTTCAATGCCCTATCCATGATGTACGTTCTGGATGCTTTGGGGAGCCTTGGATCCCTCAGTGGGTACACCGCTGGTTAGACGACTGGAAGTTGGCTGGTGGTGGGGTGCTCCTGTGAAGCTGCTCCTCCACGCTTCTGGTTCGCGTAGCAGAGGTGAACTGCTGCCAGCTTCGGTACCAGTGAACCGGCTGTGAAGTGTGGGCACGGGAGTCTTTTGGGAACCCGTGTAGATAATGCCCATTCCCGGTTAGTAAGGCCTCAGGTGCTGACACCCGACCGGTGACGGCCCAGGGGCCCGCACGGGGTGCAGAGCCCCCGCTCCTCTCCAAGTTCTGTGTTCTAGGTTCTCTGTTCTAGACTCTTGTGTAAACTAAGTGTCTGTTCTCCTACACACTACCCTAATACTCCACCCACCAGGACCTAGGATTGGCCCTCTGTTCTAGGTGATGCATGTTGGGTTGGATTTCAAAGTTAACTATATCACTGCCAGGTCAGAGGATATTGCGGCTGTATTTATGGCTGCAATACCCTCTTGTGACGCACTCGTTGCGGGGCGCCACAATATTAATAGCTTGGACACCAGCCCCAGATATGCTGAGTGTGGCGCCCCACTATATAGGTGCCATAGAGGGGTACTGCACCCATAAAAGTGGTGCAGATATCCCAGCTGCAAGGGGATTTCAGGTTGGTAGGCGGAACCCTAAAATCCACATCCCACACTAGATCATGCAGTGGGAGGGAACCTGGGAGGATATATAGTCACCTCTAGGGGGAACTAGTGAGTGGTAGAAGAGACAGACGGTTGGTCTGGACCAGATAAGGTGCGTCTGGGACAGGCTTACCAGGAGCAAGGAGGGTCCCCTCGGCTGAGGGACCCAGGGAGCAATCAGAACAGATCCCAGACACGGAGAATGAGTGGGAAATACAGTAACTTCACCCCAAGGAAGAAACCGGGTACCAGAGCCCGCACCTGTGGCAACCTTTAAGGACCACAGAAAATCTGCATCTCGGGGGTATCTCTAGATATGGCCCTGATTCCCAAGCGACCATTAGAGGGGACCAGGCACAGCTGGCAAGCCGCAGTGTCCAGAGGGCTGCCGAAGGCAGAATGCAGCAGTGTTCAATAGAAGGTTACCTGATGGGAGCAAGGGAAGGAAAGAGGAACAGCAGGAGGTCAGACTTACTCTATATGAGGTCAGGCTTCACTCAAGCTACAGGAAAGCAAGGAAGAGAAGGAACAAGAAAGGCCCACACTGGGGGTTCCGTCCATCTACCAGAGATCCGCTTGCAGCCACCCGTAGCCACTTATCATATAACATCTAACTGCACTGAGGACTGTATTAACGCTGCCAAAGTTCCATTAAAGTACCAGGTGAAGTGACTTTTGACTCTGCTGCATCTCCTTTCCACAAACTGATTCCTTCCACAGGATTGCTGCCCCGGAGGTCCAGTCCTGCCTGCGGAGGACTAAACCATCTAAGCCGCATTACCACCGACCTCCGGAGGACTGTGGCGGCGCTGGTGACATCTCACCAGGTACTGCAGGTGGCGTCACGGCAAACAAACTTGTACATAATCCTTGTAAATAATCCCCTTTTTCAAGAGAATAGTGCCATGGGATACGGGATCAGGTGCGGCCGCCATTCCCCGTGAACCCGTTAACCCCTTCTGCCGCCTGATACCCGAGTACCCCACACCCTGGGGCAACACACTGAGTGGTATACAGCTTCTGATACACTGTACTGCACTACAGTATATACTCCTCCTGCCTATAGAGACCTAAATTAATCCTTAGAAGGACTGTTTTTGGATGGATAGATGATATTTCAAGCCTGTACACTAGCCCCAGATGTGCTGCTGACTGGTATACTGGTACACCGGTTTCCTATATAGCCTGCCTCCCTGCCTGACTGTATACAGGTAGATTAGTCCTCAGAAGGACTGTTATTTTGATTATTTTTGCAGCCCTGCACCTACACTACCTAAAAGGCCAAAAATCTGTCCCTCACTCATCAGCACCTCTCCCTACACTCACTGACACTATGCAGCAGAGTGACGAGCACAGCACCATCAGGTCTTATAAAGACCTGATGACGCTGTTCGGCCAGTCAATCGCTTTAATGCCGCAACCAACATGGCTGTGGCATTACAGTGTGTGGTAGCCAATCCCTCCATGTGGGCTGGCTCGGTAAAGAGTGCCAATGTTGCGCCCAGGCTTTGGGGTACTCGGGTGTCAGGGGGCAAGGGTTAATGCTCCGGTTGTCACAGGGAGTGGTGGCCGCGCCTGACCCCCGTGCCCTGGGCCTATCTTCTAAAAAGGGGTTATATTTACAGGGGAGTATGTGCAAAGTTTGTTGTGACGCCACCTGTAGTTTCTGGTGAGATGCCACCAGCGCAGCCACAGTCCGCCGGAGCGGAGGTGGATGGTATTGGGGCTGAGTTGGTGAAGTCCTCCACAGGTAGGACTGTACCTCCGGGGCAGCTTCCTGTAGGGGAATAAAGTCATTCACAAGGAAATGCAGCAGAGTCGAGTTCACTTCTCTCCGGGTACTTTACTGGAAACTTGTAGCATTTTAAGTTGCAGTTTACAGTTCAGCATTAGATGTTATAACAGGTAGCTAACGGGTGGCTACAAGTGGATCCCAGGTGGTATGGTGGAACCCTTGGTGTATGCCCACTTTCCCGTCTGTTCCTTCCTGTTTCCCAGTGGTTGTATGAAGCCTGGTGACTTGAAATCAGCCTGACCTCCACTCTTTCTCTCCTCCATGCTACCGTCAGGTAACCCTCTGCTGGCTGGCCGCCTGCTCCTTCAGCGGTGTCTGGTTCCCTCTTTTGGTTGCTCAGGTGCCTGGGAGACTTGTAGACTCCCCAGGATTCCGGATTCTCTGTGGTCCTATAGTATCCCACAGGTGCGGGCTCCGGTGCCCGGTAATTGTCTGTGCCTGGGATCCTTTCTCCTACTCCCTTCTCTCTCCTTCCTCAGAGGCCAAAAGGGCCAAGGACCTCCTTGTTCCCCCTAGAGGTGGTTTTGTTCCCTCCCGGGTACCCTCCCACCGTGTAATCTAATGTGGGAGTGCTGGTCATGGGTTCCATCCTAGAATCCGCTTGCAGCTGGAGTATCTGCACCTCCTTTTCGGGTGCAGTACCCCTCTGTGACGCCTGCATTGCAGGGCGCCACACCAAAATGCAGGGAAGTGGACGCGAGCATGTGCTCGAGCATCTTGGCGGTACTCTGTGCTTGCTGAGCATCCCGAGCACAGTGATGCTCGGGTGAGTACTGAGTAGTGCCAAGCATGCTCGCTCATCACTATTCAGAATGCGTACAGGTACCCTCCCTTTGCGGCCGTCCCCTCTGGCTGTCAGGACAGTGGGCCTACTATCTGAATACACGGGCTCTACCAGTGTCTGGTAATCCTGCCCCCTGAGGCCTATGGCCGCCCTGCATCAAATCAACATCTCATTCCCCACTTTAATAGTCACTTCTGTGAACCCCTCCTGTGGCACTGGCTGCCCATTACTTGCAAAGATGGTGAAATAGTCAGCTGGGCGGTAAGCAATATCAGAGTTCGCCCAATAATGCTTGTAAAAGATATAGGGTATCGATGTCACTTCAGAAGCAGTGGCCAGCGGAGCATTCATGAGGATCCCGTCCAGCACAATAGGCAGGATCGGTCATCCTCCCACGTACCTGTTGCACCAGTTTGATGTGCCGGGCAGTTTAATTCCTGGGGGTTGGCTCCTTGCCCCAGGGATTTCTAGTTTAAAGGGCAGGGTCTGGTGTGGCACCCTGGCACCTGTTGGGCACCACAGAAATCCTTAGAGCGCAAATGGAGTAAGTAACAGCACAGCAAAACCACAACACAAACACAAACAACACTTAGAACACCTGGTTTCACCCCGAGCCTCTAGGGGAGCTACCACTGGTGACTTTGAACCAGTTCCCCCTATAAATAGAGTCTTGGAGGGAGAAACTGCAGAGTGTGCAGTCACTTCAGAACTGTGAAGAGGGTGTGTGTGATCTCCAGCCTTATGAGACACACACTAGGCCCCAAACAGCCTGTTAGCCAGTGGAGATCCCTGCAATTGGGACAACAGGAAAGGAGAAGCACCTCTCAAGGAACACAGAGTTATCCTGACTCTTTCCTTACAAACCGGTTACTGGAACCGAAGCTGTGGAAGCTACAAAGCCCTCACAGAGAACCAGCAGATCTAACAGGAGGTTTAGCCACCTGTTACACCTGATGCACCTACCCACGAGAGCCCAGGGGAGAGTACTGATCCTGCTCAGACCCTTTTACAGTGCCCTCAGTGCTGCTAACCAGGTGAAGCAAGTTCCATTGAACACACTGCCCGGTCCGGCTGGATTCCACATCCACCCGACCTTAGCACCAGAAGTAGAGAAAGGAAGCCTAACACTGCTTGCTGTGAAACTCCATAAGTGCCAACTTCACTATCCCGGTCCGAGTGTACCTGACTACCAACCAGTAAAGGTACCTAAAAGAGACTTTGTGTGGTTGTGCATTACTCCAGGATTCAGCACGCAGCATCCCGCAGCTGCCTCACAACATCTTGCGCAGCTCCCGGCTCCGGGGATTCCCGCTCATCCTGTGGGGAGCGTTCCATCTCGCTGTATAACATCCCCCGGAGACCCGAACAGCGCTGGTACCGTTACCAGAACACCCGCAGGTGGCGTCACGAAGACAAATCACCCCTACTGTTCCGCCATTCCCCTATTGATCTGGACCACCGGGCCTACACCACTGCAGGCGCGGTTCCGTGACTGGAGGAGAAACAACGCCCGCTACGTGTACCCCCGGCTATGGTGAGTCAGAATTTGGCGTCACGAACAGGATACGAGCAGGCCCGTTATCACGGGTATTGTGTGCTATTTATTGACTGTAAATATCGAACTGTACATTTGGTCCGCCATTGCTGCGCGAAAAGGCGGGAAAAGAAGGGGCGTGACTGTGCAGAGGGCGCGAAGATTGTCCCCGCCCCCACGCTCTGACGACTTCCCCTGTACGCAGCAGGAACCGGAAACTCCCGTGGTGCCTCACTCCTCACCGCGAGGCCGACACTTCCGTTTACAACCGAGGGAAAGGCTACGCTTAACTAAGGGGGAGCGACCATGAGTAACCCGGCTCCCGACAACGCGGTGCCCCCGCTAGACCAAGCGGCACCTCAAAATATACCTCTTGATGGACAGCAACAAGTCGGCGGTATGCCACCGCAACCCGCTCCGATTATGCCGTTATCTCTACCCTACGTTCCTAGTGCGACCTGGTTACCCAAGTACAGCGGTGTACCCAGCACCTTGGAGAACTTCCAGAGGAAGATATGCCAGACGCTGGACATGTACCCGATGACCGGTAAGCAAAGAGCTTCAGTTATTATGGGACAGTTAACCGGTGCAGCTGAACTGCAGAGCCGCAGCTGGCCTGTAGAAGTTCAGGAATCTGTGGAACAGATATTCGCTAGATTAACCCGGGTCTTTGAGCGCCATACCGAAGCTGAACTAAGACTGTCATTCTATCGTTGTAACCAAGGGGCACAAGAAAGTGTCCTTGATTATTCACTGCGCTTGCAAGAAGCGTACAGACTGTTAAAACAAGTTGATCCTGATAGTGTCCGTGATGAAAACAAAGCGTTAATTGGACAATTTATTGTGGGCCTTAAACTGTCTGAGGATAGAAAGCAAGCAAGCTGGTGGTCCATACAAAATCCAGGCGCAGAGTTTGACACTTTGAGAGACTTAACAGTTTGGGGACAACGACTCGCTGAAGTACCTGATCCCGCTTCACAGCAGCAGCAGTATATTGACACCCCTTCCGTGCCGGCAGCAGCATCTCCAATCCCTGCGATTCAGTCAAACGCACAGACTGTAACACCTGACCGGTTTGAACAACTGTGTGCTAATGTCGAGCAGCTGATGAAAGACGTGGCCAAGCTACAATCTGGGAGAAGACCCAAGACAGATGCAAGGCCATCGGACAAGATTCTACTCGCCGACAGTCCAGACGACGTCCCGTGGATGAGGAGAAAGACACAGCCGTCGCGAGGAAAACCTGCAGACCGCCGCAGTCCTGACAGACGCCGCAACAGTCAGCAGAACGACTTAGGAGGACGCAACCTGCAATCCCGTCCTTTAAACGAGCGACCCCTGGGCGAGAAGGGCCAACCCCAGGAGTAGACTGTGCAGGCCCTACGTCCAGCTGGGAACACAAGTATGTGGGAGACTGTCCATACTTACCAATCGTCATTGATGGCATCGCTATCTCCGCCTTGATAGACACTGGATCCCAGGTGACATCCATCCCCAGTACCCTTTACAAGCAGTTCTGGCCAGATGTTAAGCTAGAACCCCCCAACCCTGAGATGAACCTTGAAGCCACTAATGGTATACCGGTTACCATAGAGGGACAGTGGGAAGCTTCAGTAAAGGTGGGGAGGGTGCAGTTGAAAAACCAGAGTATCTTAGTGGTCCAGGATAAGCCTAACCACAAGGATCCATATGTCATATTGGGTACCAATGTTATGATCAAATGCCTCGATGAAGTGTTGTTTTTACTCCAACAGAGTGCTGAAGCCGGTAAACCCAGAGAAAAGAGGGCTATCCAAAAGCAGATCAGAGCTCTGGTGTATCAACAACAGGTAACATTGTCAAATGGTGAGATTGGCAGAGTAAGGGTCACAGATCCCATTCCAATTGTGGTACCACCCAGAAGTGAAATGATGATCTGGTGTCGAGCAGCCATAGGCCTCAGAGGGCAGGACTACCAAGCTGTAGTAGAACCTGTAATGTCTGATAGTAGTCCTACGCTCTTGACAGCCAGAGGGTTAGTCGATGTAAGAAAGGGGAGAGTCCCCGTACGCATATTAAATTATGGTGATGACGAAGTCAGACTGCCAAGATATGCAACTGTAGCAAAATTGTACCAAGTAAAAGATGATGCTGTGATTGATGTGAAATCCTCAAACCAAACAGTCACTGATGAACCCCCTCACTCCAAAGATCAGTTAGAGAAATGGTGTCAAGAACTCAGTGTAGGAACTGACAATACACCCTCTCACCAGAAAAATGGAGTATACCGGGTAGTTCAAGAGTATGAGCAAGTGTTCAGCAAACACCCACTTGACTTTGGGAGGATTAAAGGGGTACAACACCACATCCCCACAAACAACCATGCACCTATCAAAGAAAGGTACAGGCCTATACCACCCACTCATTACCAGAAAGCAAAAGAGATGCTTCAGGACATGAAAAATGCAGGAGTCATTAGGGATAGCTGTAGTCCCTGGGCCGCACCACTAGTCCTGGTTAAAAAGAAAGATGGTAGTATGAGAATGTGCGTAGACTATAGGCAAATCAACAAAGTCACACACAAAGATGCATACCCGTTACCACGCATAGAAGAGTCACTAGCTGCACTCAAGTCTGCCAACTACTTCTCCACATTAGATCTTACTAGTGGGTACTGGCAGGTTGCCGTTGCAGAGGAGGACCGTGAGAAGACAGCCTTCACGACTCCCATGGGCTTATGCGAGTTCAACAGTATGCCATTCGGTTTGTGCAATGCCCCAGGAACATTTCAGAGACTTATGGAGTGTTGTTTGGGCCACAAGAACTTTGAGACTGTCTTGTTATACCTTGATGATGTAATTGTCTACTCTCAGACCTATGAAGATCACCTCCAACACCTGAGTGAAGTGTTCGAGTCACTGTCCAAGTACGGGATGAAACTGAAACCGTCCAAGTGCCACCTGCTGAAACCCAAGGTCCAATACCTAGGACATGTGGTCAGTGCCGAAGGCGTAGCACCGGATCCGGATAAAGTAACCGTCATCAAGGACTGGCCAGCACCCACCAACCACAAAGAGGTACGTCAATTTCTAGGACTGGTCGGGTACTACCGACGCTTCATCAAAGGCTATACCAAGATAGCCGCCCCCATGCAAGATCTCTTAGTAGGTCAATCCAAAAACGGCAAGATCAGGGGACCCCCGTTCCACTGGGGACCAGAACAGGACAAATCCTTCCAAACGCTGAAAGACGCTTTAACTGGAGAAGAAATCCTGGCTTACCCTGACTACAATCTACCGTTTCTGTTGTACACTGACGCACGTAACGAAGGTTTAGGAGCAGTCCTATCTCAACGTCAGCAGGGCAAGGAGAAGGTGATAGCTTACGCCAGCAGAAAGCTCCGTCCCACCGAGAGGAACCCGGAAAACTACAGCTCCTTCAAGCTGGAGTTCCTGGCCCTGGTCTGGGCGATCACAGAGCGTTTCAAGCATTACCTGGCCTCCGCCCCGTTCACAGCTTTCACCGACAACAATCCTCTAACACATTTAGAGACTGCAAAGCTGGGAGCCCTAGAACAGCGTTGGGTAGCAAGACTCGCTAACTACGACTTCACTGTAAAGTACCGGGCAGGTCACAAGAACGGCAATGCTGATGCCCTGTCCCGAATGCCCCACCTTCCTGATGAGGGAGAAGACATAGATGACCTGGAAGAGATTGAACTACCTGCTTTCCACCGTTCCGGTACAGCAACATGTCATCAGAGAAACCAGACACGTGTAGAGAGGACCGTGAACCCGTTACCTCACCATGACTGGAAGGAGGCTCAAGCCAACGACCCAGATGTCAGCCTGGTAAGGGATCTCATCACTCAAGAACACGCCAATATGGACTCTGATGCCTCACCAACTGCTAAACGCCTGTGGAAGGAGAAAGGAAGGTTGTTCGTCTACCAAGGTAAACTATGCAGAAGATACCTCAATCCAAGAACCCATGAACTCATCTGGCAGATTGTAGTTCCCAAGACTGAAGTCCAAATGATCCTTGAAGCATACCATGACGATGCCGGACACTTTGGATGGAAGAAGCTGGAGAGACTCCTGAAGGATCGGTTCTACTGGGTCGGTATGAGAGGTTCAATTGACAAATGGTGTAAAAACTGTGGACCATGTCACCTTCGAAGAAAAGACTACCTAACTCAGAAAGCTCCGTTGCAGCCAATTGTTACCACCAAACATCTTGAAATAGTTGCTCTCGACCACGTGAAGCTTACCCCAAGTCGAACCGGGTACACCTACGCTTTCACCATCGTTGATCACTACTCAAGATTCCTGGTAGTCGTTCCAGTTAAGGATTTAACTGCTGAGGTAGCAGCCAAAGCGTTCCAGAGTTACTTCTGTCGCCCCCATGGGTATCCAGACCAAGTCTTAACTGACCAAGGGCCAGCCTTCGAATCAGCTCTGTTCCAAGAATTCTTAGGGCTGTATGGGTGTAAGAAAATCCGCACAACACCTTATCATCCTCAGACGAACGGTTTATGTGAAAAGATGAACCACATAGTCATTGACATGCTCAAGACCTTACCAGTTGAAGAGAGAAATCAATGGCCAGAGAAACTTCCAGATCTCGTGGACATCTACAACCACATACCCGTCATTTCGACAAACTACACACCTGCTTACTTGATGAGAGCAAGACCAGGTAAACTGCCTATTGATTTGCAGATGGGAACCATTGAACCCACAGAAGATTCTTCTGATGAAGACTGGGTCAGCCAACGCCAAGAAAAGTACAGAAAAGTACAAGAGAGTGTTGAGAGGAACCTGGAAATCAGTAGAACCAAGCAAGAGAAAGACTTCAACAAGCACGCCTCAGCTGAACCCTTAGCTATAGGTGACTTAGTGTTAAAAAGAAAAAGAAAAACCAACAAATTGGATAACAGTTGGGAATCCATACCCTACACCGTTATGCCGTCACATTTTGATAACTCAAAAACTTGTGTTATTAGCAAAGACAATGGGAATACTATTGCGACTGTTTCAAGGGATCATTTGAAGAAATGTCCGCCACAGTTAATCCCACAAGCAACCAGTTACCCTACTGTAACTACAGATGAAGAAACAAAAGAAAATCTAGTCCTTACAGAAATTGGATACTTACCAGCTGATTGGCCCCAAATAGGTGATGCATTCCTCATTCCAGTTATGCAATTCTACCAACCTGTAGAAGATCAGCCACAACCAAATCCAATTCCACAAGTCCAACAAGAAGAAGTCCAAGTGCAAGAATTGCAGCCTGTTATCATGGAACCAGAGATTCCTGTAATCGGTCAGCCTGCTAGTCCCACAGTAAGAGAAGCCATTCCTAATCAACTACCTACAGAGGTCAGTCCAGTTGATAGACTCCGCACTTACTATGGTTTACCACAAAGCAAACATAGAGAAGTACCAACCACTTCGTACACTACACAAACAGCTTTGGAAACACCCACACTACGCAGATCCACCCGTAGTACATTAGGCCAAGCCCCAACCAAACTTGGAGAATGGGTTTAAAAATGTAGTGGAAAATATTACCTGTAAGTGTTGTAAATATTAACCAGTTTTCAAATCCTGTAAAAAGTAGTGTACAGAAGGGTGGAGGAACTGGGCTCTGTCCCAAGTATACTAAGTTGGGGACAGAAAGCGCCTGGTAAGGTATAGAAAGGTTAGTACCGGCCTCCCAAGCAGAGACACCCGTAGGGAATGTATAAAGTTACCCGTGTATCCCTGGACTTTACCTTTTTCCCTTTTCACAAACTTTGAACAATTGTCACAGGACTTGTGTGACCACAAACTTTACCTTTTTCCAGCCTGCGGCAGATGGACTAGTGCCGTACGGACTGCTTTTCACATTTTTCACTTTCTTTTCAGTGATTTTTGTGCTTTTTCTTTAAGACTTTGTAAATTGAATGTTATAAAGTGTATAGTGGTAAGTTGTAAAAAGAACCTTTTGCTCAGCCGGGAGAACTGAGTTTAACTAAGGGGGAATGTGGCACCCTGGCACCTGTTGGGCACCACAGAAATCCTTAGAGCGCAAATGGAGTAAGTAACAGCACAGCAAAACCACAACACAAACACAAACAACACTTAGAACACCTGGTTTCACCCCGAGCCTCTAGGGGGAGCTACCACTGGTGACTTTGAACCAGTTCCCCCTATAAATAGAGTCTTGGAGGGAGAAACTGCAGAGTGTGCAGTCACTTCAGAACTGTGAAGAGGGTGTGTGTGATCTCCAGCCTTATGAGACACACACTAGGCCCCAAACAGCCTGTTAGCCAGTGGAGATCCCTGCAATTGGGACAACAGGAAAGGAGAAGCACCTCTCAAGGAACACAGAGTTATCCTGACTCTTTCCTTACAAACCGGTTACTGGAACCGAAGCTGTGGAAGCTACAAAGCCCTCACAGAGAACCAGCAGATCTAACAGGAGGTTTAGCCACCTGTTACACCTGATGCACCTACCCACGAGAGCCCAGGGAAGAGTACTGATCCTGCTCAGACCCTTTTACAGTGCCCTCAGTGCTGCTAACCAGGTGAAGCAAGTTCCATTGAACACACTGCCCGGTCCGGCTGGATTCCACATCCACCCGACCTTAGCACCAGAAGTAGAGAAAGGAAGCCTAACACTGCTTGCTGTGAAACTCCATAAGTGCCAACTTCACTATCCCGGTCCGAGTGTACCTGACTACCAACCAGTAAAGGTACCTAAAAGAGACTTTGTGTGGTTGTGCATTACTCCAGGATTCAGCACGCAGCATCCCGCAGCTGCCTCACAACATCTTGCGCAGCTCCCGGCTCCGGGGATTCCCGCTCATCCTGTGGGGAGCGTTCCATCTCGCTGTATAACATCCCCCGGAGACCCGAACAGCGCTGGTACCGTTACCAGAACACCCGCAGGTGGCGTCACGAAGACAAATCACCCCTACTGTTCCGCCATTCCCCTATTGATCTGGACCACCGGGCCTACACCACTGCAGGCGCGGTTCCGTGACTGGAGGAGAAACAACGCCCGCTACGTGTACCCCCGGCTACGGTGAGTCATCTGGCTATATGTCCCGCCTCATTGCAGCGTCGTAGAGATCAGTGGTTTGTCCCCGGCTGATGGTGCTCCTTCTCTGGCGCATTCACAGGACGTCATCTGGGCTGGAAGCTAGGCTGATTCCTCCTGGCAAGCCGGCTCCTTGGATGTATTGCACTGCCTTGGCCAGGTCGGCCATCCCTTGGGTCAGCTGTTGCAAATGGAGACATATACTCTCAGGAGTGAGGGGCTCCAGAGTCTGTATGCTGGCCCCGGCAGAGGTAAGGGATGAGGATGACGTTCCGGTAAGGTACGTTATAGCCAGCTGTTGTGAGGGCGCAGGGCCACTATCGGTGTTCTCTTTCAACAGATGGAGAGCCCGATCCTTGAAAACTGCAGAGTCTTCCCTGGCATGCTGCATGGACAGGGATCGTAGCTGGACCCGATTGGCAGAGTCTCGCATGCCCTCAACGAATTGGTCGGTTAACAGTTTGTTTTCATTCGGTGCACTCTCAGGGTAGGCCCATTTCATGGCCCTCAACACCTCTTGTAAAGTCAAAGCATGGCTACGCACACTGTCCTGCACCCCTTGCTTACATCCGAAGATCCGGACTTTTAACTCAGCAGCCGTCCAGGTTTCAACGGCCTCTTTTCATTTGGCAAAAATTTGTTTTACAGTTTTTTTAACGTTGTCGGACCAGGCTTTTGTCTCACGCCCGGCCTCACCCTCCAATTGTCACATTACCATAGTTACTTGCTGCGACTCCATCATAGGGTACACTCTGAACACACTTTCCATTCGTTCACGAAAGTCACTGAAGGCATCAAGGGCTCCCGAATATTGTGGGAGCCACTTCGCACCTGGAAGGTACGGCAGGGTGAACGGCATGAGAGCGGCGGCATCGCCGTGTGCTTCGGGTCCCTCTCTGTCTGGAGCGGACATAGTTTTCCTCATTCAAGACTTGGTTCAACCACCCAATCTCATCACATCACTCCCTGCCTCACGGAGAAGCTGCAGGCGTACAGTATGAAACTGAAAAAATTTGGAAACCTCCGGTGCCAAATGCGGTTATTCTTCGGGGGCGATTTGTGAAGATTTTAATCTAAAAAATAGAGAAGAATAACCGCATTTGGCACCGGAGGTTTCCTAGTTTTTTCAGGACGTAGTTTTCCCCCTTGGTGAACCACAGCCCTCCAGCGTCTTTCAGCCAGAACAAGTCTTTCTTTTTGGCGGAGTCTTTTCTGCAAGGGCCTTCCGGCGCAGGGTTTCCGGTGTCGCTTGGGCTGACATCAGAGCATGGGGTCTCGGCCTATGCTCGTGCACTTTCTGTAGCCCCGTCCCCTTGCCTTCCCGTGCTCCATGCGAGGTGGCAAAAAGAAAAGAAAAATGGCGATTGCTCACAGTTCAATACAGTCTTAGGCACACCAGACCTGGTTTTACTGGATCGGTAGATCATGTTTGTGACGTCAAAAGCTGTCTCACCCCTGGTGGGGACCATGGGGTACTCAGAATTGGGCCCTCTCGTCGTCGTCGGGCTGGGGAGTGTCACTTTGGTGAGACCCGATCCATGATCCCCTCGTCGGGCGCGCAGTAAAAATGGGTTGGAAAAATGGATAACAATAAAAGAAACAAAAAAATAAAGATGGTCAGAGATGCCACCCGTGTAATACAGCCGGTATAACCTGCAGTCGGGACCTCTGGGGATGATGGGAGTAGCGGTGTAGATATATCAGCTCTCCACGGGACGAGCGGTTCCCCAGAGCACACGAGAAGTCTGTGGATAGATAGGGATCGTTGAAGGTGCAAGAACTTAGTGCACAAAAGAACTGACAGACACAAGTGACTCACCGTGGCTGGGTCGACACGTTGCAGGCGTTTCTTCTTCCTCCTTGTCACGGGAACCACGCCTGCGGCTGTGGATGCCCGGTGGTCCAGATCAATAAAGACGTCGTCTGATGAACAGATTAAGGGCTTAATTGTTTCGTGACGCCACCTATGAGTGTTCCAGTGATATCCACCGGCGCTGCTTGGGCCTCCGGGGGATGGAATGCAGCAAGATGGAACGCTCCCCACAGGCTGAGCGGTGTCCCCGGAGCCAGGAGCTGCGCAAGATGTTGTGAGGCAGCTGCGGTTACCTTAGTGCACGGAGATAGACAGCTCATAAGAAGGCACGGACACTGTTAGTCTCTGTAACGGGTAGTTTACTGTAACCAGCAGGAGATACATGGCATACAGTTTATGGGTAACGGACCGGGTGGACTCAGCAATGACCAGTGTTTCTCAGAGATCCGCGGTGTTCCTCCATTCTAAGCTAAGTTGTGTTGCCGTGGTCGCCATGGAATGCCAGATCGCGTACAAGGAGGCTGCTTCAATTGCCCTACCGGGGAATTCTGGCCGGATTTGTGGGGAGCCTTGGGTCCTTTTGGTGGGTACTCTGCTGGCTAGACGACTCTGTGTGTGCGGCGGTAGTGGGGTGCTCCTGTAAAGCGGTCCCTCCACTCCTGGTTCGCATAGCAGTGGTGAACAACTGCTAGCTTCGGTACCAGTAAACCGGCTGTAGATGGGCGCGGGATGTTTTGGACCCGCATATAGATAGACCGTAGACCGGTTGTTGAGGCACCGGGATAATGGCGCCCAACCGGGGGTGATGGCCAGGGGACTGCACAGGACTGTGCAGCCCCCTCTCCTAGGTTGCAGAGCTTGTTCTTTTTTGCTCCCTTCTCCTACGTTGCCAATTCAGTTCTCCTCACACTCTACCACTACACTCCGCCCACCAGGACCTTATTGGACCTCTATGCTGGTGATGCATGTAGGGTATGGGTCTCTGAGTTAACTGTGTGATTGCTGAGTCGGAGAATATTGCTGCTGCCGTCTTGGCTGCAATACCCTCCTGTGACGCACTCGTTGCGGGGCGCCACACAAGGATAACGGTCTCCTTTTACCTTTAGTGCAGAAACAGAAAAGACGTGGCACATAAGGGAGCAACACCACAACACCACAACACTGAGTCAAAAAATGTATATAAAGAAAATCTTTATTATTGCACAATGTGGGGAAGAATAAAAACATTTAAAACTATGGGGCGCTCCCATGGTCGTGGACCGCATATAGAACAATCAGAGGAGTATGTACCATGGCAATATTATAACAGAGTACCTCACACATGTGTAATTGTAGGCATGCAGTACATAGAGTAGTCACATATGGACCAAAGATTAACGGTCAATCGTTGATAACAGTATGGATCATATATGCAGTGTGAACAAAAACCCGTATGTTAATGTTAGCAGGTGGCATCAAATATTAGAATGGATAATGTGTGCAGAGATGCAATGGTTCATAGGACAGATGTGCTTAGGTCAGAAGTTAGTAACTTTGCCCTTGTGAAAAACTCACCAAAAAATCTGCCAGGTAAATATCCATTTCATTCAGCAGTAGATTGCCAACTCCCCTGGGAGGCAAACCAAGTGTCATTAAACCGGTGCACGATCACTTGCAACCCACAGTTGGGGGCGGTTGTGGCACCAGCGACCAGCCATACTGTCAAGGAAGCGACCGGTGGCATTCAGACACAAGGTTGCCTAAGAGCTCAGTCACTCCTGTGTATGTGAAGCATAGTGTCAGAACTCGGCCTGTTAGTAACGCCCCCAGCACAGGTGGGCCGGTCAGTACTGATTACATGCCTCACTGGTGACTTATGCCCCCATAGGGCCCAACCTGAACTGCAGAAAAAAATAACTAAATTCTAAAGATGAAAAATGTGAGGAGTTAGTTGGATATTTTGGCCAAAATAACGTAAGCTCGTTGACCCTCTTCACGGTCCCTCACATCCCACGAGTCCTATCTCATATGTTTGCGACCACCTCAGCAGCAGCAGCACTTGGGAGCGCGGAAGACAGGAAGGAGCAGAGCGGGAACTTCAAGTTTCCGTTCCTCGGTGGGCCCCTCCTTCTCCTCGTCTTCGGGGTACTGTCTGCAGGCCGAGGTGAGGTGGGTGGGTGGGCGGGTGGGGCGGCGGCCCTAATGATGACGGCAAGGGAAGGGGGGTGTATTGGGGGCGGGGCTTGAAACCCGGCCGGCCCGGAGCCGGTGAAAAAAAAAAACAAAAACGCCACGATCAGGCGCCGCCCTCCCCAAATTCTGCCGCCCTAGGCACGTGCCTACTCAGTGATGAACAAGCTAAATCCAAAGCTCCATGTACCACATGCACCATCCAGAGGCAGAGGACCAATCAGGTCCTGTGGGAGGAGTACGAGGAGTAGTGTGGGGAAAGAGCAGAAAAAAAAGAAAGTTAGAAGGTGGGAGAGACAAGGTCAAGGACAGAAGTCATGACTGAGATCTAACTGGGAGGGCACCGAGAAGCGGTGACCCAGACGTGAAAAGGGGCAAGCAAAAAAGCAACGGGTCTAAAGACACCCGCGCCCAGTCCCACTGGATACCGGTTCCGAGGTACACAGTTGTTCATTACTGTACTACAAACCGGAGTGGTAGAAGAGCTTCATAGGAGCGCATCACTGCAGCTACTAATTCTGCCACCGCACCAGGAGGGTACCCACCATTGGGGTTTAGGACCCTTTGTAGCTGATTGAATGCTCTGGAGCAGGCAATCCATTAGAAAAAACCCAGTATCCTAACCTGGTGCAGTCAGGCCGCGACTAGCAACAAAAGGGACAGTTAGCAAAGAAGGAACATTGTGGAGCTTTGGACAGAGACTGTTCATCACTGGGACCACCCGGTCCGTTACCTAAGAACTGTATTACCGTGTACCATGAATGACAACCGTAAAGACCCGTGCAGAGAAGCAATGTGTCTGTGCATTCTCTCTTGACTAATGCTAAACTAACTGAGCTGCCGTATTCCACTCAGTGTAGCTCCTCGCCCCGGGGATCATTGCTCATCCTGTGGGGAACATTCCATCTAGCTGCCGCACATTCCCCGGAGGCCCAAGCAGCACCGGTGCCATCACCGGACACCCACAGGTGGCGTCACGAAACAAATAAGACTTTATTCCACATCCCCTAACCCGTCCATTTGACCACCGGGCCCAACAGCCTCAGGCACGGAACCGTGACAGTGAAGCAGCGCCTGAGACTTGAGAACCCGGCAACGGTGAGTCATTTACAGATGATATTCGGGGTCCGGAGATTGGAAGCAAGTTGGGCGTTCCGCACCTGCCGAGTGTTGAGGCCTTCCTGCTGCACTGTTCTATTTGTGAGCCCTGGCTGCTTAAAGCAATGCTTAGGCTTCCTCCTCTCTCTTGAGTCTTAGCCGTGTGACAGGCAGCTTGAACCGTCTCTGGGTTGTAGGGTTCAAATAAATATTTAAAAAAAAACAAAAACGAGTGGGGCTTTGCAGCATTTTTAAGTCTGAAAGCAGGCAAACTGCGAGCTGCCACCCTCAGCTGCTTAATTTCCCCTTTGCTGGCAAAAAAAATGCGTGGGCTCCGCCTTATTTTCAATTCCAGCCAAGGTAAAACTAAGCAGCTGGGGGCTGGTATTCTCAGCAGGGTGAGGGCCCATTGTTATAGGCCCCCCCCACTAAGAATAGCAGCCCGCAGTCGCCCCTGAAAATGGCTCATTAATAATGAGCGCCATTTCCAGGCGCCTTACCGGGCTCTTCCAGCGGCCCTGGTGGCGGTGGCACGCTGGGTAATAAAGGGGTTAATACCAGCTTTGTTATACAAGCTGGTATTAAGCCCGAGATTCTTAATGTCAGGCCAAGTTTGACCCGGCCACTAAGAATCTTCAATAAAGTTCATAGACTGTGAGCCCTCGTGGACAGGGTCCCTGCCCCTCCTGTACCTGTACGTCCTGATCGCCTAGATTTAGTGTACTTGTTCTTGTCTCCCTCATCCTCATGTAAAGCGCCATGGAATCTAATGGCGCTATATAAATAAATAATAATAATAATAATAAAGGGTTAAAAAAAACACCACACAGAGAAATTTTTTTAATTAAAAATAAAGTGACAGACACCATTAGGGACACCATCTTTATTACCACCACATATCCCTCCAAAGATCCAGGTCTTCTCTCTTTCTTCTTCTTGAACTCATTCAGCACTGCTACATCACACAGCAGGGGGCGGAAATGCGCTCCCCTGCTGTGTGATGAGTCAGTGAGGCTGTGGGCATTAAGCGGTGACGTCACCGCCGGCCACATTATCGGTTACTATAGCAATGATTATGCATTGCCGACATCACAGTCGACTCATTCATAAGCTATAGGATTTAACTCCCTGCTTACCGATCACTGCAGCGCCGGTAAGCAGGGAGTTGACTCTGCTGTGACAGCGGCTGGTATTCTTAGTGGGGGGGGCCCTATAACAATGGGCCCTCACCCCGCTGAGAATACCAGCCCTCAGCTGCTTAGTTTTACCTTGGCTGGCATTGCAAATAGGGTGGAGCCCACGCATTTTTTTTGCCAGCCAAGGGGAAATTAAGCAGCTGAGGGTGGCAGCTCACAGTTTGCCTGCTTTCATCGGGCTAGGCTTAAAGATGTTGCGAAGCCCCACGCGTTTTTTTTTTTTTTTAATATTTATTTGACACCCTACAACGCCAGGTTGGTTGCCATACACTAATGTGTATGGCAACCAAGCAGAATCACTGTCCAAATTG
Source organism: Allobates femoralis (assembly GCA_033576535.1). Lineage (NCBI taxonomy): Eukaryota > Metazoa > Chordata > Amphibia > Anura > Aromobatidae > Allobates > Allobates femoralis. The sequence goes on from JARQOC010000002.1 coordinate 11,544,459, forward strand.
AGAAAATCCAGTCTGATTACAACAGCCAATCACAGAGGCTCCCATAGAGTGTGAGCTCCTGTGATTGGCTGTTAGTTTGACAGTGCAGTGAATATGTGCCCATTGTAAGGAAGTGGGTCCTTTGTAATATTGCCCTTTGGCAGGGCTGCTAAACATTGGGAAGCACCACAATGCCCCTGGATAGAGGCGTGCATGAGGGCCTCTTAAAATAATGTGCCCATTTTAAGGAAGTGGGTCTTTTGTAGGATTGCCCTAGGCAGGGCAGCCAAAAATTGGGAGCCATTGCAATGCCCCTGGGAAGAAACATGGAGGAGAGCCTCTAAAAATTGTTTCCATTACAAAGGAGCGGGTCTCCTGTACTTGTAATGCCCATTCTGTAAACATGGACTAAAACATTAACCCCTGGGGGGGTATACATGAAACTAATGCCTAACCTTTGAACGGTTAGGGTCATCATCATAAATATGATGTAAAAAAATAATGTTTTTGTGGCATCATGAACCACGGTCACACTGATCATATGATGGTGGCAGATGAGGAGAAGGAGGAGCAGTACAGCAAGTAGCCAAAGTCATGAAGTGTGTACCGATGTGTGGGTGTGCCGAGGTGCATGAGAATCTACCGGCACAAAATTTAAATTCCGCTATCATTTGGTGGTGGTGTGGTGAAGTCAGGCCCAATCCAACCCTTGTTCATCTTGATCAGAGTCAGCCTGTCAGCATTTTCAGTTGACAGGCAGGTGCGTTTATCTGTAATGATTCCACCTGCGGCACTAAAAACATGCTCTGACAAAATGTTAGCGGCAGGGCAGGCCAGGACTTCCAAGGCGTAGAGAGCCAATTCCTGCCACATGTCCAGCTTGGATACCCAATAATTATAAGGCACAGAGGAGTCTAGGAGCACTTTAGTACGATCGGCAAGGTACTCCCTCAGCATCTTGGCAAACTTTGCAGTTCTTGTGACACTACACCGCACCTCAGGGCCTGTGGTATGGGAGGTGCTGAGAAAAGTGTCCCAGATCTTTGAGAGTATACTATAAAGATGGGCGCACACCTCTATCTTTGAGAGTGTTCCCCTACCTCTGCTGGATTGGACTTGTGCCTCTCTCGGCCGGACGCCTTGGTTGTCAACTGAATCGTGACCTCTGCCGCTAGCGTTTTCAGAAGAGAATTTTTTTTACTAATTCTGCGACTATGGCCTTCTGGTACTGCAGCATTTTTGTAGACCTCTCCACCTGGGGAATAAGAGAAATAAAGTTCTCCTTGTAGCGTGGGTCTAAAAGTGTCACCAACCAGTAATGAGTGTCCGCCAAGATGTTGATAACGCGAGGGTCACGAGACAGGCAGCGTAACATAAAGTCAGCCATGTGCACCAGACTGTTAACAGGCAAGACTTCAGGGTCCTCACCAACAGCATGACTGGCCATGCTGGCCTCCTCCTCCTCTCCCCTGTCCTCTGGCCATCCACGCTGAACCGAAGGTCTGACGGTAGTGCATGTATAACCGTCAATTCCGCATGAAAGTAGCTTTATTTCTTCATCCTCCTCGTCATAGTCCTCCAATGCACGTTGCGATGAGAGGAGGCTGGGCTGTGTGTAATCACCCAGTACGGTTTCTTGCTGCAAATCATCGTGCTCCGCCTGCAATGCATCGTCTTTGATTTTGAGCAGAGAGCGTGTTAGAAGACAGAGAAGCGGGGGGGGGGGGCGTGGCCTAGCGGCATGTAAGGAGGACACGTGCCTGCCGAGCTCCCGCGCATTATCCTTCATTTTCACTGTTCCCCTGCACCCGGACCGTTTTTTTGGCCCCAGGCTTATACCCGGTGTCCGGGACAACTTGGCGATACATCCGCTGTCTTTGTGAGGCGGTGAGATGGTTAAGAGGGCCCCGAAGAAGATCCCTGGAGAAGCGGGAGGCAGCCTCCAAGATGGCGCCGATGTAGAGGTGTACTCTCGCCTAGAGAAGGAGGCGGCCAGCATCGCCAGAAACAAGGCAGTGGCGGCTCGGCTGCAGCAGTTTGCTCGTGTGGAGGAGTTGGAGCGTGCGGAGCAGGAGGAGGTGGGGGACCCTCCTGATGAAGCGGAGACCACGGAGGAGGTACGGGCCCCGGAGGTGGGGGCTGGGGGGGTAGATGGAGATGAGCACACACAGACATTGAGGGCACTGGAGGCACCTGGAAGCTGGGGAACTGCAGTTGCACAGAATAATGGGATGCTGGCTGCCCTTGCGCTGCAGACACCGGCTGAACCCACTCTCAAAGATGTATTTCGGGCTGTGATGCAGTGTGGCTCGTCCTTGTCTCATGTGCTGACGCAGCTGGGTCACCTGCAGGAGACGGTTCAGACAGTGCAGCATGGTCTCCAAGAGATGAGAGGGAGGACTGGGGAGCTGGAGAAGTGTGTCTCCACTGCTGAAGCTCAACTAGCCTCCTCTAACAAATTCCATACAGAGGTCAGGAAAGAATTTAAGGCTGTGTATGCTAAGACAGATGATCTTGAGAACAGATCACGCCGTAACAACGTTCGAATAGTGGGTGTGCCGGAACGTTTTGAAAAGGGTAACCCCACCGTGTTCTTTGAAACGTGGATTAAAGATCCCATCGGTGCCACCCATTTGACACATCTCTACGCTGTGGAACATGCTCATAGGGTCCCTGCTCGTCACTCCTCCCCGGGACACTTGCCCAGAACGGTTCTGGTGAAGTTGCTTCATTATCGGGACCGGGACATCATACTTAATTATGCCAGAGACCATCAGGATTTGCTCATCAACGGGGCTAGAGAATCATTTTACCCTGACTATACCCCGGAGGTTCGGCGGCAGAGAGCGAAGTTTGTCTCTGTGAAGGCTCGTTTACGTGATCTGGGAGTTAAATACTCTGTGCTGTACCCTGCCAAACTGAAAATTCTAGTTGACGACAAATCACATTTTTTTCTGGATGCTCAAGATGCTATGGACTGCATTGACCTAAATGAGGCGATGCTGCAGAGAGAGGCGGAACGTGACTCTGCTGGCTGAGGACGGTGTCATTCCAGATTTGTTCTTGCTCATATAACGGATGTTACCATTATTTGATGAATAGACTCTGCTCTGCTGTGGAATTGACGATGGCGCCTCTGGCTTCACCCCCCCATTTTTTTTTTTCTCTCTTTTTCTTTCCCCCTCCTCCTCCTTCCTCTCCTCCCTCTCTCCTTTCTTCTCTTCCACTATTTAATCTTCTTTACTCCATTTCTTCCACTTTCTTTATTTGGTGCTGCAATTTACAGCCTTTAGACATTTACCCCTTTTTACTGGCGCCCCTGGGCTGGTCTGGAGGCCAGAGCTGGGGTGTAGGGTTGAAACCCTTTTAAGCGCGGATGGCGCTGTGGAACTGAAACGCCTGGTTTATAGTGTGGTGGGGCTAACAACGCCCTTGGGGCGTTTGTGGGTTTTTCTATTTGCTTGTTGGGGTTCTACTCTGGTTGGGAGGGAGGGGGGGAGGGGGAGGATCTGGGTTTGAGTTGGTCCTACGTCCTGGTGGTAGATCAGATGATGGTTATGTGGCACCCCATGGGTTAATGTGCCACAATAACATCACATGGGTTCTCTCCCCCACTACACACTGACAAACACTACCACCTCTGGGCAATAGAGGGAGCACCACGTGCCTCCTTAGATACTCTTGTCCATGAGGGAGAGCTGAGTTCAGCTCGCAGCAGGGCTGTGAAGAGGACAGAGCAGAGTTAGCTCAGTGCAGACCTAGTAAAGGGTCAGAGAAAAGGGAAACGAAAGACAGAGGAACACGTCTGGGAGCTAGAGTGACACCATCACTTGCCCCAGAAGTACGCACAGAGAGAGACGGACACCGGATCCGGTACTGTGTCTGGCACCCACAGCACAGCGAATCCAGGAACAGCGGGATCTCTAGATGCCCCCTAGTACCAGAGTGAAGCAACACGGAGGGGTCAGCACAGTATAGAGGACCCAAGTTGCCTAACCAAGTGGTACCAGCAGCATACAGAGAGACGTGAGGAATCCCAGCAGCCTAGCTACTAGCAGCAGCCAGGACACACACACACAGTGCAGCAAAAGGAAGCCAACGACCCGGACAGGGTGTGGGGAGAGGGCTCAGCCTCCATTACAGACTCCGTGGACTGTAGCCTGCAATAATATCAGCAGTAAAGCCTTGGAAAACAGCTTTGGAGTCTGTGTAGTGATTGTGACCTTTGCTCCAGATTCAGCACAGAGACAAGACCTCAACCTGCAGAGCCACAGCCTGTCAGCACCAACGCTAAGGAGAGATCCCTGCAGCTTGTGAAGTAAGTGTGTCCTCCAACCCTTCTCCACCATCTATAACCCCAATAGACTTTAACCCTTACTGCCCCGGGGGATACAGTTCCCCCCACTGGAACTATACCACCTCCGCTGCCCTCACATCACCCCCGGAGGTTCTGCAGCAGCGGCGGCCCCCATTACTGGCCGCAACAAGTGGGTGGCGTCACCCGTGACAATCTCCCTTGTAAATATTCCCCTTTTATTGTGCCGAGCCTAGGGACACGGTCCGGACCAGGCCACCTGTGACATCCCCACCATTGACGGTCCGGCACCGAGTACCCCACGTCCCTTGGGGCTCCACAACCTGGCGTCACGAACAGGATCTACCCGGTCCAAAAGAATTGGACCCTGTGCGCCATCTGAACTGTATTTCTGAAAATCCGCCATTTTGGAGCGCGCGGCGCGCGGGAAAGAAAGGGGGTGGCACCCTGCATTGGCGCGAACCCAGCCTCCTCCCTTGGTGCTGACGACATCCGGCGGGGAAGGAGATCCCTGCTGCGCCCCGGAACCTCCCATAGACATCCGGACGGAAGCGGAAGACGGAGGGCGCATAATAACTAAGGGGGCCCAAGATGTCGCAGGCCGATGCGCAAGGCGGCGACGGAGCAGCCGATGGAGCTGCAGCGCCGGACCCAGCAATAGTACCCGGCGGTGCAGCGGCGCAAGGAACAGCATCCATAATGCCATTCCTGATGCCGTATACTCCGGGGGCAATGTGGCTGCCCCAATACTCCGGTGAGCCTAATACTTTAACTGACTTTATGCAAAAGATTAAAGAGTATTATGTGATGTATCCCCTCACTGAAGCCCAGCGTGTAGGGATGATAATGGGACAATTAACGGGCAATGCGCGGCGGGAGGTCGCATCCTGGCTGGACACAGATAAGGACACTGTGGAGCATCTAGCAGCCAGACTAAAAGCAACGTTTGAATCTGCTGTTGATGCCCGGGCTAAGATGAGGTTCTTTGCATGCCACCAGAAACCTAAACAGAGTGCTAGAGACTTTGCCTTGAACCTGCAGGAAGCACTCAAAGCCCTTAAGCTGGCAGAACCTGCTCTAGCCCCGGGAGCTGATAAAATGCTATTTGACCAATTCATAGAGGGTCTCCATTCCCCTTCCCATCGAGGACAGTTAAGCATGGTACTGCTGCAGAACCCTGACATGACATTTACTGAGCTGAAGGATAGAGCTATCCGTCTGCAGCAGCTGGAAGAGCCAAGAGAATTAATATCTGTGCTTGACACTGCAGCAGCACCTCAGCAGGCGGCAGCGCCAGCGACATCTGCTATGTCAGCAGCTGCTGCTGAGGCCGGGGACTATATCTCAAATGCAGCCATCAACCAAAAGCTAGATGCCCTGACAGACACCGTGATCTCCATGGCCAAGGTCATCAAGGAACTGCGAGAGTCAAAACCTGCACCCAAGATCGAGTTGGCGACCAGCAGAGAGGATGTTCCGTGGATGAGGCCCAGAAGATACCCAGCAGCAAGAGGACGACCCAGCGATCGTTACCAACCAGATGGACAGCCCATTTGCCGCCGTTGCCAGAAACCAGGTCATCTTGCTCGAGAGTGTCCTTTAAACGACGACACCCTGGGCAGGGGGCCGCTCCCCAGGAATGAACACTCAAGGCCCCTCAGCCTGGTATGACAAATTTGTGGGAGGAAAGCCGGTGATCCCTATTGTGTTGAATGGCATTCCCTTCAGTGCCTTGCTAGATACTGGATCCCAAATAACATCTATCCCACATGTTCTATATAAAAGGTACTGGGCTGATTCAGACATTACTAATGCGCCAGATGGCTTTAACTTTGAAGTGTGGGCTGGTAATGGATTGATGATACCAAAGGTTGGATTTAGAGAGATGAATATTCAGGTTGGGAAGGTAGAATTGCAGAAACAGGGTATTATAATCGTAGATGTCGACCGGCGAGGCCGTGAACCCGTGATGGTGGTAGGAATGAATGTCATTGAAAAATGTTTTTCCGAAGTGTTAAGTGTTTTGCAGCAAATCACCGAGACTGCCGGAACTGGACAACAGAGGCTTCTGCACAAAGAGATCAAAGCCCTGATGTTGAAGCAGCAGGTAGAAATCTCCGGAGGTGAGATCGGCAGTGTAAGAGTAAGTGACCCAATACCCATCGTAATTCCTCCCAAAACTGAAATGTTGGTATGGTGCAGAGCCGCAATAGGCATTAAAGGGCAAGACTATCAGGCCCTGGTAGAACCCGTGTACTCAGACAGTAGACCGACCATACTCACTGCTAGAGGAGTGGTTGACGTACACAGGGGAAGAGTGCCATTACGCCTATTAAACTGCGGAGAAGATGAGGTCACATTACCAAAGTATGCTACCATGGCTAAGTTGTACACGGTTGATAACAACAACATCACAGCCGCCGAGCCCTTGAACCCGTCATGTCAGGCGGATGACAATGGCTCAGAGGAGAAGCTGGAGGATTGGTGCCAAAAGTTGCATGTAGGTACCAGTTCTACACCTCCCCGTCACAAGCATGGAGTATACCGGGTAGTGAAAGAATATGAGCAGATATTCAGCAAACACCCGTTAGACTTTGGGCAGATCAAAGGGGTAGAGCACACTATACCCACAGGTGACCATCAACCTATAAAAGAAAGGTATAGACCCTTACCACCAGCTCACTACCAAACCACCAAAGACATGCTCAGAGAAATGAAATCTGCAGGGGTAATAAGAGACAGTTGTAGCCCCTGGGCAGCACCCCTAGTGTTAGTTAAAAAGAAGGATGGGACCATGAGGATGTGCGTAGATTACCGGCAGATTAATAGCATCACACATAAGGACGCATACCCATTACCTAGGATTGAGGAGTCATTAGCTGCATTAAAATCTGCTAACTACTTTTCCACCCTTGATCTGACTAGTGGGTACTGGCAGGTTCCTGTGGCCAAGGCCGACAAGGAGAAGACAGCGTTTACTACGCCGATGGGCCTCTGTGAGTTTAATTGTATGCCGTTCGGACTCTGCAACGCACCCGGGACCTTCCAACGTCTGATGGAGAGCTGCCTCGGCACAAGAACTTCGAAACTGTCCTCCTGTACCTAGATGACGTCATAGTCTACTCGAAGACGTATGAGCAACATCTACAAGACCTGGCAGAAGTGTTCGAAGCTTTATCGAGATATGGCATGAAAATCAAGCCATCTAAGTGTCACCTTCTCAAGCCAAAGGTACAGTACCTGGGACATGTCGTGAGTTCAGAGGGAGTAGCACCGGATCCTAATAAAATCACCGTGATAAGGGATTGGCCAAGACCTACGAATGTAAAAGAAGTGAGGCAATTCCTGGGCCTGGTAGGCTATTACAGAAGATTTATCCGAGGATTCACGAAGCTCGCAGCTCCTCTGCAAGACATTCTGGTAGGACGGTCAAGGAAGACTTCAAACTGTAATTCCCTGGCATGGTGGGATGAAGAAAGAGAAGATTCCTTCAATCAGCTAAAAAGTGCGCTGACGGGAGAAGAGATCCTGGCATACCCTGATTACCATCAACCATTCATTCTTTACACGGATGCCAGCAACGTGGGACTGGGAGCAGTATTGTCGCAGAAGCAAGGAGGCAAAGAACGAGTTATTGCCTTTGCAAGCAGGAAGCTCCGGCCTACAGAACGAAACCCCGAGAACTACAGCTCCTTCAAGTTAGAGCTACTAGCAGTAGTCTGGGCTGTAACCGAACGCTTTAAACATTACTTGGCAGGTGCAGAATTTACCATCTACACGGATAACAACCCGTTGACTCACCTGGACACAGCAAAATTAGGTGCTCTGGAGCAGCGATGGATAGCCCGGCTATCTAACTACAACTTTGTCATCAAATATCGGGCAGGCCGCAAGAATGGGAACGCAGATGCCTTATCCCGGATGCCGCACCTGAAAGACGTGGAAGAGGAACCGGAAGAGTTGGAAGAGATTGAACTACCGGCCTTTCATCGTTCAAGGGTAGAAGATTATCGACCCGGCATCTATCAAAAGAAACAAGAAATAAACCTTAACCCGTTAAGACACTACGGATGGGCTGAAGCTCAGGATACTGATCCAGCCGTGAAGCTAGTGAAAGAACTGCTTACGCAACAACATGCCACCCTGGACAGAATGCCCCAGCTGAAGCTGTACAGCTATGGAAGGATAAAGGCAAGTTGTTCCTGCATCAAGGGAAGCTCTGTAGACGATTTACCAATCCCAAGACGCATGAACTGGTCTGGCAAATAATCGTGCCCAAGCGAGACACACAAATGGTCTTAGAGGCTTATCATGACAACGCAGGTCATTTCGGAAGGAAGAAGTTAGAAGCAATCCTGAGAGACAGATTCTATTGGGTTGGCATGAGAGGATCCATTGAACTATGGTGCAGAAGATGTGCCGCATGCAACCTCAGAAGGAAAGATCTACAGAAAGCTCCACTTCAACCAATAATAACCAAGCAGCCTCTTGAACTAGTCGCATTAGATCACGTCAAGTTGTCACCAAGCCGGTCAGGCTATGTCTATGCCCTAACCATCGTGGACCATTACTCACGCTTCTTAGTGGTGGTACCAGTCAAAGACTTGACAGCGAAGACTGCAGCAAAAGCATTCCAGACGCATTTCTGTAGACCACATGGTTACCCAGAACAAGTCCTTGCAGACCAAGGTCCAGCTTTTGAATCAGAACTGTTCAAGGAATTCTGCAATATGTACGGTTGCAAGAAGATTCGCACAACAACGTATCATCCCCAAACAAATGGTCTCTGCGAGAAAATGAATCATATCGTAATCGAACTGTTAAAGACCTTACCAGAGTCAGAAAGAAACCAGTGGCCAGATAAATTACCTGATTTGGTAGACTTATACAACCATGTCCCTGTGAGTTCTACAAACTGCACTCCAGCTTATCTTATGCGTGCAAGACCCGGTAAATTACCAATTGATCTCGAAATGGGAATTGAAAAACCAGATACAGAATTGGAAGAAACAGATTGGGATGTCAAACGTCAGAAACAGTATCACCAAGTGCAAGAATGTGTAGAGAGAAACCTACAACAAGCAAGAGCAAGACAAGAGAAGGCTTTTAACAAACATGCTCAAGCAATGCCATTACAAGAAGGTGATCAAGTTCTCAAGAGAAAGAGACGTACAAACAAACTGGATAATCAGTGGGAAACCGTCCCATACACAGTCTTACCATCTAACCTAGACAGTGTTAAAACCTATTTGATAAGCAAAGATGAAGGAAGAACTTCGCAAGTCGTATCTCGTGATCCACTTAAATTGTGTCCTGAAACCCTGAAGACACCTGAAGTCATGGAACCCGTACAGGTCCAACCTATCCAAGAAAAAGAAGAAGTATTCCACACGGTACTAGGAGATTTCCCTAAGACATGGCCAAATTACCATGGAGCAGTTGTCGTACCAATGATAGCATTCCCTTCAATGGTGGACTCAAAACCAGAAGCTGTGTTACCAGAACCTGTGTTACCAGAACCCGTGTTACCTGAAGAAGACCCAAGACTTGAAGAACTGGAAGTAGAATCCGAAGAGGAAGAACAAATTCCTGGTCCCAGTGAACTTGCCAGTCCTACAGTCAGACCTCCATCTGCCATAACACCAAGCACCCCAAATAGGTACACGTCCACTCACACTTTCATACTAACTCCACCAACATTGCGCAGATCAGAGCGTAGTACCCAAGGTCAGATACCAGCTAGGTACAAAGAATAAAATACAGAATTAAATGTATAATGTAAATATGTTGTTTGAATATAAATTGCATTCAGTGGACAAATGTATATAGTTATTGCAACGTTAAAAAGCCCAGTACCTACAGAGACTATCCTGTATGAACTTTGCAATCTCCTTATTTACTTATGGACCATATATACCACGGACTGGTTGTGGTAAGAACTCTTGTATATATTCATCAGCCCGGAGGCGATAGACTAAACCTCTGGAAAGACTACTTTTTGACTTTTGAACTCTTTTTCACATTCTAGTGATTTTTGTACTTTTTCATTTTTATGTCTATGTCAATATTAATTGTGTTTAATTGTTGTTTACTTGTTTTTCCACAGTCCCGGAGTACTGTATTTAACTAAGGGGGAATGTGGCACCCCATGGGTTAATGTGCCACAATAACATCACATGGGTTCTCTCCCCCACTACACACTGACAAACACTACCACCTCTGGGCAATAGAGGGAGCACCACGTGCCTCCTTAGATACTCTTGTCCATGAGGGAGAGCTGAGTTCAGCTCGCAGCAGGGCTGTGAAGAGGACAGAGCAGAGTTAGCTCAGTGCAGACCTAGTAAAGGGTCAGAGAAAAGGGGAACGAAAGACAGAGGAACACGTCTGGGAGCTAGAGTGACACCATCACTTGCCCCAGAAGTACGCACAGAGAGAGACGGACACCGGATCCGGTACTGTGTCTGGCACCCACAGCACAGCGAATCCAGGAACAGCGGGATCTCTAGATGCCCCCTAGTACCAGAGTGAAGCAACACGGAGGGGTCAGCACAGTATAGAGGACCCAAGTTGCCTAACCAAGTGGTACCAGCAGCATACAGAGAGACGTGAGGAATCCCAGCAGCCTAGCTACTAGCAGCAGCCAGGACACACACACACAGTGCAGCAAAAGGAAGCCAACGACCCGGACAGGGTGTGGGGAGAGGGCTCAGCCTCCATTACAGACTCCGTGGACTGTAGCCTGCAATAATATCAGCAGTAAAGCCTTGGAACACAGCTTTGGAGTCTGTGTAGTGATTGTGACCTTTGCTCCAGATTCAGCACAGAGACAAGACCTCAACCTGCAGAGCCACAGCCTGTCAGCACCAACGCTAAGGAGAGATCCCTGCAGCTTGTGAAGTAAGTGTGTCCTCCAACCCTTCTCCACCATCTATAACCCCAATAGACTTTAACCCTTACTGCCCCGGGGGATACAGTTCCCCCCACTGGAACTATACCACCTCCGCTGCCCTCACATCACCCCGGAGGTTCTGCAGCAGCGGCGGCCCCCATTACTGGCCGCAACAAGTGGGTGGCGTCACCCGTGACAATCTCCCTTGTAAATATTCCCCTTTTATTGTGCCGAGCCTAGGGACACGGTCCGGACCAGGCCACCTGTGACATCCCCACCATTGACGGTCCGGCACCGAGTACCCCACGTCCCTTGGGGCTCCACAGTTACATATGCGACACAGTTAGATCATGAGTGAAATTAGAATTGTTAGCTGGAAAACACGTGGTCTAAAATCCCCAATCAAACGGCAGGCTGTATTCAACCTAATAACTGCCCAGTAACCGACTGTGATATGTTTGCAAGAGATCCATCTCACTCCGGAGATTTTGAATATCCTTAATAAACGCTGGGTCCGCGTGGGTTTTCACTCTACACACTCAGAATATTCCCGCGGGGTTACTATACTGATTCACACTAGTGCACACTTTCAATGTTATGGGACAGGGACGATATGTTGTTTTGCACTGTCGACTCTTCACTAAAACACTGTTGATAGTATCCATCTATGTCCCACCGCCCTTTAGCAGCGGGATTATCCATACGGTTCTTACTATTTTGGGACGTTACCCGAACGTCCCCTATGTAATAGTGGGTGATTTTAACAACATCGCTGACTCGCACTGGGATAAGGGCTAGCATGCTCCTCTTAGGCCGGAAGGCAATGTTACACCATTTGGGGTTTTACTTCGAGAGATGGCGCTGATAGACCTTTGGAGAAGCAGACATCCGAATACCGTATATACTCGTGTATAAGCCGAGTTTTTCAGCCCAAAAATTGGGCTGAAAAGTCACCCCCTCGGCTTATACACGGGTCAATACGGTAATATATGTGGTGGGGGCTGTGTCCGGGTGCTGGGGAGGCTGGAGGAGGCGGGGGGGGGCTGATGAGTGAGCGGCCCGTCACGTGGGGCCGCTCATTAGATATGCACGGCTCCCCCCGCCCATCACAGCGGCAGGGGGAGCCGTGCATACAGCCCCCCAGTGTATACAGCAGCCCCCCAATGGCACTAGCCCCCCCCATCATTGTAAGAGCCCCCCACACTTTGCAGAGCTCACGCGCTGCTTTATCTTACCATCCGGGGTCTTCGCCGCGGGTCCTGCGGACTGTGTTCAGGTCTCACGTGACCCGGCGCGATGACGTCATTCCACTGCGACCGCCGGGTCACATGAGACCGGGAACACAGCGCGCGAGGAAGGACTGGAGGACCCGCGGTGAAGAAGACCCCGGATGGTAAGATAAAGCAGTGGGGGAGCTCTGCAAAGTGTGGGGGGCTCTTACAATGATGGGGGGGCTAGTGCCATTGGGGGGCTGCTGTATACACTGGGGGCTGTATATACCCTGGGGCCTGCTGTATATACCCTGGGGCCTGCTGTATACACTGGGGGGCTGTATATACCCTGGGGCCTGCTGTATACCTCTGGGGCCTGCTGTATACCTCTTGGGCCTGCTGTATATACTCTGGGGCCTGCTGTATACCTCTGGGGCCTGCTGTATACCTCTGGGGCCTGCTGTATATACCCTGGGGCCAGCTGTATATACCTCTGGGGCCTGCTGTATATACCCTGGGGCCTGCTGTATATACCCTGGGGCCTGCTGTATATACCCTGGGGCCTGCTGTATACCTCTGGGGCCTCCTGTATATACTCTGGGGCCTGCTGTATATACCCTGGGGCCTGCTGTATATACCCTGGGGCCTGCTGTATATACCCTGGGGCCTGCTGTATATACTCTGGGGCCTGCTGTATACCTCTGGGGCCTGCTGTATATGCCTCTGGGGCCTGCTGTATACCTCTGGGGTCTGCTGTTTATACCTTTAGGGATGCTGTATATACCACTGGGGAGGCTGCTGTATACTACCACTGGGGAGGCTGCTGTATACTACCACTGGGGAGGCTGCTGTATACTACCACTGGGGAGGCTGCTGTATACTACCACTGGGGAGGCTGCTGTATATTACCACTGGGGAGGCCTGTATACCACACTGCTGGGGCTGTATACCTGTGCTGGGGTCCACCCTCGGCTTATACACGAGTCAATAGGTTTTCCCAAGTTTTGGGGGCAAAAGTAGGGGGGTCGGCTTATACACGGGTCGGCTTATACACGAGTATATACGGTATCTATAAATATTCTTGTTATTCATCCACTTTTTCCTCCCTGTCACACATAGATCTGGCTCTTGGGGATGAGCATATGCAGGAGGTGGTCTCTGAGGTTTTGTATTTGCCCAGGACGGTATCTGATCATTCTCCTTTGTGTGTCCTTCTCAGGTGGGAAGACCCGTGCAGGAGACGAGGAGTGGCATGGAGGTTGAACCCTTACTGGCTACAATTAATTGACAAAGGGGAACGTTTTGGAGCCGAGCTGCAGGAATTTAACGGTGGCTCTGCCCCCGCTGCAGTGGTGTGGGATACCCTTAAGGCGTATTTACGGGGTATGTGCAGAAGGGAAATTGCCAAGGTTAAGACGGTGTCTAGGGCTGGTGAGCTTGTGGTCCTTCAGGAGCTTGAGGAGGCGGAGAGGGCCCTCTCGGCACAGTCCACTCCTGACACTCGACAGAGGTTGAAGCGGGCTCAGGAACAGGCTACCAAGTACACTATGCGTATAGCAGACCAAAAACGTATGTTTCAGTCCACACAATATTTTGAGAATGCTGAGAGAGTAGGTCACTTGCTTTCGGTGATTACCTCTGCCCAGCGTGATTCATCATTTATTACCCAACTACGTGCTTTAGACAGTAGCATGTCACATAGTACGCCAGATATTTTGTCCACCCTGCAGCGTTTTTATGCAGAGTTATACTCTACGCGTTGTCATGCACGGAGCAACGAGCTAGAGAATTTCTTGGAGGGGGTGGAATTGCTCAAATTAACACGGGATCTGAGGGATCGGCTTGAAGAGCCTATCAGCATTGTTGAGCTGGAGGGAGCGTTGGGTACCATGTCTAACGGAAAGGCACCTGGTGCTGATGGCTTGCCCGTGGAGATTTATAAAAAATATAAGGAGATATTACTGCCAGCTCTTCTGGAGACTTATCAAGAGAGCTTGATTTCAGGCTCACTTCTTTCCTCCATGAGGGAAGCCATTATCACGGTAATTTTAAAGAGGGATAAAGACCCGACGCTCCCCGACTCCTATCGACCTATTTCTCTGTTGCCGGTTGACACGAAACTCCTGGCCAAAGTACTAGCTATCAGATTAGCGATAGTTATTGAACATTTGATTCACCCTGATCATTTGGGTTTCATGCCCAATAAATCCACCTCTATTAATATACGACGTCTTTTTTTAAACATGCAAGTGAGAGTGGAGAATGCGGGGCGGAGGGTAATCCTGTCTCTCGAAGCCGCTAAGGCGTTCGACAGTGTTAAGTGGCCTTATCTGTGGCTCACATTGGAGCGTATGGGCTTCGGCCCTGGTTTTATTGCCTGGATCCGACTCCTTTATGCCGCACCGCGGGCCGTGGTACGGGCCAATGGTAAGATTTCCGAGCCCTTTACTCTCGGCCGTGGTACAAGGCAGGATTGCCCTCTGTCCCCGTTGCTGTTTGCTCTGGCGGTGGAACCGCTGGCAGCTAGGATACGGCATGATCCTGATATTGTGGGTTTCAAATACGGGACCCATATGGAGAAATTGGCACTATATGCTGACGACTTGCTCCTTTTTTTGGCTGATCCCGACCAATCCTTTCTACTTCCCTTAGATTCTGAGCTGAGTGTTGACACGACAATACCGATATTGTGAAAGAATTCAGATATCTGGGAATTGTGGTCTCAGCCAAAATAGTTGATTATGAACGTCTTAACCTGGCACCCTTACTGCTTAAAATTAAACAGAAAACCCGGGCCTGGGCTAAACTGCACCTCTCGGTGGTAGGTAGGGTCAACCTATTGAAGATGATTGTTATGCCTCAATTGTTGTACATCTTGCATAACGCTCCGATTTGGCTCCCCCAGAATAGATTTCATAGGATCAGCGCTGTTTTCCGAGACTTCATTTGGAGGGGTGGTCAGGCACGTATCAAATTGGAGCATTTGCAAAAACCTAAGGATGAGGGTGGTCTGGCTTTGCCGAATCCCTGGATTTATTACTTGGCATCCCAGTGCCAACACTTGGCGAGAGGCGCTGAGATAAACTCGGCTAATTCCGCTGTTCGGATACTTCAGTACCTGTTGGGGCGGGGGTCACTGCTCGCGCATTTAGAGGCTGATAGATTCCGTCCGTTCAACACGAGCTGTGCCACGCTACTTCTTATGATAAAGATCTGAGAGAGGGTTAAACACATAAGAGGTATTACTGCATACACTAAATACACCCCGATATGGGATAACCCTCGTCTGCCGGAGTTGAGATCTCTAAAGGGATTTGCACATTGGAGGAGGATAGGTATTTGGTGGGTTGCGCAGTTGCTGAGTGCTGGGGTGTTTAAAACCTTTGAGGAGCTAAGTGCAGATTATGCATTACAGCACTCTATGTTCTTCCAGTATCTGCAACTGCATCATGCCTTTAACACTCAGCAACGGGTGTCTGGTATTGTGATTCAACAAGACGCGGTAGTCAATATCCTTGGCTCACAGTCTCCCTGTAAAGGCCTGATATCCTTTGTATACGGATGCCTCCATAACGTGTTTCTATCTAAACATCCCATGACTTCTAGGGCCAAATGGGAGATACAGTTGGGACCTATTACTGATGCACAATGGGATTCGATCCTACTGAATGTCCCTAATCTATCCCTTAGCGAACCCGCACGCATGTCATAGTTATATATTCTGTATAGGGTGTATAGAACCCCTAAATGGCTATATGACAGGGGACTGCGGCCTGACTCTACTTGCCCTAAATGCCAGATGGACGAAGCGGATATTCTCCATATGCTCTGGACATGTACCCGTATTCAGGTCTTTTGGCATAAAGTTCTTACCCTAATTCACTCGGTAATGGAGCAGAACATTCCCATGGATCCGAACGTGTGTGTCCTGGGATGTACCGATTTGTTACATGGGGACAAATACACACTGCTAGCTATCTCCAGACTGCTCTATATGGCTCGTAAATTGATAGCTCTTTATTGGGTCTCTGACAAGACACCTACCCGTAGTGAGTTTATTAATAAGATTAATTTTACTATCTATAGGGAAAAAGCCATTTACTCTAAGAGAGGGCGGGAACGGGTCTTTTGCAATCTCTGGAATAAATGGTTGAATTCACCGGGATTGGTCTTGCCTGATTTGCTGTAGTTTGTGCGGGCAATATCCTAATCTATGATCTTAAGTTGCACTGTATCTTTGATTTTTTACGTGTAGTTCCGGATGCCTAAAGGGACGTGGGATCTTGAGGGGGGGTGGAGGGATGGGGTTGGGTGGGAGTTTTTGGGTTTTGTCTTGATCTTATGTGTGTAATATCTTTTCGATACCTATTGGTTATATAATCCTGCAATTAATATTGTGTGTATTTGCTGGATGATTAAAACAATAAAAACTATCTGATTAAAAAAAAAGAAGACAGAGAAGTGGGATGGTGACGCTAATGATGGCGTCATCGCCGCTCACCATCTTGGTGGAGTCCTCAAAGTTTTGGAGGACGGTACGTATGTCGGACATCCATGTTCACTCCTGAGGTCTTGTGTGGAGTTTGAACCGTATACTGACGGCCTAGTTGATGCTGGTACTCAACAACTGCCCTCTTATGCTCACAAATCCAGACCAACATGTGCAGTGTGGAATTCCAATGCGTGGGGACATCACACACCAGTCTGTGAGCCGGAAGCTGCAAACGCCGCTGAAAGCCGGCAAGGCCGGCAGAAGCAGTAGGTGACTTTCTAAAGTGGGCACACAGGCGGCGTACTTTGACGAGCAGATCAGACAGCCCCAGGTAGGATTTAATAAACTGCTGAACCACGAGGTTGAGCACATGGGCCACGCATGGAACATTTGTCAGCTGGCCTCACCTCAGAGCCGCCACAAGGTTCCGGCCATTGTCACACACGACCTTTGCTGGCTTTAGGTTCAGAGGTGTGAGCCAGTGATCTACCTGCTGTTTCAGAGCTGTCCACAACTCTTCAGCGTTGTGTGGTTTGTCACCTATGCATATTAGCTTGAGCACAGCCTGTTGCCACTTAGCCGAGGCAGTGCTGCAGTGCTTCCAGCTTGGGACTGGTGTAGAGGGTGAAGTGGAGGAAGAGGAGGAGCCTGAGGAGCATGACTTGCCAGAGCTGTACACTGTGGGTGAAACCCTGACTGAGTTAGGGCCTGCAATCCTTGGTGTCGGAAGGACGTGTTCCGTCCCAAGCTCAGACTGGGTCCAGGCTTCCAGAATATTAACCCAGTGTGCCGTCAGTGAGATGTACCGGCCCTGCCCACAAGCACTTGTCCACGTGTCCGTGGTTAGGTGGACTTTGCCTGAAACTGCGTTGTTAAGGGCATGTATGATGTTTTGTGACACGTGCTTATGTAATGCGGGGACGACACACCGGGAAAAATAGTGGCGGCTGGGGACCGAGTAACGTGGGACAGCCCCCGCCATCAGGTTGCGGAATGCTTCCGTCTCCACCAGCCTAAAAGGCAACATTTCCAGCGCAAGCAGTCGCAAAATGTGTACATTTAGAACTGTGGCATGTGGGGCGTTGGCAGCGTATTTGCGCCTGCGTTCCAAAGATTGGTGTATGGATAACTGAACGCTGCGCTGGGGCAAGGACGTGGTTGATGATGTGGTATTTCTGTGCAAGTACAGGCGAAGGACAGGAGGCATCTTCGCATGCAGTATGGACAGGGGATTGGCTTGCATGCACAACAGTGCAAGACGCAGCGGTTTCACCCGCAGACAATGCTCCTGGACTCTGCTGTACATCCCACAAAGTCGGGTGCTTTGCTGCCATGTGCCTGATCATGCTGGTGGTGGTCAGGCTGCTAGTTTTGCTACCCCTGCTGATGCTGGTATGGCAGGTGTTGCAAATGGCCTTTTTGGAATTATCTGCAGACACCTTAAAAAACTGCCAGACTCGGGAAGACCTAACAGTTGTACTGGCAACTTCAGTCGTGTTGTTGTTCCGGGGAACGGTTGCCTGCCTTCTGCCTGCGGACACCACCCTGCTTCTTCCGGCCTGTTGTGATGCTACGCCTAACTCCCCCTGTGCACTGCTGTCCTCGCTCTGCATGTCCTCCTGCCAGGTTGGGTCAGTTACTGGATCATCCACCACGTCGTCTTCCACTTCTGCACCCTGGTCCTCCTCCTGACTTTCTGCCAATTGTGTCTCATCATCGTCCACCTCTTGTTGAGACACGATCCCACCGTTGCCTTCGTGAGACAGTCGCTGCTCAAATATTTGGGCATCGGTACATACGATCTCCTCATGACCCACTTCAACTGGAGCTGGCGAGAGGCCAGAATCTACGAATGGATAAGTGAACAGCTCTTCAGAGTGTCCAAGTGTGGGATCAGTTATGTCCAGGTCCGGGCACTCGGCATGGTGAGAGGAAGGAGTATCAAGGTGTGGAATGTGCGGTCCAGTCTCACGGCTACTGACACTTGACCGTGTGGAAGACAGGGTATTTGTGGTGGTGCCAAACTGACTGGAAGCATTATCCGCTATCCAACTAACAACCTGTTGACACTGGTCTTGGTTTAATAGTGGAGTACTGCTGCGGTCCCCTGGAAATTGGAACAGGAAGGTCGAGCGAGATGATGTGGGCGTTTATCGTGGCGCAATTCGAGCTTGCACACGGCCTCGGCCTCTACCTGCACCACCATCACGTCCAGTTCCTTGTCCCTTGCCACCGCCCTTGCGCATTTTCAATGTTGTGGTGACTGTATACAGCTAAATGAAGGCGTCCAATAAATGGTTTTTAGCAGCACACTGAGATTAGAGATTAAGGCCCTGCTCTTGGACTGGTCAGACACAAACGCTGACGAGAATACCGAGTCTTTTAGCGTATCCTAATTTACGCTACAACCTACTCCTGGCGCACACAAATGTTAAATGAATGCAGACAAGAGTTGGTTTTTAGCTGGATACTGAGATTAGAGATTAAGGCCCTGTAGTTGGACTGGTCAGACACAAACGCTGACGAGAATAGCGAGTTTTTTGGCGTATCCCAATTTACGCTGCAACTACTGCAGCTGTACTAAGATGCTAAATGAATGCAGACAAGATTTGGTTTATATCACGACACTGAGATTAGAGATTAAAGGTCACTTTACACACACAGATATCTGTGACCAACTTCTGAACAGATCTCTGGTTGCAGTGAAATCATGGACACATTGCTCCATTTTGTACACAGCCACAAAATAGAACAATGTGTCCATGATTTCACTGCAACCAGAGATCTTTTCAGAAGTTGGTCACAGATATCTGTGTGTGTAAAGTGGCCTTAAGGCCCTGCAGGTGGACTGGTCAGACACAAACGCTGACGAGAATAGCGAGTCTTTTGGCGTATCCTAATTTGCGCTAAAACCTACTCCTGCCTATAGAGAGCTAAATGAATCCCTAAAAGCACTGTTTTGGGATGGATGAGCCTGTACACCAGCCCCAGATGTGATGCAGGCTGGTATACTGGCACAGCGAAGTTTGCTATATACCCTGCCTCCCAGTATACAGCTCTATTAGTCCTCAGAAAGACTGTTGTGGTAATTAGACTGGCAGCCCTGTGCCTACACTAGCTGAAAGGCCACAAATCTGTCCCTCAATCAGCAGCAGCTCAACCTACACTGACTGTCTAATGGCGCAGAGTGATGAGCACAGTGCGGTCAGGTCTTATAAAGACCTGATGACGCTGTGCGGCCAGCCAATCACTGTAATGCCACAACCAACATGGCTGTGGCATTACAGTGTCTGTCAGCCAATCCCTGCATGCGGGCTGGCTCTGTAAAGAGCGCCAACATGCAGGGAGGTGAACCCCGAGCATAACAAGAGTATCGCGAGATTACTCGGTACTCGCCGAGTACCCCGAGTACCGAGATATTCGTGCGAGTACCGAGTAATGACAAGCATACTCGCTCATCCCTACTTGTTATACAAGATGCTGCTTCTGTCCATTGATGGAAACATCATGTAGGATAAAATGGACCATATTTACATCCATTTTGGTGCAAACCATGTGATGTGTGAGCAGTTAAAGCCCCTCCTTGTCATGTGCCGGATCCGAGCAACCGAGTAATGCCGGGATCACGGCCGTCCATGGCAAGTTCCGGGATCGACATTGCGCATTCGCATGACGTCACAAACCCGGAAATCAAGGCGGACGTCTACATGGGCGCACTATTTAACTGCAGCGTGAGCACAGTGCAGCAAGCAGGCTGTCACTACTTACCTATCTCCCCCAGAGGAAGCCTTTAGAGCGAAACACGTGTTGGGGCTGCTATAAGGACCTTCTTGTCCTCGTCTCTCTCTGGGGTTCTCTCCATTTCTGTGCTTAAGGGCACAAAGTATGAGGCTATTCTCAGTAGGAATGACCAAGTAGTGAAATATTCGGACTCATTATACTCGTAGGGAGTAGGTCCTAATACTTGGGTATTTGTTATCAGTAGCGAGTCCAATGTAAGTCAATGGGAAATGTAAGTAATGCGTAATTTTCTGCTGGACCCTACAAAGCGGTCTGGGGACTGAGAAACAGGCTGAAATAGGTGCATGATTGTTTAAAAGCCGGCGGCAAAAAAAACTTCACTGCCGGCTTTCCCGTCCGGTGCTTCCCTCCCCGCTGCCCAGTGCTTTGGTCCCCCGCCGCCTCCCGTCCGATCCTAAGTTAGGATTGGGTGGGGAAGCGAAGCAGCGGGGAGGGAAGCACCGGGCAGGGGAGCGGGGCACCGGGCAGCAGTGAGGGAAGCACCGGGCAGGAAAGCAGGTGGTGAAGTCTTTTTACCGACGGTTTTCCCACCAGCTTTTTCAAATGAACAGCTAATGCATCAGCTGTTCCTTTGAAATAGCTGACGGTAAATTTGAAAAAGCCAGCAGCCTTGCTTCCAGCAGCCGAGGGGAGCAGGAGAACAGGGTGGGGAGTGAAGCACCAGGGAGCGGGGAGTGAAGGACCCGGGCAGTGGGGAGGGAAGCACTAGGTGGGGGAGCATGCATCAGCTGATTGTTTAAAAAAACAGCAGCTTATTACTGTTGGCTTTTAATGAATCATGCACTCATTTCAGCCTTTTTCTCAGTCCCCCGACCGCTTTGCAGGGTCCAGCCCAGAAATTACTGGCATTACTTGCATTTCCCATTGAGTTACACTGGACTCGCTACTCCTAATGAGTAATAACAAGGAAACTCGTGGATTAAGGAGTAGCCTGAATACTGTAGTATTCAGCGAGTACCAAATAGTAACAAGTATACTCACTCATCCCTAATTCTCACCGCTGTTTCTGTAAATGCTGGGAATGGAAGCACTTTAATTGTTTAGTACGATGGGTGGTTGTCTATGACTTGAAAGATGTCAATTGCACTGTTGAAATAGGACATGGGTTAGATGTAGTAAATTGTTAAGTCTCCCAAGTGTATGTACTATTATTCTGATCAACAGTGTATTGTGCCACTAAAAACTGTCTGACTCGCAACATATCCTATTTATATACAATCATTCCTCAACATTTTTTGATATGGATCTGACTTGTAAAAGCTACATGTAACAGCATTGTTCCTATCACTTCAGTTTTATGGGGATTCCCCTATGTTCTTAACTGCAATTTTTGTCACAGTTTTTGATGTTAATCCAATAAAAATTCATTTTATTTGCAATGTACTCCATATTGTTCTCCAGTTTGCAATTTTGAAATTTAGTACGTACATAGTAGAAGGGAAGAGAAGACATGGCACATTGGGGAGCAACACCAAACACAGAATCACATTTACATATAAGACAAAAACCTTTATTTAAGTACAATGTGGGAAAAGATAAAAACATTTAAAAACCATGGGGCGCTCCCATGATCTGTAATCACATATAAAGTATACGGAGATATATACAATGGCAATTCAGTATAATGCCCCACAGGGCAGGTAACCCTAGAGCAGGGTCTCAAACTCGGCTGGGTTGGTGGGCCGCACATAGACCCTTATGGGGTCTCTAGATATTCATTCTTAGTCTCTTGGGGTCTAATTAACTCTTCTCTGTATTTACCACCTTCGCAGAGCTCTCCCGCCAGTCCTACGGTCTGCAACTAGTGGGTCAGGTTGGTTCCTTACCGGTACGGACGGGAGCAGCAGGAACGCACTATTTCTCCCGCCACCGGAATTCGGCCCGCAACCTATAGTGTCCTCGACCGGTTTTAGTCCTGAGGGGTGAGATGCCTTTGTGGCGCCAACGGCGGCCCGATTACTATGGGTCCGCAGCTCGTCGGTTTGCGGCCAGAGGTAAACTACTGACTGCCTTGGCTCCCCGTGTTCTGTCCTGGGCCCCCACTTAAAGATGGGGATCCCTCCTGTCATCGGTACTGTCAGGCCTGTCCTTCCTGACAGCCTTCCCAGCACCGTCTGAGGTAAACTGTCACTCTACTCTTAGTACTCTAACCTAGACTCCACCGCCCTTTTGGGACCTACTAAATAACCAGTGCCCCCCTATTCTTAGGTGGCCTAGTCCTGGGTGTTGTGTGTAACCTGAGACTCCACAAGTTAAACCCTGAACTGACAACTTAGAGATACCACATTTGTTGTCAGAGTGCAATACCACCCTGTGGCGCCTAGCCAGAGGGGCGTCACAAATATACTTATTTTCATCAGTATATTCATACTAACATGTCACGCTTCAATAATGAATCCACCTACAGTGTTGGCCAAAAGTATTGACACCTCTGCAATTCTGTCAGATAATACTCAGTTTCTTCCTGAAAATAATTGCAATTATTATCTTCATTTAATTTGTCTTCAATGAAAAAAAAAACACAAAAAGAATTGTACTAAAGCCAAATTGGATATAATTCCACAAACATAAAAAGGGGGTGGACAAAAGTATTGGCACCCTTAGAAAAATCATGTGATGCTTCTGTAATTTGTGTAATTAACAGCACCTGTAACTTACCTGTGGCACCTAACAGGTGTTGGCAATAACTAAATCACACTTGCAGCCAGTTGACATGGATTAAAGTTGACTCAACGTCTGTCCTGTGTCCTTGTGTGTACCACATTGAGCATGGAGAAAAGAAAGAAGACCAAAGAACTGTCTGAGGACTTGAGAAACCAAATTGTGAGGAAGCATGAGCAATCTCAAGGCTACAAGTCCATCTCCAAAGACCTGAATGTTCCTGTGTCTACCGTGCGCAGTGTCATCAAGAAGTTTAAAGCCCATGGCACTGTGGCTAACCTCCCTAGATGAGGACGGAAAAGAAAAATTGATGAGAGATTTAAATGCAAGATTGTGCGGATGGTGGATAAAGAACCTCGACTGTATGGTAGGAGACCCAGGAAGACCCCACTTCTTCCCCCGTTTGGGGAAGGGGAGGTGTGCCACAGTCCGCGCTGCCAAAGTGCTGTCAAAGTGTTCCGCTTTATATAATGCAAGTAGACGATGTCCAAGTTTAACCTTCTTTTTATTCTCCAACGCGTTTCAACGCCTTTCCTGGCGTCTTCCTCAGGGACATAAAAAAGCCAGGCTGGAGTTTGCCAAAACTTACCTGAGAAAGCCTACAATGTTTTGGAAGAATGTTCTCTATTTTTGGGCAAAGGCATCAACATAGAGTTTACAGGATAAAAAAAAGAGGCATTCAAAGAAAAGAACACGGTCCCTACAGTCAAACATGGCGGAGGTTCCCTGATGTTTTGGGGTTGCTTTGCTGCCTTTGGCACTGGACTGCTTGACCGTGTGCATGGCATTATGAAGTCTGAAGACTACCAACACATTGTGCAGCATAATGTAGGGCCCAGTGTGAGAAAGCTGGGTCTCCCTCAGAGGTCATGGGTCTTCCAGCAGGACAATGACCCAAAACACACTTCAAAAAGCACTAGAAAATGGTGTGAGAGAAAGCACTGGAGACTTCTAAGGTGGCAGCAATGAGTCCAGACCTGAATCCCATAGAACATCTGTGGAGAGATCTAACAATGGCAGTTTGGAGAAGGCGCCCTTCACATATCAGGGACCTGGAGCAGTTTGCCAAAGAAGAATGGTGTAAAATTCCAGCAGAGCATTGTAAGAAACTCATTGATGGTTACCGGAAGCGGTTGATCGCAGTTATTTTGGCTAAAGGTTGTGCAACCAAGTATTAGGCTGAGGGTGCCAATACTTTTGTCTGGCCCATTTTTGGAGTTTTGTGTGAAATGATCAATGTTTTGCTTTTTGCTTCATTCTCTTTTGTGTTTTTTCATTTAAGACAAATTAAATGAAGATAATAATACCAAAGAATTTGTGATTGCAATCATTGTCAGGAAGAAACTGAGTATTATCTGACAGAATTGCAGGGGTGTCAATACTTTTGGCCAACACTGTAAGTATCTGCAGCCCAGTTTATATACATTGTGGCCTGACATACAGGTGTTAATTAGCAGGTAGACATTAGGCAACAATAGTGTGAAAACATTCAAATCCAGGGCTGATTGCTCAGGTCTGAATTGTGGCACTCAATTCAAGAGATGGGTCACTTGGGGAAAGCAAACAAACACATGCAAAGCCGCGGAACTCACTCAGGGTCTCCTGCCATCTCACCTCTGTCTGCATTTCCAGTGGCACACAGGTCCTCTAGTAGGCATGGCTGACCTGGACTCAGAGTATATAATCTACCTAACCACCCCAGGGCAGAAGGTGGGTCGGCAGAACCAGACCCAGAGTGGCATCATGGAGAGGAGATGGAGAGTGAGATCTATGTCAGCTAGGGATCCACCGCACTTCCAAATTTGGGCATCATCTGTAATGAGGTGTGGATCCAATCATGGGCTCAGATGCAAACACGGACCTGAGGAGCCAGTCCCAGTAGTCAGGTGACTTTTATCCTATGGCAGCCGAGTCTGGGAGCACCACATGTTAAACTGCACAGGATCTGGCAGTATGTCTGTCTGGATTCCAGCTGCAGCCAGTGTCGCAGTCTCAGCTACTGGATCCCATTCTCCAAGATGACCAGAACCTTTATAAGGAGCCTGAAGAAGAGGTGCACCTAGAAGGCAATATTTCCCATCTGTGTGGATCACCCTCACCACCTCTGGAGGCATTTAACTGGGACAATGCCATGTGGGGACACCTACTCCCTAGAAGCAGCTATCCAAGAAGACATCAAAGACCCCTATCTCCTATGTCATTTGTTGAGGGGATTCGACATGCAGATGCCATCGCCCGGGACTGGCTGCATGGGCCTAAGGCTAATGACTGCCTTGACCAATGCACGAAAGGCAAGGTGTGGAATTCAAACAGGATAAGGGGTATGGGTTCCTAGTGGAACATGGCACTAAACAACGGTGCTAGGTCAACCGCTCTGTCCTGCAGCGTCATGATCTTTCTCAAAGACTATGTACCAAGTATGTTGGGATGAGGTCACATTCATGAAGGTGTGGGCCATGAAGCGATGGTTTGCAGTTGGTGTTTTTCGGGTTGGCACCGCTGTCGAATTAGAGAGGTGGCAGGAGGAGGCCAACCTGGAGAGAAATTGGTGTCGGTGGCGGCCAAAGTGTTTTTTTGGTTGGCCAGCTAAATGCAATCAAACTCACAGGGCATGTTGATGCTTCCAAAGATAGTCCTGGTCCTATGTGTCCTAGAAGGGGTGGTCGTCCCCTAGTTCCTCCATAATCCTCTCTAGCAAGGGCATTGATGGAGTTTTCTGGGGGGCAGGTGTTGGTGAAGAAGGTGCCTAGAGGAGTAGCCCATGCAACCCCCAAAGACTGTCCAGCAGCACAGCACGAGGAGAAACTGCGACAACCATCCATGGCATGGCTGAAAATGGTGAGAGACAATTTCACTGGATCTTACTAAAGGCATGTTTGTGGGTCTGTGAGACAGTGACCCATCCCTTACTTGGCATTTTGGCCAAAATAATGACTTTTGGGGCTTGTTTTTTTCCAGTTTTTTGTTGTCCTTTGACCAAGGCATGTGTTTTTATTAACGTTTAACTAACATTGTGCGCCGTTTCTGCTTCCTCCTACTGGGCATCCATGCAGTCTTTGGGGTCCAACTGAAAGATCTTCATGGACCCTGATCTTTATTGCCTCTCCACTGCTTTACCAGTCTGTGTGGTGATGCTAAACCCTGTGGCACTATCGTTATATGTATATTGTTAAGTTTTTTTGTTTGAGATTTATAGTCTGTGTGTGTATATAGTAAAGTTTTTTTAGTTCATTTGTGTGCTGGACTGGTTCTGTAGACAGGTGCTTTGATACTGCCCTACAGAGACTGGTGTCTTCAGGATTTTCCTAGCATTGCACAAGGTGCTGGAATCATCCATCACCTCTGCAAGTGATGAAATTAGCACCTGTGCAATGCTACGGAAATCCTGACAACTTGCACTGTTTTCAGACCTTGAGGAATTTAGTTGGCCACCTCTGCTCTAGGAGTCTCTATAGAAGTAGCTAGGGGGAAAGAGGAATCCTTGATCCCTTTCACCATAACTGTGGCTCTCCCTGGATTCTCTTAGGCCCTGTGCCCACAGTGTGTTGTTTGATGTTTTTTTTACACAGATTGAGAATCTGCATATCTATACTGAGGGTAGCAAAGTGTAGGACAGGTCAGAAGTGCTATGTCCACGCTGCCTTTTTGTTTCCTTGCACATGTGCTTTAGATTCCTTTTTTCTGCCCCAAAATCTGCAGCATATCTGCAATAAAAAAAAAAAAACATTGGCACAGCACTTCAGAACTCTCATACACTTTGCTTCAGGATGAACATGCAGATTCTCAAAATCTGCCTCCAAAAAAGCATCAAACAACATGGCAGGGTCACAGTGGGATTCCCTGCTGTGCGATGCCGGCTGTGTAACCTGACATAAAATAAATCAATAAAAGGAAAAATAAGTTGGGCCCCACCCTATTTTTAATTGCCAGCCAAGGTTAAACTAGGTAGCTGAGGGCCTATAGTCTCAGTGAGGTGAGGGTCTATCATTATTTGCCCTATTCATAAGAAGCTTCTAATTCCTGGCACTTTACCCACCTCTTCCAGTTGCCGTGTAGCGGTGGCAATAGGGAGCTATCATTATTATTTATTTATATAGCGCCATTGGTCCCATGGCGCTTTACATAAGAAGTGTGGGTAACAAGGACAGGTACAGTACATATGAACAATCAAGGCTTGCTGATACACGATGGGAGAGGACCATTTCCACGAGGGCTCACAGTCTACAGGGGTGGTGTGATGACCATCCGCTGTGAGGCTGAGCTGCTGGTAAGGCAGCACCCCAAGAAACCCCGAGACCCTAAACCCCTATACAGGGATCTGGAATTACAGCGGAGCCCAGGGGGTAGCTACCTATATGTACAGCAGAGCAGGGAGGTCGAAAGGAAGGGAAAAATCAGGATCCGAAGAACGTAGTCAGGAGTCCGAGTCAAAACCGAGAGGGCAGCGAAGGTACAAAATCGTCAGGCAGTAACAGAGTCGAAAATCCAGGCAAAGGTCAGAGAAAAAACTAAACACACACACTATATCACTGGGAACCAAAACTATATCTGGCGGCCTGCAAGACAGGCTCCAATGTATTTGAAGGGCGCGGTTACCTCCCATAGGCTGGAGCTCACAGCCTGATGATCTCATCCGGACCGCCCCTAGAACCAGGCTAGATGGTGATGCACGACTGGCACCAGCCAACCCCACTTCTGACAGAAGAACAAAGGCTGCGCCTACCACACACCTCTGTAGGGCCCGCTACTCTGCAACCAACATCACCCAAAGGAGAAACACGGCGGCGTTCAGCGACAGAGGCCGACGTCGAAGGAGCAGGTCCATATGAGGATAAGGCCCTCTTATCACCGGCACCATCAGCCGATGGAATCCTGCGCCTCCCAGCGGCCGAGGCAGGAACACCGGCCACCGAGTCCAATGGCGATGTGACAGTACCCCCCCCTCTACGAGGGGCCTCCGGACCCACAAAACCCGGTTTATTGGGATGAAGAAGATGAAACTTCCTGATCAAACCCTTGACATGGATATTACTGGCAGGCACCCAGGACCTCTCCTCCGGACCATAGCCCTTCCAATGTACCAGATACTGCACGGATCCTCTCACTAAGCGGGAATCAAGGATCCGTTGAACTTCGTATTCCACGGCACCCCCGACCAAGACCGGAGGAGGAGGGGACCGGACTGGACAAATCGGAGATCGGTACAATTTGAGAAGGGATTTATGGAATACATTGGGCAGTTTGAACGTTTGAGGGAGCTTCAGATGAAAGGCTACAGGGTTAATCACGTCAATAATTTCATACGGACCAATAAACCTGGGACCTAGTTTGGCAGACGGCACTTTGAGCTTGATATTTTTCGTAGACAACCAAACTTTGTCCCCAACTCCCAGGTCCGGACCCTTGGAGCGCCGTTTATTAGCAGAAGACGCCTGCCTAGTCTGAGCCCCCTTCAAATTTTTGTTCACTTCAGACCAGATAGTCTTTAACTGATCTACGGACCTTTCTACCCCAGGGACATCAGAAAGCCTAGAAAAGGAACCAAATCGCGGGTGCAGCCCATGATTACAGTAGAAAGGGGTGGTCTTGATGGACTCCTGGTACTGGTTATTCATGGCAAATTCTGCTAGTGGCAGATGTTCCACCCAATCGGATTGATGCTCAGAGACATAACAACGTAGATACTGTTCGAGAGCTCGAGAGATTTGCGCGCTCGGTTTGACCATTGGTTTCAGGGTGATAGGCAGAAGAAAAGGAATAGTCAATTCCAATCCGTTTACAGAATGCCCTCCAAAACTTAGAAACGAACTGGGTGCCCCTGTCAGAAACAATATTCACAGGAACACCATGCAATCGCACCACATGATTAATAAATAATTTGCTCAGGGTCTCGGAATTTGGTAACCCGGACAGCGGAACAAATGACACTGCTTGCTGAATCTGTCTACCACTACCCAGATACAAGTCTTCCCTTCTGAGAGTGGCAGGTCAGTAATAAAATCCATGGAGATATGAGTCCAAGGACCCTCAGGGGTAGACAAGGACTGGAGCAACCCGGCAGGGCGGTTGCGGGGAGACTTAGCGCGAGCACAGGTTTCACAAGCCAGTACATATTCCTTACAGTCCTTTACTATGGTTGGCCACCACAAATTCCTGGTTACAAGTCTGATGGTGCTATTGATACCAGGATGCCCTGCAAGGACGGAATCATGAGATTCCTTAAGGACTTGGAGGCGGAATTTGGCAGGGACGAATAGTTTCTGGGCAGGAGTAGTGTCAGGGGCCTGTTCTGGAGATCCACAAATCTCTTCCAGAAGATCCAAAGACACAGCCGAAACAACAATCCCCTTTGCTAAAATGGGAGTCGGTTCCACGTCCTCAACTTTTAAGGGGCAAAAACTTCGAGACAGGGCATCAGCCCTCACATTTTTAGTACCCGGTCAGAAAGTGATAACGAAATCAAATCTGGAGAAGAACAAAGCCCACCTAGCCTGTCTAGGATTCAGTCTTTTTGCTGACTCCAAGTAGGTCAGGTTTTTGTGGTCAGTAATTACGGTAATCTTATGTTTGGCGCCTTCGAGGAAGTGGCGCCATTCCTCAAAGGACCATTTGATTGCCAACAACTCCCGATTACCTATGTCATAATTCATCTCGGTAGATGAAAATTTTCGGGAAAAGAAGGCACACGGACGAAGCTGAGTGAGGGATGCAGTGTCTTGTAATAGCACCGCTCCCACTCCAACTTCAGAGGCATCTACCTCTACAATGAAGGGGCGGTCCAGATCAGGCTGAACCAATATTGGATCAGAGGAGAAACATTCTTTTAACTTAGAAAACGCATGCTTCAGGCTTCCAATTAACCACATCCACCCCTTTACGTGTCAAATCAGTGAGTGGTTTGGCTATCTCTGAAAACCCTTTAATAAATTTGCGATAATAGTTAGCGAAACCCAAGAATCGCTGCAGTGCCTTTAGAGACTTGGGTTGTACCCATTCCTTAATGGGTTTAATTTTAGAAGGGTCCATGCGAAAACCTTTGGCCGATATAATATACCCCAAAAAATTTATCTCCTCCTCCATGAAGACACATTTCTCTAATTTGGCGAATAGAGTGCTCTCTGAGTCTCTGGAGTACAGTACGGACATGTCTGACGTGTGACCAAAGACCAGGAGAAAAATACAGAATGTCGTCCAAATAAACGACCACATATACACCACTGATATCTCTGAAAATATCATTGACAAAATTCTGAAACACTGCAGGTGCGTTACTTAACCCAAACGGCATTACAAGGTACTCAAAATGGCCCAGGGGCGTGTTACAGCGGTCATCCACTCATCGCCTTCTCTTATACGGACAAGGTTATATGCTCCCCTGAGGTCCAGTTTGGTGAAATATTTGGCTCCCAACAGCTGATTATAAAGATCAGGGATGAGTGGAAGAGGATACTGGTTTTTCACAGTGATCGCGTTTAATTCGCGGTAATCAATGCAAGGTCTGAGGCGGCCATCTTTCTTTCCCACAAAAAAGAAACCGGCCCCTACTGGTGAGGTGGACGGTCTAATATACCCTTTTCTCAGACTGTCTGCTATGTAATCATTCATGGCTTGACGTTCTGGACCAGAGAGGTTAAATATTCTCCCCTTTGGGAGACGAGAAGCAGGTATCAAATCTATGGCGCAATCATACTTTCTGTGAGGGGGTAATTTCTCTGATTCCTGAATAGAAAATACATCCTCAAAATCTCTAAAGGCATATGGTACAAAGGGAGGAGACTTGACCTTCACTTGGTTTACAGATAGCGATATACAGTTATCCTGACCCTCTGGGCTCCAGTGCACGATGTCACCCAAGTGCCAGTCTATGACTGGGTTATGTTTACGTAACCATGGCATGCCCAGGATTACTGCAGATGATAAATTACCAATAGCAAAAAATGACACATTTTCAGCATGTAATGACCCCACCAGCAGTGACACTTCCTCAGTGACAAATTCCACACCACCCTGCATGAGGGGGAGTGCCATTAACTGCAGTGGTTCTAATGGGGGCATTAAACCTTAGTAGTGGTACACCAAGAGTTCTTGCTACCTGGATTGTGGCACCCCATGGGTTAACATGCCACAATAACACCACATAGCTTCTCTCCCCACTACACACTGACAAACACTAGCACCTCTGGGCCAGGAGGGGGAGCACCACCTGCTCCCTTAAATACTCCAGCTCATGAGGGAGAGCTCAGTTCAGCTCGGAGCAGGGCTGTGAAGAGCACACTTAGAGCAGAGTTAGCTCAGTGCAGACCTAGCAAGGGTCGGAGGAACAGGAGAACTACAGACAGAGGAACACGCCTGGGAGCTGGAGTGATACCTTCACTTGCCCCAGAAGAACGCACAGAACGGACACCGGATCCGATACTGTGTCTGGCACCCACAGCACAGTGAATCCAGGAACAGTGGGATCTCTAGATGCCCATAGTACCAGTGCAAAGCAACACGGAGGGGTCAGCACAGCACAGAGGACTCAAGTTGCCTAGCCAAGTGGTACCAGCAGAACACAGAGAGAGAGTGAGAAGTCCCAGCAGCTTAGCTAAACGCAGCAGCTCAGGACACACACACAGCGTAACACAAGGAAGCTGACGACACGGACAGGGTGGGAAGAGAGCTTAGCCCCATTACAGACTCCGTGGACTATAACCTGCAACAACATCTGCAGTAAAGCTTTGGAAAACAGCAAAACTGTGAGTCTGTGTATTGATTGCAACCTTTGCCCTACATTCAGTAACAGAGAGCTCCCACCTGCAGAGCTACAAGCCTGTCAGCTCTGCACATGGATTAGAAGAAGCTGCAGCAACAGGAGAAAAGGAGAATTGCACCTTTGACTACTAAACGTGAGTGTGTGTCCTTTAACCCCGTCTTCACCATTCATATCCATTATAGACTATACCATCACTGCCCTGGGGAATACAGTTCTACTCACTGGAACTATTACACCTAAGCTGCCATTCCATCATCCCCGGAGGTTCTGCAGCAGCGGCGGCCCCATCACTGGCCGCATATGGTGTGTGGCATCACGACTGACAATCCCCTGTAAATACACCCCTTTTATTTGCCAGGGCCCGGGAAACGGACCGGACCAGGACCACCCGTGACTTCCCCCCGCAGCAGACACGGTCCGGTACCAAGTACCCTCGTCCCAGTGGGCTCGACAAACCTGGCGTCACGAACAGGATCTACTATGCCCGTTAAAACGAGCAGTGTGTGCCGTGATTAATGTGAAAACTGATTTTGAACCGCGCCATCTGAACTGTATTTTTGAAAATCTGCCATCTTGGAGCGCGCGGCGCACGGGAAAGAGAGGTGGCGGTACCTTGCATTGGCGCGAACTCAGCCTCCTCCCTTGGTGCTGACGACATCCGGGTGGGAAGAAGATCCCTGCTGCACCCCGGAACCTCCCATAGACATCCGGACGGAAACGGAAGACGGAGGGTGGATATTAACTAAGGGGGCCCAAGATGTCGCAGCCCGATGCACAAGACGGCAACGGAGCAGCCTGTGGAGCTGCAGCGCCAGACCCAGTGATAGTACCCGGCGGTGCAGCGGCGCAAGGAACAGCACCCATCATGCCGTTCCTGATGCCGTATACTCCAGGGGCAATGTGGCTGCCCCAGTATTCCGGTGAGCCTAATACATTAACTGACTTTATGCTAAAGATAAAAGAGTATTATGTGATGTATGCCCTCACTGAAGCCCAGCGTGTAGGAATGATAATGGGACAGTTAACGGGCAATGCACGGCGGGAGGTTGCGTCCTGGCTGGACACAGATAAGGACACTGTAGAACATCTAGTAGCCAGACTGAAAGCAACGTTTGAATCTGCTGCTGATACCCGGGCTAAGATGAGGTTCTTTGCATGCCACTAGAAACCTAAACAGAGTGCCAGAGACTTTGCCTTGAACCTGCAGGAAGCACTCAGAGCCCTTAAACTGGCAGAACCTGCTTTAGCCCCGGGAGCTGATAAAATGCTACTTGACCAATTTATAGAGGGCCTCCATTCCCCTTCCCACCGAGGACAGTTGAGCATGACACTGCTGCAGAACCCAGACATGACATTTACTGAGCTGAAAGATAGAGCTATTCGCCTGCAGCAGCTGGAAGAGCCACGGGAGCTATCAACTGTCCCGGACGTTGCAGCAGCACCTCAGCAACCAGCAGCGCCAGCGACATCCACCATGTCGGCAACTGCTGCTGAAACTGGAGAACTAATTTCTAATGCAGCCCTCAATCAAAAGCTAGATGCCCTGACAGACACTGTGATCTCAATGGCCAAAGTCATGAAGGAACTGTGAGAGTCAAAGCCTGCACCCAAGATCAAGTTGGCGACCAGCAGAGAGGATGTCTCATGGATGAGGCCCAGAAGATACCCAGCAGCAAGAGGACGACCCAGCGATCACTACCAACCGGATGGACAGCCCATTTGCCGCCGTTGCCAGAAACCAGGCCATCTTGCTCGAGAGTGTCCTTTAAACGACGATTCCCTGGGCAGGCGGGCCGCTCCCCTGGAATAACATCAATCCCCCATGTTCTATATAAAAGGTACTGGGCTGATTCAGACATTACTAGTGCTCCGGATGACTTTAACTTTGATATATGGGCTAGTAATGGACAATTAATATCGCAGGTTGGGTTTAGAGAAATGAGTATTCAGGTGGGAAGGTAGAATTGCAGAACCAGGGTGTTATAATCATAGATGTTAACCGGCGAGAACTTGAACCCGTGATGCTGCTAGGAATGAATGTAATTGAGAAATGTTTTTCCGAAGTGTTAAGTGTTTTGCAGCAAATCGCCGAGACTGCCGGAACAGGACAACAGAGGCTTCTGCACAAAGAGATCAAAGCCCTGATGTTGAAGCAACAGGTAGAAATCTCCGGAGGTACGAGTAAGTGATCCAATACCCATTGTAATACCTCCCAAAACTGAAATGTTGGTCTGGTGTAGAGCCGCAATAGGCATCAAAGGACAAGACTATCAAGCCCTGGTAGAACCCGTGTACTCAGACAGCAGACCCACCATACTCACAGCTAGAGGAGTAGTTGAGGTACACAGGGGAAGAGTGCCATTACGCCTATTAAACTGCAGAGAAGATGAGGTCACATTACCAAAGTATGCTACCATGGCTAAGTTGTTCACGGTTGATAACAACAACATCACAGCCGTTGAGCCCTTGAACCCGTCAAGTCAGGTGGATGACAATGGCTCAGAGGAGAAGCTGGAGGATTGGTGCCAAAAGCTGCATGTAGGTACCAGTTCTACACCTCCCCGTCACAAGCATGGAGTATACCGGGTATTGAAGGAATATGAGCAAATATTCAGTAAACACCCGTTAGACTTTAGGCAAAGGGGTAGAGCACACTATACCCACAGGTAACCATCAGCCTATAAAAGAAAGGTATAGACCATTACCACCCGCTCACTACCAAACCACCAAAGACATGCTCAGAGAAATTAAGTCTGCAGGGGTAATAAGAGACAGTTGTAGCCCCTGGGCAGCACCTCTAGTGTTAGTTAAAAATAAGGACGGGACCATGAGAATGTGCGTAGATTACCGGCAGATTAATCGCATCACACATAAGGTTCCTGTGGCCGAGGCCGACAAGGAGAAGACAGCGTTTACTACGCCGATGGGCCTCTGTGAGTTCAATTGTATGCCGTTCGGACTCTGCAATGCACCCGGGACCTTTCAACGCCTGATTGAGAGCTGCCTAGGACATAAGAACTTTGAAACTGTCCTCCTGTACCTAGACGACGTCATAGACTATTCCAAAACGTATGAGCAACATCTACAAGACCTGGCAGAAGTGTTCGAAGCTTTGTCCAAATATGGCATGAAGATCAAGCCATCCAAGTGTCACCTTCTCAAACCAAAGGTGGAGTACCTGGGACATGTCGTGAGTTCAGAGGGAGTAGCACCGGATCCTGATAAACTCACAGTGATACGGGATTGGCCAAGACCTACGAACGTGAAAGAAGTGAGGCAATTCCTGGGCCTGGTAGGCTATTATAGAAGATTTATCAGAGGATTCACGAAGCTGGCAGCTCCCCTGCAAGACATCCTGGTAGGACAGTCAAGAAAGTCTGCAACCCGTAATCCTCCTTTCCAGTGGAGTGAAGAGAAGGAAGACTCCTTCAACAAGCTGAAACGTGCATTGACGGGAGAAGAGATCCTGGCATATCCAGACTACCATCAACCATTCATTCTATACACGGATGCCAGCAACGTGGGACTGGGAGCAGTATTGTCACAAAAGCAAGGAGACAAGGAGAGAGTTATTGCCTTTGCAAGTAGGAAGCTCCGGCCTACAGAAAGAAATCCCGAGAACTACAGCTCCTTCAAGTTAGAACTACTGGCAGTAGTTTGGGCTGTGACTGAACGTTTTAAGCATTACTTGGCAGGTGCAGAATTCACCATCTACACGGATAACAACCCGTTGACTCACCTGGATACAGCAAAGTTAGGAGCTCTGGAGCAGCGATGGATAGCCCGCGCTATCTAATTACAACTTTGTCATCAAATATCGGGCAGGTCGCAAGAACGGGAACGCAGATGCCTTATCACGGATGCCGCACCTGAAAGACGTGGAAGAGGAACTGGAAGAGTTGGAAGAGATTGAACTACCGGCCTTTCATCGTTCAAAGGAAGAAAAGTATCAACCCGGCACCTACCAAAGAGAGCAGAAAGTAAATCTTAACCCGTTAAGACACTACGGATGGGTTGAGACCCAAAATACTGATCCAGCTGTGAAGCTAGTGAAAGAACTGCTTACACAACAAGGCGCAAACCCTGATCAGAATGCCCCAGCTGAAACTATACAGCTATGGAAAGATAGAGGCAAGTTGTTCCTGCATCAAGGGAAGCTCTGCAGAATGCATACCAATCCTAAAACACATGAACTGGTCTGGCAGATAATCATGCCCAAGCGAGCCATCGGAATGGTCTTAGAAGCCTACCATGATGGCGCAGGTCATTTTGGATGGAAGAAGTTAGAAGCAATCCTGAGAGAAAGATTCTATTGGGTTGGCATGAGAAGGTCAATTGAACGCTGGTGTAGAGCATGTGCCGCATGCAACCTCAGGTGGAAGGATCCACAGAAAGCTCCACTCCAGTCTTTAATAACCAAGCAGCCACTTGAGCTAGTCGCGTTAGACCACGTCAAGTTGTCACCAGGCCAATCAGGCTATGTCTATGCCTTAACCATCATGGACCATTACTCACACTTCTTAGTGGTGGTACCTGTTAAAGATCTGACAGCGAAGACGGCAGCAAAAGCCTTCCAGACGCATTTCTGTAGACCACATGGTTACCCAGAACAAGTCCTTGCAGTCCAGCTTTTGAATCAGAATTATTCAAGGAATTCTGCAATATGTACGGTTGTAAGAAAATCCACTCAACAACGTACCATCCCCAAACAAATGGTTTATGCGAGAAAATGAATCATATCGTAATTGAACTGTTGAAGACCTTACCAGAATCAGAAAGAAATCAGTGGCCAGATAAATTACACGATTTGGTAGACTTATACAACCATGTTCCCGTGAGTTCTACAAACTGCACTCCAGCCTACCTTATGCGTGCAAGACCCGGTAAGCTACCAATTGATCTAGAGATGGGAATCACAAAACCAGATACAGAAGTAGAAGAAACAGATTGGGATACCAAACGTCAGAAACAGTATCTACAAGTACAAGAATGTGTAGAAAGGAACTTACAGCAAGCTAGAGCAAGACAAGAGAAGAGAAGACCTTTAACAAACATGCTCACGCAAAGGCATTACAAGAAGGTGATCAAGTTCTCAAGAGAAAGAGACGCTCAAACAAACTGGCTAATCAGTGGGAAACCGTCCCATACACAGTCTTACCATCTAGCCTAGACAATGTTAAAACCTGTTTGATAAGTAAAGATGAAGTAAGAACTTTAGCAGTCGTATCTCGAGATCAACTCAAATTGTGTCCTGAAACACTGAAGACACCTGAAGTAACAGAACCCGTACAGGTCCAACCTATTAAAGAGAAAGAAAAAGAAGAAGTATTCCACAAGGTACTAGGAGATTTCCCCAAAATATGGCCAAATTACCATGGAGCAGTTGTAGTACCAATGATTGCATTCCCTTCAATGGTGGAACCAACACCAGATCCCGTGTTACCAGAACCCGTGTTACCAGAACCCATGTTACCAGAAGAAGACCCAAGACTTGAAGAACTGGAAGTAGAATCTGAAGAGGAAGAACCAATTCCTGGTCCTAGTGAACTTGCCAGTCCTGCAGTCAGGTACCCATCTGCCTTAATACCAAGCACCCCAAATAGGTACACGTCCACTCACACTATCAGACTAAGTCCACCAACATTGCGCAGATCAGAGCGTAGTACCCAAGGGCAGTTACCAGTTAGGTACAGAGAGTAACATGTCATTAAATGTGTAATGTAAATATGTTTGTATGAATATAAATTGAACCTAGTGAACAAATGTAGATAGTTATTGCAACGTTAAAAAAAAAGCCCAGTACCTACAGAGACTATTCTGTATGAACTTTGAACTTTTCTTATTTACTTATTAGCCATACATACCATGGACTGGTTGTGGTAAGAACTCTTTTGTATATACTTATCAGCCCGGAGGCAATAGACTAAACCCCCGGAAAGACTGCTTTTTGACTTTTTGGACTCTTTTTGAAACTTTAATGATTTTTGTACTTTTTACTTTTAACTCTATGTAAATATTAATTGTGTTTAATTGTTTGTTTACTTGTTTTTCCACAGTCCCGGAGTACTGTATTTAACTAAGGGGGAATGTGGCACCCCATGGGTTAATGTGCCACAGTAACATCACACGGGTTCCCTTCCCACAACACACTGACTTACACTAGCACCTCTGGGTCAGGAGGGGGAGCACAACCTGCTCCTTAAATACTCCATCTCATGAGGAAGTGAGTTTAGTTTCAGTTTCTGGAAGAACTGAGAGAGACTGCAGTGTCAGAGAGGCTGTGCTAAGCTTCTCTGCAGTCTGCTCACTGATTCCAGGCCTAGTGAGGGTTTGAGGAGAGGAGCACTGAAAGACAGAGGAACACGTCTGGGAGCTGGAGTGATACCTTCACTCGCCCCACAAGAGCGCACAGAACGGACACCGGATCCGGCACTGTGTCTGGCACCCACAGCACAGTGAATCCAGGAGTAGTGGGGTCTCTAGACAACCACAGTACCAGAGCGAAGCAACACGGCGGGGTCAGCACAGCACAGAGGACTCAAGTTGCCTAGCCAAGTGGTACCAGCAGAACACAGAGAGAGAAGTGAGACAGTCCCAGCAGCTCAGCTAGACACAGCAGCCAGGACACACACACAGCGCAGCATGAGGAAGCTGATGACCCGGACAGGGTGGGAGGAAAACCCGGCCCCTACAGACTCCGTGGATAATCTGCAACAACATCGCAGTAAAGCTTTGGAAACTACAAAACGTGAGTGTGTGTTCCTTAACCCGTCTCCACTATTCACCTCCATCATAGACTTTACCAACACTGCCCCGGGGAATACAGTTCTGCACACGGGAACTATTCCATCTCAGCTGCTACTAAATCGTCCCCGGAGGTTCTGCAGCAGCATTATTGGCTGCACACTGTGGGTGGCGTCACGATAGACTATTCTCCCCTGTAAATACACCCTTATTACTGCCAGGGCCCGGGACACGGTCCGGACCAGGACACAGTGACATTCCCCCCGAAGCAGACACGGTCCGGTACCGAGTACCCCCATCCCAGTGGGCTCGACACAATCATCCAGATTGCCCAACCGAACCACTTCCTCCAGTGCCTTCCCTTCTGGGAGTACTGAAATTGGGAGCAATTAGAGGTATTGAGGGACCCGATGGGCTCCAGGTCAGAGACCTGTTTGTGCATTCTGAGGACCAGAGGAGGATGGGGAACAGTTTGAGGACCTGCTACTGGGCAGGTAGACGGAAAGGACCTTTTCCTCTCCATCTCCTACCACGCCTTCTTCCTCTTACTCTACCACCTCCTCCTGCAGTTCCCTCCTTCTCTCAGTCTGGCTTTCTTACAAATTAATAGGCTTGATTCTCTGAAAATTCCTTAAAATCCCTTTGGAACTGAAGATATTTCCTCTCCTTCAGGAAACCAAGATATATTTCTCAGGGCTGCCACTAGGAATTTCGGGGACCCTAACTAGCAAAATTTTGGGGCCCCCCTGAGACTCCACCGCATCTCAGCCTCCACCAAGCTTCGCCTCCATCCAGGCTCCGCTTACCCCCACGCTCTGCCTCCACCCCTCGAACCTTCCATAGTTTCACCGCCCACTATTGGATGCACTCCCCTTCTGCACCTTGTCCTCACCAATCACACATTAAACTCTTTCTATACAGTGTCCTTAATTAGAGCTGAGGAGGGATGTGAACAATAAATGCCCCATGAGGCAGAATAATACAGGGGATGTTACTTATTACCTTGTACAGGGGCGGGGGCACTTTTTCCTGCCGGAGGGACATTTGGAAATTTCTACCATCATTCAGAGGCCGCACATCACCATGACAATTACCCGGCTACATTTAATTAATTACCTCACCTAATTTGATGGCTTCAGCTGCTTCTCTGTGTCCTGCGATGTTCGGTGATTTCTGATCTTCCAGGTTTGCGATGGTCTGGAGCGCAGTCGATTCTGTGACAATAAGTTTTGTAAATCAAATACATCACATAGGAGACTGCTATATATATATAATATACATGACAAAGAGCATATACAGCACTGCAGAGGGCTAGGGGCACAGACTGGGGGTGACCTGAGCTCTGTAGGAGCCACAGGGATGTATGATCTCTCCCCGGGCCCCCACCCATTGAGGGGGTGAGCTGAGCTCTGGATCCAGGGGCCACAAGCTTCCAGAAAATGGCGGCAAATCTCAATTATTTATTATTATTATTATTATTATTATTATTATTATCAGAGACTCTGGAGAAGAATGCGGACTCTGGAGAAGAATGCTGCCGGGACTGTAGGAGTGGAGCAGCATCCACAGGGTGCTACCACTGGTATACACACCTCATATGCACGCGGCTCCGCTCCATACACCTCGTACGCTCGTATGTACATGGCTCCGCTCCGTACACCTCGTACACAGTCGGCTCTGCTACATCCACACTGTAAATCCATCCTGACCCCACACATAAACTTTACCTCATCCAGCATGGCAGAGTCCTGCTTCACTGAGGAGCTGATCATGTGACCCCTGATTCCTCCCCTCTATGTGACATCATCACAGGTCCTGTAAGAACAGAGCAGCTATGTAGCGTGCTGCTCTGCAGGTGGAGAACAATGGGGTGGCACACACACCCTGAGTCACACTGTCGGCGGGCGCCGCTCAAGACTCACAGAGTCAGCGCTGTTACAGGCAGCCAGCCTGTCTCTGAGAGTGATTGTTAGGTCCCCTGGCACCGCTCCCCAGCTCACCTCTTCCGGGTCGGCATCCTCTGCTCCTCTGCCGACCGGGCATCCGGCGTCCAGGCGTGCGGTGTCTCTGAGCCGTCGCCGGGTCCCCTTCCTGTCAGCTGACCACCGGGCTCACACATGAGCACTTTGCACATGTGACTAATCAGCGGCGCGCTAGGTGCACTCCTCCCCTGTGACTCTAGGGGTCGGCACGGTCCAACCTGACACTCCCCTTGACCAATAGCTGCTCTTCCCCTGGTATATCAGGCCACCTCCACTGATGGGAGGTGCCTGATTATTGAGTTAGTTGAGCTTCTGCTTTGTTGGCTGTTGGTCAGGCCCTCCTTGTGCTCTTCCCCGGTAGAATCCTTCCTGGTCTGCTAGCCTTGTACTCTTTTACGTGGAATCCTTCTCTGTTCCTTAGCATAGGCTAACCTTACGAGCCGCCCCCCTGGTACTACGGTAGCTGCTGTGGTACTTAGACCCTCTGGGCTTGCCGCTGACAATCCCTGTATAGGGGTTGGGTAAACTAGGACCAGCTCACCCAGGGGAGTTCGGTACCATGGCCAAGTGGGTCCACTCTAGAGCGCCTTCCCCAGGAATCATGACAGAATAATCAGGCCATGGACCCCGCTAGTACCTCGTTTTCAGTGCAAAAAGAGCTGGCTTACCTTCGTGAGAATCAGAACCGTATTATGTCTTTTCTTCAGTCCATGGATACCCGGTTAGCCTCCCTTCAGACCTCCGACCTGGCATCTGCCACTGAGCTTGCGAGCCTATAGCCGGAGCTGTGAGTGCAACAAGACACGCAGTTTCGCATGCCGTCTTACATATACGCGATGAACGATCGTCTGGTCTCATTGCAGTCAGCAACAACGACCTCGTGTCAGTCCGTATGCTATGACCGATCCCCGGGTGGCGTTCTGACCCCTCCGCCCCGCCTTGGACATCCACCTAAATACAGCGGAGACCTTAAGACGTGCCGTGGTTTCCTCAACCAATGTAGCCTACACTTCGAACTGCTGCCACAGCAGTAACCCACCCACAAGAAGAAGAAGGAAGACAGAAGACAGAAGAGAGAAGAAAGAAGAGAGAAGACCTGGATCTTTGGAGGGATATGTGGTGGTAATAAAGTTGAAGTCCCTAATGGTGTCTGTGTCTTTATTTTTAATAAATAATTTTTCTCTGTGTGGTGTTTTTTTTAACCCTTTATTGGAGATTCTTAGTGGCCGGGTCAAACCTGGCCTGACATTAAGAATCTCGGGCTTAATACCAGCTTGTATAACAAAGCTAGCATTAACCCCTTTATTACCCAGCGTGCCACCGCCACCAGGGCCGCTGGAAGAGCGGGGTTCAGCGCCAGAGGATGGCGCTTCAATGAACGCGCCATCTTCTGGGGTGGCTGCGGGCTGCAATTTGCAGCGTGGGGTGCCCAGAAAGCTTGGGCCTCCCTGCGCTGCGGATTCCAGCCCCCAGCTGCTTAGCTGTACCTGGCTAGACATAGAAATCCCCTATATTCTTGTGTCCGGCCAGGTACAAATAGGCACCTGGGGGTTGGGGGCAGCCCGTCGCTGCCTGCTGGATCCGGCTGGTTCCAGAAATACGGTGAAGCCCACGTCATTTTTTTTCTGAAAAATCAATAAAACAATCCTAAAAAAGGGACTGCATCTTTATTAACCCCTCGCCCATGGTCCAGGGGTTAATAAAGATGCAGTCCCTTTTATCTACATTGTTTTATGAATTTGTCAGAAAAAAATTTGACTTGGGCTTCGCCGTATTACTGGAACCAGCCGGATCCAGCAGGCAGCGACGGGCTGCCCCCAACCCCCAGGTGCCTATTTGTACCTGGCCG
Source organism: Allobates femoralis (assembly GCA_033576535.1). Classification (NCBI taxonomy): domain Eukaryota; kingdom Metazoa; phylum Chordata; class Amphibia; order Anura; family Aromobatidae; genus Allobates; species Allobates femoralis. The sequence continues at coordinate 11,587,137 of JARQOC010000002.1, forward strand.
GACACAAGAATATAGGGGAGCCCTTTTTTTTTATTATTTCATGAATTTCATGAAATAATAAAAAAAAATGCATGGGGCTCCGCGCAATTTCTATGTCTAGCCAGCTGGGGGCTGGAATCCGCAGCGCAGGGAGGACCAAGCTTTCTGGGCACCCCCCGCTGCAAATTGCAGCCCGCAGCCGCCCCAGAAGATGGCGCGTTCATTGAAGCGCCATCCTCTGGCGCTGAACCCCGCTCTTCCAGCGGCCCTGGTGGCGGTGGCACGCTGGGTAATAAAGGGGTTAATACCAGCTTTGTTATACAAGCTGGTATTAAGCTCGAGATTCTTAATGTCAGGCCACGTTTGACCCGGCCACTAAGACTCTCCAATAAAGGGTTAAAAAAAACACAACACAGAGAAAATTTTTTATTAGAAATAAAAAAAAAAAAGCCATTAGGGACTCCATCTTTAATTAAAAAAATCCTCTTCCGTCCGACGTAGTCCAAAACGCGATGTCCTCTCTGCTACATCCCTGTGCATAGATATAGATGTCTATGCACAGGGAATGAGCAGACTGAGAACAATCTCAGCTCTGCTACATCATCTCTGTGCACAGGGAGAGCAGGCGGGCTCTAGGACCCTGGAGCTGCGGCAGCCTGCAGGACCCGAGCCCGACACAGAGCAGACAGCTGGACTCGTTACTGTGCGAGTTTCCCTGCGATTACTTGCACAGTAACGAGTCCAATGCAAGTCAATGGCAATCCTAGTTTTGTCAGAGTCTCTGACAAAACTAGGATTGCCATTGATTTGCATTGGACTCGTTACTGTGTGAGTAATTGCTGGGAAACTCGCAGAGTACCGAGTCCTGCGAGTCCCTTACTACTCGCCGAGTAACGAGTCCTAGCGAGTAGACTCGCCCATCCCTAGTGCTGATGTCAGGTCTCCAGGGGTCCGGTGAACGCTCCTTGTTCCCGCCAGCTCAGATCACTGTGGTGTCGGGCTGTGATGCTTCCGGGTTGCGTCACTGATCATGTGACCGGCCGTGTCATAGGTCACCTGACAGGCCGCGTCACTATGGGATGGTTACGGTTGTTGGATGTGGTGGGAAGGGAGAGAATTGGCTCAAGTGAGATGTCAGTGTGTCAGTTAGCTCGACGTGTTTCAAAGGGTACGCCCTTCCTCAGGAGAATAAAGCTCACAGCCTAGTAAGAACTATAAGCAAGCATTTGTTAGCATAGTGCCAAACAACCACTACCATCAACTACCAATGATGTGGATCGCTGCCACATCATGAACTGATCACTTGTCAGACTGTCACACAGGCAGACTCACCAGCGACCAGCGACATCGTGGAAAATAATAAAATATTCTTTCCACGATGTCTAGCTCCCGCTGCCAGGCTGCAGTAAGCGGGAGCAGGCTGGTAACCATAGTAAACAGCGGGCATGTAGGCAGCGCGCAACGCTTAGTTACTCGATGTATACCCTGGTTACCAGTCTTCTCCGCTTACAGGCTGGTATCCAAGGTACACAGCGGGTAACTAGTGACAGCGCTGCCTAGGTACCCGCTGTTTACCATGGTTGCCAGCTCCCAACGCTTGCTGTGCAGCGCTGGGAGCTTGCTGATCGTTGCTCTCCCACTGTCACACGCAGCGATGCTGTGCGTCCAGCAAGCTACCAACAATAGATTTAAGGTCCTGTCCATAAATCTGCGATCAACGTTCAACGACGTTTTGTTGATCAGAGTCACACGCAAAGATGTCATTTCGACATCGCTGCAACATCACAAAAACAGTGACGTTGCAACGATATCGTTAGTGATATCGTTGTGTGTAACGGGCCCTTTAGCCTTGCACAGAAGTACTATATTTCCATATTCCCCCAATATAACAAAAATCTTTTCCAGATATTTTCCAACATGTTTTTACACATTCATTTACCTGTCCTTATTCCTATATATAACCCTCTTTGCATTGTAATCTTTCCCCTTATAAATATTTTTATATAAGCACATAAGTAAAATTAGTTATTTCTCCTATTTTACTAACACATTTTTCACATAAATATACTTGCTCCTGTTCCTTCTATATAATCTTTTTATCCTAATTTTCCCCTATTTGTTTCATACACATCACTCTTATAAATATAATCTATAAAAATATATCTTTCCTATAAATAAGATTTCTTGTTCAAAAGTTTTTATTGAGTTTTATAATACAAGGTAAATGATTAAACATACATATGATATAACTGGGTCTGCGGCAATTTCAGTTAGTTCAAACAAAACAGGTAAGGTAATATCCTTGCCAACGAGCATAGGACTAGTCTGCAATAAATCAGTATAGTTAAGGGTAACACATCTCGTGATTTATGAGCTTTTATAACTAATTGAATGATATAATTCAATAAACAAAAGTTCTGCACTTTGGTTAAAAGGGGGAGGGGGGAGAATAGAAGGGTCAAGAGGGAGGGGGGAGGGGAAGGGGTAACAGGGAGGAGAAGAGTCATCCCTGTTCAAGAGTTTGGAAGTGTGCTTGTGTGGCACCCCATGGGTTAATGTGCCACAATAACATCACATGGGTTCTCTCCCCCACTACACACTGACAAGCACTACCACCTCTGGGCAATAGAGGGAGCACCTCCTGCTCCCTTATATACACTTGTCCATGAGGAAGGAGCGCAGAACAGCTCAGGAGAACAGAGAGCTGAGACCGTACAGCACGGTGTAGTGCTGTGAAGAGCTTATTGAGAGCAGAGTTAGCTCAGTGCAGACCTAGCAAGGGTCAGAGGAGCAGGAGACCGAAAGACAGAGGAACACATCTGGGAGCTGGAGTGACACCATCACTTGCCCCAGAAGTACGCACAGAGAGACGGACACCGGATCCGGTACTGTGTCTGGCACCAACAGCACAGCGAATCCAGGAACAGCGGGATCTCTAGATGCCCCCTAGTACCAGAGTGAAGCAACACGGAGAGGTCAGCGCAGCATAGAGGACCCAAGTTGCCTAGCCAAGTGGTACCAGCAGCATACAGAGAGAGACGTGAGGAATCCCAGCAGCTTAGCTTGAAGCAGCAGCTCAGGACACACACACAGTGCAGCACAAGGAGGCCAACGACCCGGACAGGGTGTGGGGAGAGAGAGCCCAGCTCCATTACAGACTGCGTGGACTATAATCTGCAATAATATCAGCAGTAAAGCTTTGGAAAACAACTTTGGAGTCTGTGTAGTGATTGTGACCTTTGCTCCAGATTCAGCACAGAGACAATTCCTCCCTGCAGATCCAGCCTGTCAGCTCTGCAGCATCAGGACAAGAAGGGAATTACAGTATCAACCAAACGTAAGTGTGTGTGTCCTCCAACTCTTCCCCACCATCTATAACCCCAATAGACTTTACCCTTTACTGCCCCGGGGGATACAGTTCCCCCCACTGGAACTATACCACCTCCGCTGCCTTCACATCACCCCCGGAGGTTCTGCAGCAGCGGCGGCCCCCATTACTGGCCGCATCAAGTGGGTGGCGTCACCCGTGACAATCTCCCTTGTAAATATTCCCCTTTTATTGTGCTGAGCCAGGGACACGGTCCGGACCAGGCCACCAGTGACATCCCCAGCAGCAGATCGGTCCGGTACCGAGTACCCCACGTCCCTTGGGGCTCCACACTTGTGAATGACTTGGTCGATACAGTTCATGTGTGTTTAGACTTGCGAGTTGGGGAAGTGACTAGAGGGAAATAGCCTGTTCCAAGGTCCCCATTTTTTGTTGTATTTATTAATTGATTTGTGCCTAAGTGCGTAGGATAACTCATAAGCATCGTGTGTAGAGACCTTCTCTAGAAGAGTAGAGAATGAGGGTGCTTTGGTGTCTCTCCACATCGATGTGACGAGTGTCTTTGCTGTTAAGATAATGTCAGAGGTCTATAGTGAGGGGGAAGGTGTTCAGTATCAAGAAGGAGGATGACAAGTTCCGATGAAAGAATACATCCGTCATCTGTTAAGTCCGTGAGCAGCATTTGGGTTTCGCTCCAGGAAGACTCCAATGCTCTACAATGCCAAAAGATGTGAGAGATGTCTCCAATCTCCATGAGACAGCGCCAGCAAAGTGGGGAGTTCTCCTCTTTGATCGAGTGTAGTCTTTGCGGGGTGAAGTACCATCGGGTGAGAGTTTTGTAATGGGTTTCTATGAGTGATGCATTCAGAATCGTCTTTTGGAGTTTCGCAAGTGAGTTGCTAAGAAGCTCGGGGTGAATTGTGGTTCCCAATTCCCTTTCCCAGGCGGTTAAGTTGTGTGTTTTAGTAAGAGCACTATCAGAATAAGGTTTCTCACATCTCCTCTAATTCACTAATTGTTTCACATTTTTCCAACATACTGTAGTTTTCACAAAAAATGACACTTGTCCCAAAATTATTTAATTATTTAATTAAATTATTTATTTAATGAATTATTATTGAATTAAATGACTTGTTATAACTTTCCATTGTATACACTGTGCTCCAAATTAAGTTTCGGAGTGATAAGGTTAGAATTGTTTAGTTTGTCATTTAAACTCATTGATGGTGATGTGTGTCAGGGCTCTTTATATCACTGAAAGCAATTGCAGATACCTGTGCAAATGAGTTTGGCAGGTGTGTCCAAATTAAGGCAAGACTACTTAAGAAGGCTTAAAATAATAAATAGATAAATAAAACTATTCCTTCCACTTTCTTTACCCTTCCAGGGGATATTTATTAAAAATTATCTGTATAATTACAACTTATGTAACTTAGATGCCTACTTATATTTTTATTATTCAATACTAATTATAGCAAAAAACTAAAAACTAAAATACCGTATATACTCGTGTATAAGCCGAGTTTTTCAGCCCAAAAATTGGGCTGAAAAGTCCCCCCCTCGGCTTATACACGAGTCATACGGTATGCTGTGGGGGGGGGGGCTGTGACCGGTGGCTGGAGGAGGCAGGAGGGGGCCGCGGTGACCGCAGGCGGTCACGTGGGGCCGCCTCATTAGTGCAATGAATATGCACGGCATCCCCCCGTCCATCAGCGGGGGGGGATGCCGTGCATATTGCAATACACAGCCCCCCCTCCTTATTATGGGTCCCCCAGCAGTAATAAACAGCCCCCCCCTCCTTATCATGTCCCCCCCAGGCTGCGCAAGCTGTCAAAATAACAAACACTTTATACATCACCTTCCGGCGCAGCTCCTCCGCTCCTCCGGTCCTCTGGTCCAGGCTTCTTCCTTCTTGTGCCGGTGTCATGTGACCGGGCGCAGGAGATGACGTCATTTCCTGCGCGCGGTCACAGAAGCCGACACAAGAAAGAAGAAGAAGCCGGGACCGGAGGAGCGGAGGAGCTGCGCCGGAAGGTGATGTATAAAGTGTTTGTTATTTTGGCAGCTGCCGCAGCCTGGGGGGACATGATAAGGAGGGGGGGGCTGTTTATTACTGCTGGGGGACCCATAATAAGGAGGGGGGGCTGTTTACTACCACTGGGGCTGTATATACCACTGGGGCTGCATATACTACCACTGGGGCTGTATATACTACCACTGGGCTGCATATACTACCACTGGGGCTGTATATACTACCACTGGGGCTGCATATACTACCACTGGGGCTGCTGTATACTACCACTCGGGCTGTATATACCACTGGGGCTGCATATACTACCACTGGGGCTGCATATACTACCACTGGGGCTGCATATACTACCACTGGGGCTGTATATACTACCACTGGGGCTGTATATACCACTGGGGCTGTATATACCACTGGGGCTGTATATACTACTGGGGCTGCGTGTATACTACCACTGGGGCTGCACTGGGGCTGCTGCTGTATATACCACTGGGGCTGCTGCTGTATACTACCACTGGGGCTGCTGTATACCACACTGCTGGGGGCTATATACCTGTGCTGGGGTCCACCCTCGGCTTATACACGAGTCAATAGATTTTCCCAGGTTTTGGGGGCAAAAGTAGGGGGGTCGGCTTATACACGGGTCGGCTTATACACGAGTATATACGGTATCTATAAACAACCAAAGTAAAACTGATATATCAATAATTAATCATTTAAAATTAAAACGTAAAAAACCTATGATTAGTATTCACAACATTTGTAAATAGCTTATTATTCAGTATCCACTACAACACTATGATCTATTAATGGATTGGTTCTTCTTCTCCTATTAGTAATATTCGACAGCTATCTTTATTTCTTCTCCATTATCCTTTTCAGAGGAGTATCATTGGATTTTAATTATAGTTGTGGTGTATGGCTATTATCCTCCGGTTATCTGTGTTCTAATAAAAATAACAAAGTATTGTTACTCTCCCTTTATGAGTATATACAGTATCTTTCTACTCTGCTTAATACTATTTTCATTCTTACCTCTAAATATTGAAGTGCTTGTTATCTGTTCCTCCTAATGATGATGGTTGTGGGTGGCAGACTTCCAGTTGGGGTATCTGTTAACGCAATATAATTAGAAAAATGTGGTCTTTATGGTCTATTATGGGTTCTAGTCCTGTATCCTAATATAGTGCACAAGACGTAAGTGAGCCTGACGGTTTGACAATACAGCATTTAACCACCGTACTCACGTGACTCAATGATGTGAATAGTGGCGAGTAGTCCCGTAGCGCAGGAGTGCACGGAGCAGTGCACACGTACACTGAGGAATCCGAGAACGCCACGCAACCACATGACGGTGTCGACCGAACAGCAGAAGCTCGGAGAAAGAGGGTGAACGCTGAAGCCCCAGCACTTATTGGGAAAGCCTGAACCTAATTCATAAGGTAAACCCTTGCAGACTATTACACATCTACTCAGCAAAGTGCTTGCACAAAAGTTAAATGTCATTTTATTAGCCTGCACTACATAGCGGTGATGAATGATTATATACAGTGAGAAAAAAGTTTACTAAAGTAATCTTAGAGACACATTAGGGCAATAGTTCAACACCATAGTAATAGCACATTTTATGTAAAAAGACACCTTGCATGTAAGTAAAGGTGACACCCACACTATAGAAGTTTAATTACAACTTAATTTATTTCTACACAGAACGTAATTTTTAGGACAATAAACAAGTACATTATAAGGCCAATAGGAAGTAGACTGCACATCCCTGAGAGATACATTAACTTCTGGACACCTAAAACATATTCCAAGGAAATAAGTAAGTGAATAGTTCATTCCCAATATTTTTTTTTTTTTTTAACATGAAGTTTGAAGGCCCCAATTTATCACCTAATATATGATGATTACACCAACAGATACCAAAGTAGACAGACATTCTCCTGTGGATGAAATACAAACTTTACAACCAGCCAACCTTTTTATATACACCAAAGGGAACAAGTAAGTCATATGCACTATCTGAAGATATATATTAGGATACAGGACTAGAACCCATAATAGACCATAAAGACCACATCTTTCTAATTATATTGCGTTAACAGATACCCCAACTGGAAGTCTGCCACCCACAACCATCATCATTAGGAGGAACAGATAACATGCGCTTCAATATTTAGAGGTAAGAATGAAAATAGTATTAAGCAGAGTAGAAAGATACTGTATATACTCCTAAAGGGAGAGTAACAATACTTTGTTATTTTTATTAGAACACAGATAACCGGAGGATAATAGCCATACACCACAACTAGAATTAAAATCCAATGATACTCCTCTGAAAAGGATAATGGAGAAGAAATAAAGATAGCTGTCGAATATTACTAATAGGAGAAGAAGAACCAATCCATTAATAGATCCTAATGTTATAGTGGATACTGAATAATAAGCTATTTACAAATGTTGTGAATACTAATCATAGGTTTTTTATGTTTTAATTTTAAATTATTAATTATTGATATTGATATATCAGTTTTACTTTGGTTGTTTATAGATATTTTAGTTTTTATTTTTTTGCTATAATGAGTATTGAATAATAAAAATATAAGTAGGCATCTAAGTTACATAAGTTGTAATTATACAGATAATTTTTAATAAATATCCCCTGGAAGGGTAAAGAAAGTGGAAGGAATAGTTTTATTTATTTATCTATTTATTATTTTAAGAGCTAGCGCATAGTCTCACAAATAGACAATAATTGATTTAAATAACAATAAGGCGATTAAATACGCGGTTCTGCCTTCAGACGACTGCAGCAGCTCAAGTGCTAACTGCTAGCTCCAGTGTACTTTTGCAAATACTATATACTTAAGAAGGCTGTTCCACATTATTAAGCAGCCTACATTTTTTGCCAAAATGGGAAAGAAAAAGGATGTGTCGGCTGCTGAGAAGCAACAAATTGTGGAGTGTTTAGGTCAAGGCATGACTACAATCAACATCGCCAAGACACTTCATTGTGATCATCGCACAATCAAGAAGTATGTAGCCGATTCCCAGCACACACATGTGCGTGATGATAAGGAAACATTGAGGACTCTTTCCAACAGGCAATTGTATCAGGTTAAAAGAGCAGCTGTAAGAATGCCTCGTCATAGCAGCAGACAAGAAGCTGCTGGTGCCTCCAACGTCCCCCGAACAACAAGATGCGGGGTCCTTCAGAGGTTTGCAGCTGTGTGTAAGCCATCCTGTCCACCACCTCTATCCACTGCACACAAGCAGAAACGGCTCCAGTGACCAAACCATACATGAAGACTGACTTCCAAACTGTTTTGTTTACTGATGAGTGCCGTGCAACGCTCGATGGTCCAGATGGATGGAGTGGAGGATGGCTGGTTGATGGACACCCCATGAAAACACGGCTAAGGCGCCAACAAGGAGGAGGTGGAGTAATGTTTTGGGCTGGAATCATGGGGAGAGAGATTGTCGGCCCCTTTAGCATCCCTGAAGGGTTAAAGATGAACTCCATAATCTATGTGGAGTTTCTGTGGCACCCTGTGCCAGGTCACCACAGACTCCCTGGGGACATGGAAGGATGGTACGCAGCAAGCAGACCCCACTAACACACAACACCTTTCACCCCAGACCTGTAGGGGGAGCTCCACTGGTTGCCTTAAGCCAGTTCCCCCTATAAATACGGGTTCTGGAGGCAGTCACTACAGAACTGTGAAGAGCTGAGTGAGCTGACCTGGTACTGGAGCCGTGCTAGGCCCATAACAGAGAGCACCTGAGAAAGTGGCAGACCCGTAGAATAGGGGTCACAGGCAGAGGAGAGAGAACGTGTACAAGAAGGGGCAGTGGAGTCATACCGACTCACCCTAGCAGAGTTTCGTTCACTGGGTCCGAGCTATAGGGACGCAGAGAATAGGCCCTGCAGAGAAACCAGCGACACAAAGGGAGTTTAGCTCCCTGGACACCCGAAGCACCACCAAATGAGAGCCCGGAGTCTAGGCCAGACAGGAATCCCATAGAAGTGCCCCCAGTGCAGCAAACCCGGGTGTGGAAAGTCACACAGATAAAGTGAAGCAACGGCCTGGTCGGGTTTCATGCCTGCCAGAGTAACAGACACAAGGAGGCCCACAACCCTGCTTGCTGTGGAAGGTCCTGAAGTGTTTACCTCATCTCCGGTCGAGTGTACCTGTACAAGAACATCAGTAAAGGTACCAAAAAGACTTTATGTGTGAGTGTCCCTCTTTCCATCTACACTACACCGACCGCGCTACCCTATTCCCCTCAACTCCATTAACTGCCCCGGGGAACCCCGTTCGTCCTGTAGGGAGCGGTTCCACCTAGCTGCCGCACATCACCCCGGAGGCTAAAGCAGCGCCCGTGCCATCACCGGACCCCTACATTTGGCGTCACGACAGACATTTTATTATTTTATTGCCATCTTTTCCCTTTTTATCTGCATCCCCCGGGCCCACGGCCTCAGGCACCGCTACCCGTGACTTTCCCCCAGAGACAACGCCTGAGTGACCGAGTACCCCCAGGGCCTGGGCTGGACATTTCTAAAACAGCACTTCCTGCCATGGTTCAAGAGGAAGAACCATGCTTTCCGCAGCAAGATCATTGTCATGCACCGTCTCATGCTGCAAATAACACATCTGTATCTCTGGCAGCTATGGGCATAAAAGAGGACAAACTTATGGTTCCCCTGACCTCAACCCCATTGAGAACCTCTGGAGCATCATCAAAAGGAATGTCTATGATGGCGGTCTCCGGGATTAATGTTTTATAATATTATTAATAAGTTGCCTGCCCCTGTTCTAATTGATATGGACTGATGCATGCGATGAAAGAAATACACCGATAACACAATCAGGTGTAAGCTCTCCTCAGCCCTCCACAAGGCACAGCTCCAAAAGTGAGTTTTATTGATTTAACAAAAGCTCTCTAAGGGTATGTGCACACAGGGTCGGGTGCACAGCGGGTTAGGGTCGGCGGCGGCTGTGCGGACCCAACAGGAAGCTCGGCAGCCGTCCACCGGCTTCCTGTCGGGTATGTGCGGCGGGAGACGGGCGGGTGCCGGGCGGGTGCACAGCGGGTTAGAGGCGTCGGTTCTGCAGCGGCTGGAAGCAGCACATGATTCTGCTTGCAGCCGCTGCAGAACCGGCCGGTTTATAGAAGATGCTCATTCGTTGCTAACCCGCTGGGAACCCAGCGGTTTAGCAACAGATGAGCATGTGGAAACCGCCGGTGTGTGCACACCGGGGGTCGGTTTCCATAGGTTTATATGTTAACCCAAAAGCCGCTTTTGGATTAACATAAATTTGCATAAACCTCATGGAAACCGACCGGCGGTTTCCGCTGCTAAAACTGCAGTAAACCTCCCTGTGTGCACATACCCTAAGGGGCTCGGTTTTACACACACAATGGGGACAAATGGAATGCATTTATTGGTGGGAGATGGTCTAGTCCATGGAGGGGGATTGTTCATGAGGTCATCAAGGTGAATTAGTCCTTCAGGTCTCCAAAAGTTAGTTTGATCCGTGAAGCCATCTGATGAGGTGACATTCTGTGATTGATCACTCTTTGTCTTGTCTCAGAACATGTGGTGATGTGGCAGGAAATGGTAGCCATCTTTGTCTGATACAAACTTATGTAAAGTGGAAATAATACACTATAGATCATTTCTCCCATGCCCTTATAGCTTACAGTTAATTAAGTATTTTGATCTTAAGGCTCTCCTTAACAGCGGGAGGCAGTTCACATCTAAGCATCAGCTCTGGGAGGGTATCCTGTCCACATGCAAAACAATTGAAGCACAAACCATCCAAAAACTGACAAATTCATTGGACGAGAGAGTTCAGAAGCTTCTTTCGAACAAGGGGCCCTATATGCAAATGTAACATCACCTAGAATAAAGTTATGACTTGAAAACTGTTTGATTTCATGTTGTAATAAGCTGATAATGATTAGAATTTCACAATTCACCATTTTTTTGTTCAAAATAAAAAGGTTGAAAACTCTGCTGTGCATAATAATGTGGAACATGCATTCTGAGTGTTTATTAGTTTTAAAAATCTACTGTTTTCATAGGCGGTTTGTTCAAAAACATTCCAATCATACTAGAATAGTAGATGACTGGAAAATAACAATGCCTGCAATTCATATAGGTAATTTAGTGACAATATGAGGAAATATTGTTTGCATAATAATATGGAACACAGTGTAGAATGACAGATCCACGATTTATTTCATCCCTTCTTGCGGTCTCTTTTTCTGTGATTCTTCATGTCTCACTGGTCATTTCTTCATGACACTGAGCACATTAAACTCCTTTCATTACACAGGTCATATTTTCAAAACACTTAAAAGATCAATAATTTTCATATAATAGCACTCAGTGAGCGCAAGATAGGCGGACACTAATCTTGAGCTGGCGATGTGGTGGTGTTTTGGTACCCATGGGGGAGGAGGATGTTATTGTTTCCATGGGACCAATGAAGTTGGTGGTTACTGCCAGAGAAGATAATGTTATAGCATCATATTGAGGATGGAATATTAACATACCGTATATACTCGTGTATAAGCCAACCCCCCTACTTTTGCCCCCAAAATCTGGGAAAACCTATTGACTTGTGTATAAGCCGAGGGTGGACCCCAGCACAGGTATACAGCCCCCAGCAGTGTGGTATACAGCAGCCTCCCCAGTGGTATATACAGGCCCCAGCAGTGTTACAGCAGCCTCCCCAGTGGTATACAGCAGCAGCCCCAGTGGTAGTATATAGCAGCCCCAGTGGTAGTATACAGCAGCCCCAGTGGTAGTATACAGCAGCCCCAGAGGTATAAACAGCCCCAGTGGTAGTATACAGCAGCCCCAGTGGTAGTATACAGCAGCCCCAGAGGTATATACAGCATCCCCAGTAGTAGTATACAGCAGCCCCAGTGGTAGTATACAGCAGCCCCAGAGGTATAAACAGCCCCAGTGGCAGTATACAGCAGCCCAGTGGTAGTATACAGCAGCCCCAGAGGTATATACAGCAGCCCCAGTAGTAGTATACAGCAGCCCCAGTGGTAGTATACAGCAGCCCCAGTGGTAGTATACAGCAGCCCCAGAGGTATATACAGCCCCAGTGGTAGTATACAGCAGCCCAGAGGTATATACAGCAGCCCCAATGGTAGTATACAGCAGCCCCAGTGGTAGTATACAGCAGCCCCAGTGGTAGTATACAGCAGCCCCAGAGGTATATACAGCCCCAGTGGTAGTATACAGCAGCCCCAGAGGTATATACAGCAGCCCCAGTGGTAGTATACAGCAGCCTTAGTGGTAGTATACAGCAGCCCCAGTGGTAGTATACAGCAGCCCCAGAGGTATATACAGCCCCAGTGGTAGTATACAGCAGCCCCAGAGGTATATACAGCAGCCCCAATGGTAGTATACAGCAGCCCCAGTGGTAGTATACAGCAGCCCCAGTGGTAGTATACAGCAGCCCCAGTGGTAGTATACAGCAGCCCCAGAGGTATATACAGCCCCAGTGGTAGTATACAGCAGCCCCAGAGGTATATACAGCAGCCCCAGTGGTAGTATACAGCAGCCCCAGTGGTAGTATACAGCAGCCCCAGTGGTAGTATACAGCAGCCCCAGAGGTATATACAGCCCCAGTGGTAGTATACAGCAGCCCCAGAGGTATATACAGCCCCAGGGGTAGTATACAGCCGCCCGCCCGCCACCCCCATCAGTATACAGGCCCCCCCATCAGGATCCAGGGCCCCGCCTCCTTGCTCCGCAAAACCTGCAATGGAAAATCATTATACTTATCACTGTCCTGTCGCCGCCGGACCGCCGCTGCCATCGCGATCCCCGTCTTCTTCCAGCGTCTTCCAGTTTCCTATGGTCTGCGCAGGCAATGACGTCATTGCCTGCGACCACAGGAAGACGGAAGAAGACGGGGATCGTGATGGCAGCGGCGGTCCGGCGGCGACAGGACAGTGATAAGTATAATGATTTTCCTTTGCAGGTTTTGCGGAGCAAGGAGGGGGGGCCCTGGATCCTGATGGGGGGCCTGTGTACTGATGGGGGTGGCGGGCTGGCAGCTGTATACTACCACTGGGGCTGTATACTTGCGTATAAGCCGAGGAGGGACTTTTCAGCCCAATTTTTTCGGCTGAAAAACTCGGCTTATGCGCGAGTATATACAGTAATTGTTAAACATTGCCTATTGGTTTTAACACTATTGTCACACGCTTAGTTGGTGCTGACTTTGCTGGATGCTGCCGTGTATGTGTTTGTCTTTACGAGCTGCATGGTTGACGGTTATGAAGGTCCTGGCCTCCTGTGTTGTGGTCCAGAACTGCATTCACTATGAGGTTCGGCTGCTGGTTGAGGGGTTAATGTGTGACTCACCTGAACTCCCCTCCCCCTAGCCTTTAAGTAGCCTCTCCTTCCACCAGGTGGTGCTGCTGATAGAGTTTCACTCTATGCCTGGAAGCCGTGCTGTGCAGTCCTGTGTGATTGTGTGGCTGATGTCCTTTGGAGTTGCTGTATCCCAGTTCTGTGGAGGGAGGTGATGAGGTAATAGTGCAGGGCTGGTGGAGGAGGTTAGGGAGAGGCTGAAGGCCTGAACCTTCTCACCTTCAGAGATACCTTCGGGATCAGGGCCATTCAGGGTCCCTAGACTAGTGTCAGACTAGTCTACCCTGGTCACCCTGCCCATACCTGCCATTCCCTCATCAGCATTCTCATTACACCGTGACAACTATACACTGGTGATCTGCTTTCATGGGGCCAAGGTTTCATAGCTATACACATATATTTACACAACTAACATGTGTAGGGATGATTTGTTTCTTCTCACTCCCTTTTCTCCATCAGTGTAAAATAAATGTAAATAAATCTATTTGGCAGTAATTTATGGTACACATCAATTTGTGAATGCCCCGAAAATGTCAGCTTTATTGTCGGCTTCACTAAGGCCAGATTCACACCACGATTTTCAAGATCCAGGACTGTCCAATGTGAACCGGACAGCCCTGAATCCGATTTTGCCCCTATTGTATCCCTATGGGGCTGGATGGCGGTGATTTGCCATCCACTTTTGTGCCATCCAGGAGGATCCGGAAGATTTAGTTTTTTTGCCACGGACACAAAATATAAGCTTACAGCATTTTAATGTGTCCGCGGCAATAATCGGACAAAATCGGATCCTCCCGGATCCGGCGCAATCCAGCGTCCCATAACATGGGAGTCTATGGGCACCGGATCCGTCAAAAAATCGGACTGTTTCCCGGATGCCGAGTGCTGAATGAGCGGCGGCTTTGAAATTCAAGCCGCGTTCGTTCAGCACCTGGACAGCGCAGATAAAAGAGCCGCCGGCTGAAATTTCAGCACCTGGAGAGCTTCAGACACTATGCTGAAATGTCAGCACTTGGACAGCGGCAGCCGCGCACAGGGAGGATTCCGTCAGAAAACAGGATCAGAGGGCAAATGCTCTCTGATTCTGTTTTCTCCGGGGCTGTCAGGTTCTGTCCGGTGCTTCCTGCAAAACACCGGACAGAACCTGACAGTCAAACAATGTGGTGTGAAGCCGGCCTAAGGATATATTGCTTCAACATGAATTTACAGCTAATATTGAACTCAGCAAAGCGGTAAGGCTGCTTTCACATCGTGATTTTTTTCCTGTCCGTGAGGATGCTGTTTTTTGCAGGACCCCACGGACAGGATCGGATGTGGCCTACAGATGCCATTTCTGTGTCCAGGTCTGTGATTTTCACGGATTCGGACAGAGAGAAGCCCAAGCCTGCAAAGCGCAGACAGGCGGGGCACCTCCACTTTCGCAATGTATATTCATACATTGCAAAAGTGAAGCAAGGGTTAAAAATAGAAAAAAAAACATCCTCACATCTCCGGCGTGTCCCACAATGTACGCTGCGGCATCTACCGTAGCTCCGGGGGCTAGAAGACCTGTGCATCAGCTGACCAGACGGGGCAACCTGATCAGCTGATCGGTCACATGACTACATCAGCTGAGCGGTTTAAATCTCTCGCCCTCCAAAACCGATTGGTGGGCGGGAGATTTAAACTGCGCTGATGCGGTCATGTGACCGATCAGCTGATCGGGTACCCCCGCCCCACCTGGTCAGGTGATGCAGAGGTCTTCACGCTCCCGGAGCTACGGTAGATGCCACGGCGCACGATGGGGAGGTGAGGATGTTTTTTTTTTAGCCCTTGCTTCACTTCTGCAATGTATGTATAGACATTGCGAAAGTGAAATTACATGGTAATGAGGAGTTTTAGTGTACTGAGCATCCCCAGTACACTAAAATCGGGTCCGGGAAATGATCCGATGTTTTCCTGGACCTGTGCTCCATAGGCCCCCATGTTAACTGCCGCAGACAGCGACGGATTCGATTGTCTCCGATTTGGTCCGCTGTGCCCAAAATCGGAGCAGTCTCCGATTCTGAGTACAGCAAAAAACGGGCACAATCGGATCCGGTATAATTTGGGCACAATCAGATGGCCATACAGGACCAATCCGTGCCCATAGGCATACATGGGGGCCAAATCGGATCCATGGATATCTGTTTTACAACACGGATCCTCAAAAATCGCGATGTGAAACCATCCTTACAGTCAAGTGATGTAGTATATAATTAAGAAAAACCACAATCAGTTGATTGACTGTACATTCAACAAACCTGGATCTGGATGAACTGGATTTATGTGATCTACTATATGAAGATGTAAAGTGTTGTAAAATCATTGTATTTGTACTTTTATAGATTTGCAATTTCACAGGACTGATGGTGGGGATGGTCTTTGCTTAATATCAAATTGCTTACATCTCAATAATTATGGTGCATATTGTAAAGTGGGATATGTATAGACACCACATTTCAGCCAACAATCTCTGTGGATTGGTTAAAAGAAGCACTTGCACTTTATGTTAGCAAACTAATGGTTAATAGAGCACAGGCAGTGTTCTGGGTCCGGGTATGACGCCTGACTGTGGTAACCCTGGTGATGGATGATGCTGGCCGTACGCCGAGTGTCATTCGCTGAGCCGGGTCATGTGACTTACACGTGACCGATGCTGCGGCGGTGGCCACGCCCATCACTTCCGGGAATGAGGCGGCGTAACAGCACCGCCTGGTCCCATGAACCCCATAGGCTGGCCAGCCTTTTTGTTTTAAATTCTGTTTTTTATTAAAGTTTCAAAGTTGCATCTCAACAACAATAAGCAGTCAACATATATTTTCTTTAATCATATTCACAAGCGTACAAAAAATAAAGGACAACCCATAGGGGTCATCACAAACATTTCTGAGTCTCAGTAATGTCAGTGTGTTCTGCCGTGATATAGACATCACATAGGTACTATAAAACTTCCCGTAGCCTGTATAATGTCTGATCTAAGTATAAGGTGGAGCGTCATCACATATAAGTGTACGTGAACTCTATAACATCACCTTGTTCATTCGTGGGTGGAAGTCCGGCTATACACAACAATATGTCTTGCCTTCATGATGAAACCTTCAAACCTCCCATAGAAGGTCAAAGGGATCATGAAGTATCATAATAAAGATAAAGAGAACAAGAAGGGTATCAGAGGGAAGGGGTCCAGACCAGCCTATTTAACCTCACTGCACACCCCAGATGGTCGCCCCCTGACCAAGGTGATGCTGTAACGGCCGTAGGGGTCGGCGGCAGCACCAAACCTGGAGCACTAAGCACTTTTTGCAAATAGCTATTGTATGCACTTTATGTGAGGCTGTAACCCTGGTTTAAGGTCTCTGTATGTGTATTGCGTCACAGGTTATTGTAGGCAATGGGGGTTTATAGTAAGTGAACATCACTGACTCGACCTGCTGTTTCTCACATATTGAGCCTGGTTTACTTGGTATATACCTGTATCAGTGTAACATGGATAGAAATGGTCCATGAGGGCATTTTTCTGCTATTTGCAGAAGTAATGTTAAAAAAAATAAAAACTTCCACACTTGGCACCTAAGAACTGACCTGCAACACACTTGCAGCAAGTACGATGCAATGTATATGAAACTTGCAGTTAACTTGTGGTAAATGCGGCAAAGTTGGCTTCAACAGTTGCAGCAAATGCATCCACAAAAAAACACTTGTAGCCATGGTTTTTGCGGCCAAAACTACTGAAACCAAGTTGCCGCATCTGCTGCAAGTGAACCACAAATTTCATATATATTACATACAACTTACAGCAAGAGAGTTGTAGCTCAGCCCTTGCACAGCAAGTCCAAAAATTGTGCTATTTCCACTCTAACTTCCATAAATAACAGTAAAACACGGATGTGAAAACTAAATCTCTATTCTTTCCCTATCTATCTAAATACGTACCTCTCTATCATTTATATGTACAGAACACACCTCGAGATAGAGATGTGTGTGAACAGCCATCCCACCCGTCTCTTAGCTGTTCACAAAAACCTCACCCTGTTTAAAAACAAAATGAAATCTCTCAGCAGCTATACTGCTGGAGCTTCAAAGACAGGTTCCTATCACCAAATACAAATAAAGAAAGGGAAGGGGAACAAGAGGCGCAATAGTGCCCTATCACACAGACACTTCAAATGTAGGTGGTATAAAGGGAACCACTCACCTATTACAGTTGTGAGACCCACAACTGGTATATAGACATGTAGTGTTATATCCTGATGGCTGCTGCTGGACTCCCACCGACCACTAGCATGTGGAATCACAGACGTTGTACGGGATAAAAACGGTGTCCTGTAGTCCGTGCTGCCAAGGTCCACTTATTCCAAGGAAACACACGAGTAGGGATCCCTGAGGAAGGTGCCAGGAGGGCACCGAAACGCGTAGGATACAATAAAGGTCTTTGGATATACTTCACCTACTCGTGTGTTTCCTTGGAATAAGTGGACCTTGGCAGCGCGGACTACAGGACACCGTTTTTTTCCCGTACAACGTCTATCACCAAATACAGTCATTTAGATGATACACATCTACCATCTTCTACTAAATGTGTGTTCATATACATATACTATCAAATACATAAAAGAAAATGCTGTAAGCTAAAAAACTAACGACTATATATCTTAAATTACTATTTCCTATCTAAGTAATTATAATCTCTATATCTATAACTAAACTAATTTTTTTGGTATTTTTTTTTTATTATTCCTATACATCTATGGCTAAACTAATTTTTTTGTATGTTTTTGTTTAATTTCAAAGTGACTATGTATCTACACCTAACTATCTATCTAAAGAGTTTAAGGTAAAATATTTTTATAAACAATATTTTTTGTGAAAACTTTGGGACTATTCGGAACTAATTTCCCTTGAGCTGCTGTATCCACCACTTGAACCTTGACATTGCAGCGTTGCCTCACTCGTGAAAAAGCAACATATAGTTGACCATGGCCAAATGCTGGTTCAGGTAGAAAAATACCAACTCGATGGAGTGTCTGGCCTTGCTATTTGTTAATTGTCACGGCAAATGCTGGCTTCACTGGCAACTGGCGGCGTCTTAATGTAAAAGGTAATCCTGTGCCAGATGGACATAAATCGATACGTGGAATGAATACAATATTTCCAGCTGCTGACCCAGTAATTACTTTAGCTTCTATGATGTTGGGAAGCAAATTAGTAACAATCAAGCGAGTACCAGTGCACAGACCTTTTTTGGTGTTAAGGTTGCGTAATAGCATGATAATGGTGCCACTTTTCAGTTTGAGCCGATGTGAAGGCATTCCAGTTGGTGTAAGCGAATGTAAGAATTCCACTGGATATTGGTCAGGGTCATCAGATTCGTCAGCATCAATGGAATCATTCATGACTGGTATGTTCAGTGTAGTCACCATTCAGACGATCCATGATATGGGAGTTAACATTATCCACATCCTCATTTTTAGGGCATAGAATTGCATCTGATGCCGCAATATTGATACTCTCATTGTTATTAATATCAATAGAAATGTTGTCTCCAAAGATATCACGTATTAAGCAGCCAGTGGAGAGCATGTCTGAAGGTATTTCGATGACATCATCTCCAAGGTTAAAATCATTGGAAAGTTCACCATTTCCCAGTTGAAGCAACCAAGTACTGTATTGTTGGTCAATGGAGCGCATGTTGTTAATGAGTGGCAGTCTAACGAAATGTTGCCAGTGTTGGGAATACTTAATGCAGCTCTCTACAATATCAGTTCTGGTTCTGTGAGCGATGACAGGAAGGCATTGTCTAAAGTCTCCTCCCAGAACAATAACTTTAGCTCCAAATGGTGTTTGCTGTTTCTTGGAGACATGTGTTGTCATGACATCCCGTAAAAGTCATTGACAGGGATTGGAATGCCATAGAGAGAATGGATTGTGCGTCCGCCTTCGAGTAAGTTGGCTGCAATTCCTGTTGTGGCAGCTGCTGACACAATGTGTCCTTCTCCCCTTAGCTGATGTAGCAGTAGATGATATAAGTAGGTTTTTCCACTCCCACCAGGACCATCAATGAAAAAGCACTTTGTGGTGTCAGTAGAGTCTTGTAAAGTTTGACTGATAGTATTATAGGCCAACAGTTGTTCGTCATTTAGAGTGGCTTTCATCTCTGCAGCTGTTTGTAGCTCAACATCCTTATTATAGAGCGGGAGGAGGTGTGGTTTATTTACGGGTCGTGGTAAATGAAAATCCGTATAACTTTTCCCGTGACTTTTTAGAACATCTTGCACATCAGTCATAGCATAGCCTTCACAATTTATACAGGCCTGAGTATTGGAGTGGTATGCATGGCAATAGTCCTGTAGAAAGTGTTCCTTGAATTCATCCCATAACTGCAGAGGATTAGCTGGAGGGCCAAAAATGCAGATATAGGCAAACATGTCCCGAAGCTGTGCTGGCATGTTGAGAATACAGGCATCTTGTAGCGTATTTTTCCATAGACTATCGTCAAAGAGTAAGCTAAGGGCTAATGCTGCCTCTTTGAAGGTTTCATAAGTAACTCCGTTGACCGTTTTAATACTGTCAGAACTTGTAGCACCTTTAACGTGTAATAGCAACAATCGCAAGTAGTAGCGTTCTTGATCTTTGACACTGACGGTGTACATCCTTCCAACAGCAGAGCCACCTCCTCGCTTTCTAAGTTCCCAAGAGCCTTCCTTCCAAACATAGTACTCTGGAATTTGCCGGTATAAATAGTTATGAGCCTGTTGGTCATTGATATTAAGCTCAAAATAGGCCATAAGAGTAGAATTCCGATGAAGTTTTTGTCGGATGTTAGCAATGGAGTCATCCTCATGAAAATAGAGTGACTGAGAATGAGGCAGATGTACGGCAAGGCGAATGATGCTATGAGATTGCTTATGCATAGGATAAGCAAAAATGCGCCAAGCTGCCTCTGGTGCACTAACATATCTGGAATCCATAAATTGATGTGTTTCATCATGGTCAATGTGAGTCTGGCAAATGTCAAGGTTGGCTTTATCATGGCCTTTGTAGACATATTTAAACAAATATTTGACACTTTGAATTGAAGCATAAACTTCCACATTAATATGGCACCTGTATTTCAAGAGTAGGAACGGATTGTATGGAACTACCCAAGAATTGTCAATTGTTTTAGAGTGGTGTTGAATGGAAAGGCCAGAGCTTCTACGATAAATGGGATAGGCATCTTTAGCTATGATGGTAGATGTTTGAAAATCTTTAGGGAAACCTTTAGTACATTTGCCGAGATCCATACAGGGAGAATTGGGGTTGTGTTCTCCACAGTGCCCATGAATCATATGTTGCAAAACAATGTCATAAAGTTGAGGGTAGTAGTTAGCATCAGGAATTTCTGCCCAGACGATATTGTCGACATCCTCCTTAGTCTTTAATTTAGAGTTGGTATCCAAAATGATCAAAATGTTTGCGTGTGGCAGACCACGTTTTTGGAATTCAATTACGTGCACCATAGCACAAACTTTTCCAAACAATCCTTTGCTGATGTCTTGTAACAGAGCTTCTAACTTAATTTTGAACACACGTGCTACTAAATCAGTGTGTTCGACACGCTGTCAAGGCTGTAAATTAGTTGTAATCTCGCTCCATTTAGGATTGCAGGTCATAGTGATGAACAAATCAGGGCAACTGTACTTGGTGACAATAGCCATGGCATCCTGATACCGTTGCTGCATGTTCCTAGGACTACCCTCAAAGGAGGATGGTAAAATGATGGTTTTGCCAATGGGGATGTCTTTTTGGATGGATTTTTTTAATAAATGCTCTTGCAATACACAGTAGTCCTCTACTTTCAAATCCTTTTGATGTTTGCGGATAAAATGTAGGCGATTTGCCTCGATTTTGACATAAGCATCAACAATGTACTGTTGTGTGAGTTTGCCACCATTCAGTACTGGATTAAAGTGTTGTCTTACAGAAAGCATGTAGCAATAGTATTGCAGCTGTGTAATTCTGCGTGTACTTGGAGCTTGTTGTTTCATGTCATCATGCCAGCCTTGTTCTCCATGCGGGAAAAACAGTGGATAGAGGAGGGCATCTAAATTGCTATGCAGAATGTTGATAGGTTTGGTTTCTGGGGCCAAAGGATTGTTAGGGTCAGGTTTTAAGTGTATTAAAATATCTCGATTGAATGGTGGCTCTCCATTGTCATTTTCGAATACAACGGCAACCTCATTGACAGTGGGGTTATTGTAGCGTCGAGGGTCTTGTGTGCGATCTTGTTTTAGGGCCATGGTTATATTAGGCATGACAGTGCCATTTGCAAGAGCTTTAAGATGTTCCTCCTGTTCAACATCCCGTAACATTTTGTACGCAGCTACAAAGGGATTGATATTATCTAATTGGAGAGCAATGATACTCATCAAAGTAGGATGACAATTTTGATTTTGTTGACATTGCAAGCGTTGTTGATTAGCAGTATGGGTATCTAAGATGTAAAGCTGGGCATACACTGGAACTTCATCATCAGACGGATGTAGGGTTCCAGTGCCATGATATATTTGTCCATGTATCCGGAAACAACATGGGCCATATCCAGGAGGCTGGGCAATATTGGCACCCATGGAGGCAAAAGCAAATGAGCTGTTAATGCTCCATTAAATTCTCCATTAAATTTTTACTGAACTCACTTTCACCTTTAAGCAAACGGGTAAAGACTAGTGATGAGCGAGCATGCTCGCCACTACTCGGTACTCGCACGAGTATCACTGTACTCGGGCGACTTGCCGAGCACCGAGTAATCTCGCGATACTCGTGCTGTGCTCGTGGTCGTCATCTCTCCATGTTGGCGCTCTTTTGAGAGCCAGCCCACGTGCAGGGATTGGCTGGCAGACCACTGCAATGCCACAGCCCTGTTAGTTGTGGCATAGCAGTGATTGGCCGCCCTGCACAGCGTCACCGAGCCTTTATAACTCCCGGCGCGCTGTGCTCGGCACACAGCCTTCCAGACAGTGAGTGTAGGGAGAGTGTCTGCTGCTGCTTAGGGACAGATTTGCGGCCCTTACAGGTAGATCCGGAGCAGGGCTGCAAACTGCTGCTGACCACAACAGTCCTTCTCAGGACTAATCTAGGAGGATATAGGCAGGGTGATCCAGATCGGAGTCCAAGCTTTCCAGTGACCAGAACAGTCCTTCTCAGGACTAATCTAGGAGGATATAGGCAGGGTGATACAGATTGGAATCCAAGCTTTTCTGTGACCATTAGAGTCACCACACTCTTGTACTTACTACCTTAATACAGGTTAGGGACTAAAATCCTCTCCTGAAACCATTACAGTCACCAGACAGGTGTACGTACTACCTTAATACAGGTTAGGGACTAAAATCTTCTCCTGAAACCATTACAGTCACCAGACAGGTGTACGTACTACCTTAATACAGGTTAGGGACTAAAATCCTCTCCTGAAACCATTAAAGTCACCAGACAGGTGTACGTACTACCTTAATACAGGTTAGGGACTACAATCCTCTCCTGAAACCATTAAAGTCACCAGACAGGTGTACGTACTACCTTAATACAGGTTAGGGACTAAAATCCTCTCCTGAAACCATTACAGTCACCAGACAGGTGTACGTACTACCTTAATACAGGTTAGGGACTAAAATCCTCTCCTGAAACCATTAAAGTCACCAGACAGGTGTACGTACTACCTTAATACAGGTTAGGGACTACAATCCTCTCCTGAAACCATTAAAGTCACCAGACAGGTGTACGTACTACCTTAATACAGGTTAGGGACTAAAATCCTCTCCTGAAACCATTACAGTCACCAGACAGGTGTACGTACTACCTTAATACAGGTTAGGGACTAAAATCCTCTCCTGAAACCATTACAGTCACCAGACAGGTGTACGTACTACCTTAATACAGGTTAGGGACTAAAATCCTCTCCTGAAACCATTACAGTCACCAGACAGGTGTACGTACTACCTTAATACAGGTTAGGGACTAAAATCCTCTCCTGAAACCATTAAAGTCACCAGACAGGTGTACGTACTACCTTAATACAGGTTAGGGACTAAAATCCTCTCCTGAAACCATTACAGTCACCAGACTGGTGTACGTCATACCTTGATACAGGTTAGGGAACTAAAATCCTAATCTCTTGTGATCTCAACAGTCACCAGACTGGTGTACGTCATACCTTGATACAGGTTAGGGAACTAAAATCCTAATCTCTTGTGATCTCAACAGTCACCAGACTGGTGTACGTCATACCTTGATACAGGTTAGGGAACTAAAATCCTAATCTCTTGTGATCTCAACAGTCACCAGACTGGTGTACGTCATACCTTGATACAGGTTAGGGAACTAAAATCCTAATCTCTTGTGATCTCAACAGTCACCAGACTGGTGTACGTCATACCTTGATACAGGTTAGGGAACTAAAATCCTAATCTCTTGTGATCTCAACAGTCACCAGACTGGTGTACGTCATACCTTGATACAGGTTAGGGAACTAAAATCCTAATCTCTTGTGATCTCAACAGTCACCAGACTGGTGTACGTCATACCTTGATACAGGTTAGGGAACTAAAATCCTAATCTCTTGTGATCTCAACAGTCACCAGACTGGTGTACGTCATACCTTGATACAGGTTAGGGAACTAAAATCCAAATTTGTTGTGATCTCAACAGTCACCAGACTGGTGTACGTCATACCTTGATACAGGTTAGGGAACTAAAATCCTAATCTCTTGTGATCTCAACAGTCACCACACTGGTGTACGTCATACCTTGATACAGGTTAGGGAACTAAAATCCTAATCTCTTGTGATCTCAACAGTCACCACACTGGTGTGCGTCATACCTTGATACAGGTTAGGGAACTAAAATCCTAATCTCTTGTGATCTGAACAGTCACCAGACTGGTGTACGTCATACCTTGATACAGGTTAGGGAACTAAAATCCTAATCTCTTGTGATCTCAACAGTCACCACACTGGTGTACGTCATACCCTGATACAGGTTAGGGACTAAAATCCTAATCTCCTGTGACCTCCCCAGTCACCAGACAGTTGTCGCAGTATACAGGCAAAATGCGTTGGCAAGGGCGTTGGCAAGGAACAAGGAAGTGGACGTGATGGTGGTGCAGGCAGAGGCCGAGGTCGTGTGCAAGCACTAATTTCGCAACAACAAAGGGCCACATCTCCTCGCTCGCACGTCCTGTCCCAAATTCTTGGAGCCTGCAGCAGTACACCGCTGTTGAAGCAAGAGCAGTGTCAACAGGTTGTTACTTGGATAGCGGATAATGCTTCAAGTCAGATGGGCACCTCCACAAACACCCTGTCTTCCACACGGTCAAGTGTCAGTAGCTGTGATACTGCACCGCACATTTCCCAACCTGATCCTCCTTCCTACTACCAGGCCGAGTACACGTCCACGGACATTACTGATCCCACATTAGGACACTCGGAAGAGCTGTTCACGTATCCATTCGCAGAATCTGGCCTGTCGCCACCTCCTCTTGAAGTGGGTGATGAGGAGATGGTATGTACAGATGCCCAAATATTTGAGCAGCCACGTTCTCACGAACGGAACATTGCCAAAGTGTCTCAACAAGGGGTGGACGATGATGAGACACAATTGCCAGGAAGTCAGGAGGAGGATCAGGGTGCGGAAGAGGAAGACGACGTGGTGGATGATCCAGTAGCTGACCCAACATGGCAGGAGGATATGCAGAGCGAGGCCAGCAGTGCACAGGGGGAGGGAGGCGTAGCATCCCAACAGGCAGTACGAAGCAGGGTCGTGTCCGCAGGCAGAAGGCAGGCAACCGTTCCCCGGAACAGCAACACGACTCAAGGTGGCTGTGCAAATGTTCGGTCTTCACGAGTCTGGGAGTTTTTTAAGTTGGCTCCAGAAGACTCTAAAAAGGCCATTTGCCACACCTGCCATGCCAGTATCAGCAGGGGTACGAAAACTAGCAGCCTGACCACCACCAGCATGATCAGGCACATGTCAGCCAAGCACCCGACTTTGTGGGAAGTACAACAGAGTTGAGGAGCGGTGCTTGCTGATGTCACTGCTACGTCTTCGCCTGTTGTGCGTGCGAGCCAATCCCCTGTCCATGCTGGCCGCGAACAAGCCTCCGGCCCTGCACCTGAAGTTGCCCATGCACAAATTACAACAGCATCAAGCACGTCCTTGTCCCAGCGCAGCGTTCAATTATCCATTCAGCAAACATTTGAACGCAGGCGCAAATACGCTGCCAATGCCCCACATGCCACAGTCCTGAATGCTCACATTTCGCGACTCATAGCGCTAGAAATGTTGCCTTTCCGTCTGGTGGAGACGGACGCATTCCGCGACCTGATGGCGGCTGCTGTCCCACGTTACTCGGTCCCCAGCCGCCACTATTTCTCCAGATGTGCCGTCCCTGCATTGCATAACCACGTGTCCAACAGCATCACACGTGCCCTGAACAATGCTGTTTCAGCCAAAGTCCACCTAACCACAGACACGTGGACAAGTGCTTGTGGGCAAGGCCGCTACATCTCCTTGACGGCACACTGGATTAATATTGTGGAGGCTGGGACCCAGTCTGAGCGAGGGACGGAACACGTCCTTCCCACACCAAGGATAGCAGGCCCTACCTCTGTCAGGGTTTCACCGACACTCTACAGCTCCGGAATGTCATGCTCCTCAGCCTCCTCCTCCTGCGCATCCTCATCCACTGTACCCTCCACACCAGTCCCAAGCTGGAAGCACTGCAGCACTGCCTCTGCAAAGCGGCAACAGGCTGTGCTGAAGCTAGTCTGCATAGGTGACAAACCCCACAATGCAGAAGAGGTGTGGACAGCTCTGAAACAGCAGGCAGATCACTGGCTCACACCTCTGAACCTAAAGCCAGGAAAGGCCGTGTGTGACAATGGCCGGAACCTGGTGGCAGCTTTGAGGCGAGGGCAGCTGACGCATGTTCCATGCGTGGCCCATGTGCTCAACCTGGTGGTTCAGAGGTTTGTGAAGTCATACCCAGAGGTGTCTGACCTGCTGGTAAAAGTTTGGCGTCTGTCTGCACATTTTCGCAAGTCACCTGCTGCTTCAGCCGGCCTTGCCGGCTTTCAACGCCGTTTGCGTCTTCCGGCCCACAGACTGGTGTGTGATGTCCCCACGCGTTGGAATTCAACTCTGCACATGTTGGTCAGGATATGTGAGCAGAAGAGGGCAGTTGTTGACTACCTGCATCACCTAAGCCGTCGGGAAATGGGTCAAACTCCACACATAACACCTGAGGAGTGGAGATGTATGTCGGACCTATGCACCGTCCTCCAAAACTTTGAGGACTCCACCAAGATGGTGAGTGGCGATAACGCCATTATTAGCGTCACCATACCACTACTCTGCCTTCTAAAATGGTCTCTGCTGAAAATCAAAGAGGATGCATTGCAGGCCGGGCGCGATGACTTTGAGCAAGAAACAGTAGTGGGTGTGGGTGAAAACACACAGCCCAGCCTCATGTCATCACAACGTGTAGTGGAGGACTATGACGAGGAGGAGGATGAAGACATGGAGCAACTCTCTGGCCAAATTGAGGATATGACATGCACACCAGTCATACCCTCGATTCAGCGTGGCTGGCCAGAGGACAGGGGAGATGAGGAGGAGGAGGAGGAGGACAGCATGTTCAGTCATCGTGTTGGTCTGGATACTGAAGTGATGGCTGTTAAGAGTCTGGCGCACATGGCTGACTTTATGGTAAGCTGCCTGTCTCGTGACCCTCGCGTTCAGAACATCTTGGCCGACAATCAGTACTGGTTGGCAACACTCTTAGACCCACGCTACAAGGAGAACTTTATGTCTCTCATTCCTGAGGCGGAGAGGTCAGCCAAAATGCAGCAGTTCCACAGGGCCATAGTCACGGAAGTTGTCAAATCATTCCCCTCACAAAACGCTAGCGGCATAGGTCAGGATTCGGTGGACAACAAAGGCGTACGGCCGAGAGGGGCACAAGTCCAATCCGCCAGAGGTAGGGGAACTGTCTTTACGATGTGGGACAGTTTTCTCAGCCCCTCACGTACCACAGCCCCTGAGGTGCGGGGTAGTGCCACCAGAAATGCTAAGTTTGGGCAGATGCTGAAGGAGTACCTTGCAGATCGAACAACTGTACTGCGAGATTCCTCTGTGCCTTTCAATTATTGGGTCTCCAAGCTGGACACGTGGCATGAATTGGCTCTCTACGCCTTGGAAGTCCTGGCCTGCCCTGCCGCTAGCGTTTTATCAGAGCGTGTTTTCAGTGCTGCAGGTGGAATCATCACTGATAAACGCTCCCGCCTGTCAACTGAAAATGCTGACAGGCTGACTCTGATCAAGATGAACAAGGGTTGGATTGGGCCAGACTTCACCACACCACCAGCAAATGACAACTGAATTAAAATTTTGTTATGTGAATTTGCCATGTACCTCCACTCACCCATGGGTACACACTTCAGGACTTTGGCTAATCGCTGGACTGCTCCTCCTTCTCCTCATGTGACACCATGATGACCGTTACAATAGTTAGGCTGTTGTTTGAGGTATACCCGCAGTGGTAAATTTTTTCGCCCATTCTTTTAGAATGGGCATTACAACGACAGGAGACCCGCTCCTTTTCAATGGGAAAAATGTTTTGAGGCACTCCTGCACGTCTCTATCCAGGGACAAAGAGGAGCCTCCCAATTTTTGGCTGCCCTGACCAAAGGGCTATACTACTATAAACCCACTTGAGGGTTACAGGCCCTACTACATGTCTGTATGCATGGGTCATTGTTGAACCTTCCAATTTTTGGCTGCCCTGGCCAAAGGCCTAGGCTAAAATACACCCACTTGAGGGTTACAGGCCCTACTACATGTCTGTATGCATGGCTCATTGTTGAACCTTCCAATTTTTGGCTGCCCTGGCCAAAGGGCTATACTACAATACACCCACTTGAGGGTTACAGGCCCTACTACATGTCTGTATGCATGGGTCATTGTTGAACCTTCCAATTTTTGGTTGCCCTGGCCAAAGGCCTAGGCTAAAATACACCCACTTGAGGGTTACAGGCCCTACTACATGTCTGTATGCATGGCTCATTGTTGAACCTTCCAATTTTTGGCTGCCCTGGCCAAAGGGCTATACTACAATACACCCACTTGAGGGTTACAGGCCCTCCTGCACGTCTCTATCCAGGGACAAAGAGGAGCCTCCCAATTTTTGGCTGCCCTGACCAAAGGGCTATACTACAATACACCCACTTGAGGGTTACAGGCCCTACTACATGTCTGTATGCATGGGTCATTGTTGAACCTTCCAATTTTTGGCTGCCCTGGCCAAAGGCCTAGGCTAAAATACACCCACTTGAGGGTTACAGGCCCTACTAAATGTCTGTATACATGGCTCATTGTTGAACCTTCCAATTTTTGGCTGCCCTGGCCAAAGGGCTATACTACAATATACCCACTTGAGGGTTAGAGGCCCTCCTGCACGTCTCTATCCAGGGACAAAGAGGAGCCTCCCAATTTTTGGCTGCCCTGACCAAAGGGCTATACTACAATACACCCACTTGAGGGTTACAGGCCCTACTACATGTCTGTATGCATGGCTCATTGTTGAACCTTCCAATTTTTGGCTGCCCTGGCCAAAGGGCTATACTACAATACACCCACTTGAGGGTTACAGGCCCTACTACATGTCTGTATGCATGGCTCATTGTTGAACCTTCCAATTTTTGACTGCCCTGGCCAAAGGCCTAGGCTAAAATACACCCACTTGAGGGTTACAGGCCCTACTACATGTCTGTATGCATGGGTCATTGTTGAACCTCCCAATTTTTGGCTGCCCTGACCAAAGGGCTATACTACAATACACCCACTTGAGGGTTACAGGCCCTACTACATGTCTGTATGCATGGGTCATTGTTGAACCTTCCAATTTTTGGCTGCCCTGGCCAAAGGCCTATACTACAATACACCCACTTGAGGGTTACAGGCCCTCCTGCACGTCTCTATCCAGAGACAAAGAGGAGCCTCCCAATTTTTGGCTGCCCTGACCAAAGGGCTATACTACAATACACCCACTTGAGGGTTACAGGCCCTACTACATGTCTGTATGCATGGCTCATTGTTGAACCTTCCAATTTTTGGCTGCCCTGACCAAAGGGCTATACTACAATACACCCACTTGAGGGTTACAGGCCCTACTACATGTCTGTATGCATGCGTCATTGTTGAACCTTCCAATTTTTGGCTGCCCTGGCCAAAGGGCTATACTACAATACACCCACTTGAGGGTTACAGGCCCTACTACATGTCTGTATGCATGGGTCATTGTTGAACCTTCCAATTTTTGGCTGCCCTGCCAAGGGGCAATACTACAATACACCCACTTGAGGGTTACAGGCCCTACTACATGTCTGTATGCATGGGTCATTGTTGAACCTTCCAATTTTAGGCTGCCCTGGCCAAAGGCCTATACTACAATACACCCACTTGAGGGTTACAGGCCCTCCTGCACGTCTCTATCAGGGACAAAGAGGAGCCTCCAATTTTTGGCTGCCCTGACCAAAGGGCTATACTACAATACACCCACTTGAGGGTTACAGGCCCTACTACATGTCTGTATGCATGGGTCATTGTTGAACTTCCAATTTTGGCTGCCCTGGCCAAAGGCCTAGGCTAAAATACACCCACTTGAGGGTTACAGGCCTACTACATGTCTGTATGCATGGCTATTGTTGAACCTTCCAATTTTTGGCTGCCCTGGCCAAAGGGCTATACTACAATACACCACTTGAGGGCTACAGGCCCTACTACATGTCTGTATGCATGGGTCATTGTTGAACCTTCCAATTTTTGGTTGCCCTGGCCAAAGGCCTAGGCTAAAATACACCCACTTGAGGGTTACAGGCCCTACTTCATGTCTGTATGCATGGCTCATTGTTGAACCTTCCAATTTTTGGCTGCCCTGGCCAAAGGGCTATACTACAATACACCCACTTGAGGGTTACAGGCCTCCTGCATGTCTCTATCCAGGGACAAAGAGGAGCCTCCCAATTTTTGGCTGCCCTGACCAAAGGGCTATACTACAATACACCCACTTGAGGGTTACAGGCCCTATTACATGTCTGTATGCATGGGTCATTGTTGAACCTTCCAATTTTTGGCTGCCCTGGCCAAAGGCCTAGGCTAAAATACACCCACTTGAGGGTTACAGGCCCTACTAAATGTCTGTATGCATGGCTCATTGTTGAACTTTCCAATTTTTGGCTGCCCTGGCCAAAGGGCTATACTACAATACACCCACTTGAGGGTTAGAGGCCCTCCTGCACGTCTCTATCCAGGGACAAAGAGGAGCCTCCCAATTTTTGGCTGCCCTGACCAAAGGGCTATACTACAATACACCCACTTGAGGGTTACAGGCCCTACTACATGTCTGTATGCATGGCTCATTGTTGAACCTTCAATTTTTGGCTGCCCTGGCCAAAGGGCTATACTACAATACACCACTTGAGGTTACAGGCCCTACTACATGTCTGTATGCATGGCTCATTGTTGAACCTTCCAATTTTTGGCTGCCCTGGCAAAGGCCTAGGCTAAAATACACCACTTGAGGGTTACAGGCCCTACTACATGTCTGTATGCATGGGTCATTGTTGAACCTCCCAATTTTTGGCTGCCCTGACAAAGGGCTATACTACAATACACCCACTTGAGGGTTACAGGCCTACTACATGTCTGTATGCATGGGTCATTGTTGAACCTTCCAATTTTTGGCTGCCCTGGCCAAAGGCTAGGCTAAAATACACCCACTTGAGGGTTACAGGCCCTACTACATGTCTGTATGCATGGCTCATTGTTGAACCTTCCAATTTTGGCTGCCCTGGCCAAAGGGCTATACTACAATACACCACTTGAGGGTTACGGCCCCCTGCACGTCTCTATCCAGAGACAAAGAGGAGCCTCCCAATTTTTGGCTGCCCTGACCAAAGGGCTATACTACAATACACCCACTTGAGGGTTACAGGCCTACTACATGTCTGTATGCATGGCTCATTGTTGAACCTTCCAATTTTTGGCTGCCCTGACCAAAGGGCTATACTACAATACACCCACTTGAGGGTTACAGGCCCTACTACATGTCTGTATGCATGCGTCATTGTTGAACCTCCCAATTTTTGGCTGCCCTGACCAAAGGGCTATACTACAATACACCCACTTGAGGGTTACAGGCCCTACTACATGTCTGTATGCATGGGTCATTGTTGAACCTCCCAATTTTTGGCTGCCCTGCCAAAGGGCAATACTACAATACACCGACTTGAGTGTTACAGGCCCTACTACATGTCTGTAAGCATGGGTCATTGTTGAACCCCCAATATTTGGCTGCCCTGACCAAAGGGCTATACTACAATACACCCATTTGAGGGTTACAGGCCCTACTACATGTCTGTATGCATGGGTCATTGTTGAACCTTCCAATTTTTGGCTGCCCTGGCCAAAGGCCTAGGCTAAAATACACCCACTTGAGGGTTACAGGTCCTACTACATGTCTGTATGCATGGCTCATTGTTGAACCTTCCAATTTTTGGCTGCCCTGGCCAAAGGGCTATACTACAATACACCCACTTGAGGGTTACAGGCCCTACTACATGTCTGTATGCATGGGTCATTGTTGAACCTTCCAATTTTTGGCTGCCCTGCCAAGGGGCAATACTACAATACACCCACTTGAGGGTTACAGGCCCTAATACATGTCTGTATGCATGGGTCATTGTTGAACCTTCCAATTTTAGGCTGCCCTGGCCAAAGGCCTATACTACAATACACCCACTTGAGGGTTACAGGCCCTCCTGCACGTCTCTATCCAGGGACAAAGAGGAGCCTCCCAATTTTTGGCTGCCCTGACCAAAGGGCTATACTACAATACACCCACTTGAGGGTTACAGGCCCTACTACATGTCTGTATGCATGGCTCATTGTTGAACCTTCCAATTTTTGGCTGCCCTGGCCAAAGGGCTATACTACAATACACCCACTTGAGGGTTACAGGCCCTACTACATGTCTGTATGCATGGCTCATTGTTGAACCTTCCAATTTTTGGCTGCCCTGGCCAAAGGCCTAGGCTAAAATACACCCACTTGAGGGTTACAGGCCCTACTACATGTCTGTATGCATGGGTCATTGTTGAACCTCCCAATTTTTGGCTGCCCTGGCCAAAGGGCTATACTACAATACACCCACTTGAGGGTTAGAGACCCTCCTGCACGTCTCTATCCAGGGACAAAGAGGAGCCTCCCAATTTTTGGCTGCCCTGACCAAAGGCCTATACTACAATACACCCACTTGAGGGTTACAGACCCTACTACATGTCTGTATGCATGGCTCATTGTTGAACCTTCCAATTTTTGGCTGCCCTGGCCAAAGGGCTATACTGCAATACACCCACTTGAGGGTTACAGGCCCTCCTGCACGTCTCTATCCAGGGACAAAGAGGAGCCTCCCAATTTTTGGCTGCCCTGAGCAAAGGGCTATACTACAATACACCCATTTGAGGGTTACAGGCCCTACTACATGTCTGTATGCATGGGTCATTGTTGAACCTCCCAATTTTTGACTGCCCTGACCAAAGGGCTATACTACAATACACCCACGTGAGGGTTACAGGCCCTACTACATGTCTGTATGCATGGGTCATTGTTGAACCTCCCAATTTTTGCCTGCCCTGGCCAAAGGCCTATACTACAATACACCCAGTTCTTCTTTACAGGCCCTCCTGCACGTCTCTATCCAGGGACAATGTGGATCCTCCCAATTTTTGGCTGCCCTGGCCAAAGGGCTATACTACAATACACCCAGTTCTTGTTTACAGGCCATCCTGCATGTCTGTATCCTGGGGCATTGGTGAACCTCCCAATTTTGGACTGCCCTTGCAAAGGAAGATACTACAATAGACCCAGTTCCTCAAAATGGGCACTTTATTTCTAGACAGGGCTTCATGTACGTCTCTTCTCAGGGTCTTCGGAGTGCCGCACAATGTTTTCACGTAAAATCTTTCATGTAATTGTAATGAGGTGTGCAATTCTGATTGTATCATAGAAATGGATATAGAAATGGACTGTGCACAGTCCGCTACTGCCCCCTTGTGGACAATTGCTGAAATGACTGCAGAGAGGAAAAAAAAAACAGCATTGATTGCTGCTCCCCTCCCCCAACAGCCATGTGCTGAGGAGGAGAGAGGGCGGGAGATTAGTACAGACACAGAGTTGAACAAGAGAACATCTGCCTGTGGATGTCTGTTTAAAGTGGACTACTTTGCAACACCTTGCCGGAAAAATCACCCCGCAGAAGCCCCCGTGACTGATCCTGGGCCACTGGACTTTGGTGCTGTGACTCTGGCCGCTCTGCAAAACCTTGCCCGCCGAGCACCCAGAGTGCTTGTGCAGGGGCCGTGACCGACATAAGGGAGTCATTTGTGCTGCTGTGATCTCCCTTCTGCTGTTGCTCTGTGTGCCCTGAGACTGGGAGAGACAGACTGTTACCTGCAGAAGGAGACCAAAGAAGAAGAGTGAGGAGATCCCCAGGCCTGCTACGTGGGAGCGACACCTTCTTCTGTGATAGACTGATACGTGATTTTAGGGAAAGTTAGGGAAAGATACCTCCATTGTTGTGTTTTTTTTCATTGCTTGCTGCGTACCCGGAAGAAGTGAAGATCCAGAGACTCTAATATATACATGTGTGCAGCTAGATCAGTTGACTGTGTTATAGACATGTTTTACAGTAAAGAAATGTTACTACCGGTTAAATCTGAGTATGGGGATTCTGTTGAGAAAGATCATACACACACACCCGCGGCCTTACCACCGGTCGCTACATCATCACAAAAAGTTACATACACCAGCTGTATCTCACTATTGGGTATGTGCCCTTAACATTTCCACCCTAAATATTCATTTTGGTGTCATTTTGGAAGGTTTTCTGGAGACTCCGTAAAATTGGCGTGAAACCCGGACAAGATTGTTCACAGCTGTGACTTTTGAGTGAGAAATGCTTCCAGGGGTCTTCCCCATGGTGTTGCCATGTCATTTCAGCACTCTTCTGAGACTTTTGTGACATTTTTAGGGTTTTTCCATGCTGCCGGCAGTCATTTCATAAAAATACTCGTGTCTCCCATAGGATAACATTGGGCTCGGTGCTCGGGCCGAGTACACGAGTATCTCTGGATGCTCGGCCCGAGCTTCGAGCACCCGAGCATTGTAATACTCGCTCATCACTAGTAAAGACATCTGGATATTGTTGTATGGGCACCTGTACTTTACCCTTATGACAGCATAGGGTGAAATTGTGATCGGAAGGTACCTCAGCGACGAAATGCCTAGCTTGGCAATGGTCACAAAGATGGTTCATGTCACCACAGCTGTGTTGTGTAACGGTATTTTCATCAGCACTGTGATATTGATGGTGTAGTGACTGTGTATGTGGTAATGGAGGACGGGATCGTGTGAGTCGAGGAATGTAGAGTAGTCGTGGTGCTGGTGGGGTCGCTTCATAGTGCTGTTGACTGAAATCTTGTGATTGAGAAAACTGTAGGTGTGGAGACAGTATTAGTGGGCTTGGTACGGAGGAAATAGGCAGTTGCAAAGGCACGTGTGAAAGGTGGGTAGAGGAAGAAGTGTCTGGAGCAGAATTGGGATGTTGTATGTGTGAAGACTGAACAGTGGAAGAGGTAGAAGCTGTAATTAGACGTTTTAGACGGTGCATAGACGCATCTTTTGCTAATCTAATTGATTTAGATATAGGCAATTCGGTTCTGCAGCGTTTTGCGTAATAAGCCTTCTGGTAGTCAAGGTACTGCTGATGTTCCTCAGGGGTGTGGTTTTCACGGCGTTTGCGTTGACGTTGTATGATGGCAGCTTTATTGTCAACATCATTAGCATATTTTTTATTGCGACCCATATTATTAGTGTGCCGATACTATGTAAAATGAGGTCAAAAGCAGACATGCAGTAATAGTAGTAGTACACAGAGGAGTAGTACTATAGGAAGTCTATAGTGTACAGAGATATTGTGGAAAAAGATATTATAGGTCAAAATGCAGTATATACCAAAGGGTTGAGGAGTTCAGAGAGGCAAAATGGTGGAGACATGCAGCGTAGACAAAATGGTGGACACAGGCAGCGTACTAAAGATGGAGGCTAGTAGAGGCACTTATGTCTAAGAATTAATAGTCCAGAGCTATATTAAAAGGTTATGCAGTCATTAACCAACTCTATCTTATACACAGTATTGAGGGAAAAGAGTGGTAAAAGTCAAACCACAGTATATGAGATGGAGTGCAGGACTGCAGAGAGGCAAAATGGTGGTCACAGGCAGGGTAGAGAAGATGGAGGCTGTCACACAGAGGAGGACTGCAGAGAGGCAGAACCCACGGCTGAGGCAGCTGAGGTAAAATGGCGGGCTTTTCAAACGGTCCGCGGCACAGCAGTGTGAGGACAAAGCAAAGTCGTCACAGAATTTAGAAGCTTGCCGCGAATCTGATTGGACGGGAACGGCAGGCGCGGACCAATCAGAGCAGCCGCACGCGTCACAGCGCGAGCTGAGAAATTCAGCGAGGACTTTTGATTTGAAATGTAGCACCATACAGCGCGCCGCTATTCTGATTGGTCTCCGTGTTCAGCACGCCGACCAATCAGAATAGCGGCGGGCGCAATGCCGCCATATTTGAAATACACTGAGTACAGTCTATTTGAAGTATGGCGCCATACAGCGTGCCGCTATTCTGATTGGTCGGCGCACTGAAAGCGGCGACCAATCAGAATAGCGACACGGCATATGGCGGCATTGCGCGCGGCGCTATTCTGATTGGTCGCCGCATTCAGCGCGCCGACCAATCAGAATACCGGCGCACGCTATGCCGCCATATTGGAAATACACTGAGTACAGTGTATTTCAAATATGGTGGCATTGCGCACGCCGCTATTCTGATTGGTCGGTGCGTTCAGCGCGCCGACCAATCAGAATAGCGGCGATCGCAATGCCACCATATTTGAAATACACTGAGCAGTGTATTTGAAGTATGGCACCATACAGTGCGCCGCTATTCTGATTGGTCGGCGTGCTGAACGCGGTGACCAATCAGAATAGCGGCGCGCACAATGGCGCCATATTTGTAATACACTGTAGTCAGTGTATTAGAAGTATGGCGCCATACAGCGTCGCCATACCTGGCGCTCGGCGCTCCATCCGCCGATCCCTGTAGCCGGGGGACGACCTCCGGTCGTCTCCCGGCTACCTCGGGCTCGGCGCTCCACTCACTCCGGCCCCCGAGTGGTGGGCGCGAGAGCGGCCACCGCGAGCCGCGGGTCCGGAGCAGCGGCTCGCGGTGGGCGCTCTCGCGCCCACCGCTCAGGGGGTCTGGTGTCAGGATGGCAGCTCGCGGTGGGCGCTCTCGCGCCCACCGCTTGGGGGTCTGGTTGGCGCTACCGCGGCCACCACTTGCCGTTTTGACAGCGGCTTGCGGTGGGCGCTAAAGTGCCACCGCTCGCCACCATCTTGGTTCACCCTGAGCAGGTATAGTGCCGAAGCCACTTCCGTCGTGTGACGTCATTTTTGTGCCTTGAAGACGGAAGTGGCTTCGGCTTTTATATAATAGACTAGCTGTGAGCCCGATGCAAATGCATCGGGATTCTAGAACGTGCATAAATTTGCTTATAATAGTTATAGCTGGTCTGAGTACTTTTTTGGGGGGGTCCAATACTTTTTGGGGGGGGTCCAATACTTTTTGGGGGGGTCCAATACTTTTTTTGGGGGGTCCAATACTTTTTTGGGGGGGTCCAATACTTTTTTTGGGGGGTCCAATACTTTTTGGGGGGGGTCCAATACTTTTTGGGGGGGGGTCCAATACTTTTTGGGGGGGTCCAATACTTTTTTGGGGGGGGTCCAATACTTTTTGGGGGGGTCCAATACTTTTTGGGGGGGGTCCAATACTTTTTGGGGGGGGTCCAATACTTTTGGGGGGGGGTCCAATACTTTTTTGGGGGGGTCCAATACTTTTTTTGGGGGGGGTCCAATACTTTTTTTTGGGGGGGTCCAATACTTCTTGGGGGGGTCCAATACTTTTTGGGGGGGTCCAATACTTTTTTTGGGGGGTCCAATACTTTTTGGGGGGGTTGAATACTTATTGGGGCTGAGTGCTCGCAATGGCCGCGAAGCGGGCATTGCGAGTCGCTGGCCGAAAATGGAACCAGAGGCTCGGCCACAAAGTTAGCGATTTACCGCTCAGGCAGCGACTCGCTACCTGAGCGGTAAATCGCTAGCTTTGTGGCCGAGCCTCTGGTTCTATTTTCGGGCAGCGACTCGCAATGGCCGCTTCGCGGCCATTGCTCGCACAAAGCTAGCGACTCGCAATGGCCTCGCGGCCATTGCTCGCGCAGCTAACGACTCGCATTGGCCGCTACGCGGCCAATGCTTCGCCGTGGTGACGTCACAAAAGTGACATAGCCACGGCGATTTCGGGGGCCGACACGATTTTGCCTACGGCAATTATATAGTAGACTAGCTGTGAGCCCGATTCTAAAGAATCGGGAGTCTAGAATCTAATTTTTTTAAGAGTTGTAAATAATAGACTTAAACACCAGATATATGACTAAGTAGGCGATGTAGGCAAAACTGTGAGGGTAGCAATATAGTGGAGGTGTAGAAAGAGTTAATGTCCGACTAACAGGACTATAACAGAGTAGGAACTTATAATGATATCAAAAATGTTATTGAAGGAGTTAATGTCCCACAGGCCCTGCCACAACAGACTCAGCGCTGTAAATTATATCCAAAATGGTGTTCAAGGGGTTAATGTAGCAGTACAACTACACACTGTATAAAAGTGTAAGGGGTTAATGTACCAGTGGCAGTAGTTATAAACAGTACTAAATATGCAGTTAATGCTGAACTGGTATATAATGGGTTAATTTCGCAGTGTCATTACAACTATACACTGTGTAATAGAAATAACAACAATAATGGAATATAAGGGGTTAATGTTCCTACTGGAGTAGTAATAGAGACTACAACGTATGGCAGGGGTGGGGAACTCCAGGCCTCGAGGGCCGCACACAGTGCAGGTTTTCAGGATTTCCTTAGTGTTGCACAGGTGATAATATAATCACCTGCACTGGTGATGATTCCAACCTCTGTGCAATACCAAGGAAATCCTGAAAACATGCACTGTGTGCGGCCCTCGAGGCCTGGAGTTCCCCACCCCTGACGTATGCAGTTAAGGCAGAAATGATATATAAGGGGTTAACTTCGCAGTGGCAGTACAACTACACACTGTGTTATAGAAATTACAGATAAAACGGAATGTAAGGGGTTAATGTTGCTACTGTCATGAGTACAATGAGAGAAGCGCCTCACTGGCCATTGAGATACATGGAGGACTTTGAGTTTGAAATTTAGTGGTGTAAGTGAGGCGCGAAGGTCATTGGTCGCTGTGTGCTGGCGCCGACCAATGAGCTTCGCGCATCACTTACAGCGGTAAATTTGAAACTCAAAGTCCTCTATGTATTAGAATAGGAAGGGAGGCGCGAAGCTGATTGGTCGGTGTGTGCTGTGGCCGACCACTGAGCTTGGCGCCTAACTTACAGGAGAGAGAGAGAGATTTACAAATAGGGAGTGCGGTGAAATGAATTTTGTGTATAGAGGTGGCTCAGTGGTTAGCACTGCGCGGTGGCTCAGTGGTTAGCACTGCGCGGTGGCTCAGTGGTTAGCACTGCGCGGTGGCTCAGTGGTTAGCACAGCGCTGTGGCTCAGTGCTTAGCACTGCGCGGTGGCTCAGTGCTTAGCACTGGGCGGTGGATTAGTGTTTAGCACTGCGCGGTGGCTCAGTGGTTAGCAGTGAGTGCGATGGTAAATCACCGATTTGCAGTTTCCTAGTTATTTTTAATTTCATCTAGCAAATAAAGAAATAACTTTTAGTTTGTAGTTGTATTTTATTAAGATTCTTTTAAAAATCCAAGTGTGGATTAGTGAATACAAACAGTGCTTTATAGCGTGTAACCCACCCCCAATACATATACAGACAAACAATAGTCCAAGTGATATGAAACTCAAGGAGTTCTAATGGTGTTGGACACTATAGTAAACTTTTACAACGGGTTTAATGGAGTTGGCCTCCCAGACACAATACGTATCAAAGAAAGGTACCACCCAACCCAGTCGTTGGTTAAGTCAGTTAGTCTCGTATTCAGGACTATTGTTTGTCTGTATATGTATTGGGGGTGGGTTACACGCTATAAAGCACTGTTTGTATTCACTAATCCACACTTGGATTTTTAAAAGAATCTTAATAAAATACAACTACAAACTAAAAGTTATTTCTTTATTTGCTAAGTGAGTGCGATGGCTCAGTGGTTAGCAGTGAGTGCGGTGGCTCAGTGGTTAGCAGTGAGTGCGGTGGCTCAGTGGTTAGCAGTGAGTGCGGTGGCTCAGTGGTTAGCAGTGAGTACGGTAGCTCAGTGGTTAGCAGTGAGTGTGGTGAGATTGGTCAGCGCAGCGTCGTGGGCAGAGTGGTCAGCGCAGCGCCGTGGGCAGAGTGGTCAGTGCAGCGCCGTGGGCAGAGTGGTTAGCGCAGCGCCGTGGGTAGAGTGGTCAGCGCAGCGCCGTGGGCAGAGTGGTCAGCGCAGCGCCGTGGGCAGAGTGGTCAGCGCACCGCCGTGGGCAGAGTGGTCAGCACACACATACACACACTTCGGTATACTTAGCACCGGCCCTGCGTCTTCCCCGCCACGTGGATCCTGAGTCGACATGTCGCCGCTCCCGGACAACTGGATCCAATATTGGGTCTGGGAAGTGTGGTGAGACTTCCAGGACGCCATCTTGGACAAAGTATGTTGGCGGCCCCGGACGACTGGATCCAATATGTCCGGGAAGTTTGGCGAGACTTCTTGGACGCTATATTGGATCCAGTAGTTCGGGGGCGGCGAGATGTCGACTGAGGATCCAGGCGGCGGACGCAGGGCCAGTGGTAAGTATAGCGGAGTGTGTGTGTGTTTGTGTGTATGTGTATGTGTGTGTACAAAGTGACGGAAGTGCGGACAAAGTGACGGAAGTGCAGACAAAGTGACGGAAGTGGCTACATACACACACATATATACACATAGTGTACATTGCATATGGAGGGGTGAGGAGAGCGGAGGCTGGAGGGGTGAGGATAGCGGAGGCTGGAGGGCAGAGGACAGGGGAGGCTGGAGGGCAGAGGACAGGGGAGGCTGGAGGGCAGAGGACAGGGGAAGCTGGAGGGCAGAGGACAGGGGAGGCTGGAGGGGCGACATCACGCCACCTCTCCTCCTCCTACAGGCTGCATACCTCTCTCCCTCGGTGTAGGCTGCATAGCAGCGGTGTCCGTATCCGCGGGGCCACTTGGCCTCCTGCCGTCCGGCAGAGGACTGAGCCCCGGAGGCTGGTGGCAGTGCAGGAGCGGAGGGTGATCCGTGCGGCCGCCATTGCGCAGCCCCGGGCGCCGGAAGTGAGGGGGAGGAGCCAGGACTTGTGAAAGCAGCCGCAGGTAATGGCAGTCGTCTCCCGAAGTGGTGTGTGGCGGATAGGAGACAACCGTCTCTCGCCCGTGATGTGTGGGTGTTTTGGGCAGTGTTGGGGCGGGCGTAAGCGTGGCGGGGCTGGGTGAGTCCCGCTCTGCTTACGGCCGGCATCTTGGTCCACCCTGAGCGGGTGTAGTGCCCAAGGCACTTGCGTCCGGTGACGTAATTTTTGTCACTTGAAGACGGAAGTGGCTTCGACTTTTATATATGGCGGGCCGATTCTAAAGAATCGGGTAGTGTAGAATATGTATGTAGTTGACATACTGTGATTGACAGAACTTGTTAAGTCAACATGAGTGAAGTACATATATATATATATAGCAGTACAATGGTATATGGTGGTAATTAGAGCACATGTATAGCAGCACTATAGTATATGGCGGTAGATTATAGTAAATGTATAGCAGCACTATAGTATATGGCGGTACATTACAGTACTTGTATAGCAGTGCTATGGTATATGGCGGTACATTACAGTACATGTATAGCAGCACTATGGTATATGGCAGTACATTATAGCACATGTATAGCAGCACTATGGTATATGGCAATACTGCGGTCACCGTGGTCACACACTCCTCCTGGCCCCCGGTCGTCCACAGTAAAATTAAAAAAATCCTCAGTGAGGATACTCACCTGTCCGGCGGCTCGCTCTCCCTCCGCCTTGTAGGTTGTACAGGCCTTTAGGACCTGTCGTTGCCTGGGCAAGCGATCAGCTGAGGAGGGGAGGGGGGCAGGATTGTGTTGGGGGGGCAGAATGGAGCGAGTGGGGCAGGATGGAGCGAGCGGGGCAGGATGTAGCGGGAAGGGAGGGCAGGATGGAGCCGGAGGGGGCAGAATGGAGACAGGGGAAACAGGATGGAGCCGGGGAAAGAGGATGAAGCCGGGGGAAACAGGATGAAGCCGGGGGAAAGAGGATGGAGCCGGGGGGAACAGGATGGAGCCGGGGGGAACAGGATGGAGCCGGGGGCAACAGGATGGAGCCGGGGGCAACAGGATGGAGCCGGGGGAGGGGGGGGCAGGATGGAGCGAGCGGGGCAGGATGGAGCCGGGGGAGCAAGAACAGCGGGGGGCAGGATGGATTGAGCGGGGCAGGATGGATCGAGCGGGGCAGGATGGAGCCGGAGGAGCAGGATGAAGCCGAAGGGGCAGGATTGAGCAGGATGGAGCCGGAGGAGCAGGATGGAGGCAGATGAGCAGAATGGAGCAAGCGGGGCAGGATGGTGTTGGGGGGGCAGGATGGATACGGGGGGCAGGATGTAGGCACTCCTCCTGACCCCCTCCGCTCCCCGCGGCCCCCGTCCCTTTGGGCCTCCACTCCCTGCGGCCCCCTCCCTCTGGGCCTGCACCCCCCCTCCCCCCCCCGCTCCTTCATGGTGATAATAAAAAAAACAAACCTCAGTGGAGATACTTACCCTCCGGCGGCTCGCTCCACCTGTCTTGTAGCTGGCAGGACAGGACCTGTCGTTGGCAGAAAAACCGATCAGCTGGGGGTCAGTGGGCAAAGCGGGGGTGAGTGGGCAGAGTGGGGGATCAGTGGGCAGAGCAGGGGTTAGTGGGCACAGTCATTGGGCAGAGCAGGGGTCAGTGGGCATAATCAGTAGTCAGAGCAGGGTCAGTAGTCTGAGCTGGGGTCTGTGGGCAGAGCTGGGGTCAGTGGGCATGGTCAGTAGCCAGAGGGGGGGGGTCAGTGGGCAGAGCAGGGTCAGTGGGCAGAGCGGGGGTGAGTGGGCAGAGTGGGGGGTCAATGGGCAGAGCAGGGTCAGTGAGCAGGATTGGGGGGTCAGTGGGCAGAGCAGGGTCATAGCGGGGGTCAGTGGTCTGAGCAGGGGTTAGTGGGCAGAGTGATTGGGCAGAGCAGGGGTGAGTGGGCACAGTCAGTAGGCACAGCAGGGGTTAGTGGGAAAAATCAGTTGGCAGAGCAGGGGTGAGTGGGCAGAGCAGGGGTGAGTGGGCACAGTCAGTGAGCAGAGCAGGGGTCAGCGGGCAGATCGGGGGTGAGTGGGCAGAGCAGGGTTTAGTGGGCATAGCAAGGGTTATTGGGCACAGTCAGTGGGCATAGCAGGGGTTAGTGGGCAGAGCGGCGGTGAGTGGGCACAGTGAGTGGGCAGAGAAGGGTCAGTGGGTAGAGCATGGGTGAGTGGGCACGGTTAGTTGGCAGAGCAGGGGTCAGTGGGCATGGTGAAAGGGCAGAGCGGGGGGTCAGTGAACAGAGGGAGGTCAGTGGGCAGAGCAGGGCCAGTGGGCAAAGCAGGGGCAAGTGGGCAGAGCAGGGGTGAGTGTGCAGAGTGGGAGTAAATGAGCAGAGCAGGGTCAGTAGGCAGTGTGAGGGGTCAGTGGGCAGAGCATGGTCAGTGGGCAGTGTGAGGGGTGAGTGGGCATAGCATGTTCAGTGGGCAGTGTGAGTGGTCAGTGGGCAGTGTGAGGCGTGAGTGGGCAGTGTAAGGGATCAGTGGGCAGTGTGAGGGGTGAGTGGTCAGAGCAGGGTCAGTGGGCAGAGCAGGGTCAGTGTGAGGGGTGAGTGGGCAGAGCAGGGTCAGTGGGCCGTGTGAGGGGTCAGTGGGGAGAGCAGGGTCAGTGGGCAGTGTGAGTGGTCAGTGAGCAGAGCAGGGTCAGTGGGCAGAGCAGGGTGAGTGGGCATTGAGGGGTCAGTGCGCAGAGCATGGTGAGTGGGCAGAGCAGGGTCAGTGGGCAGTGTGAGGGGTCAGTGGGCCGAGCAGGGTGAGTGGGCAGAGCAGGGTCAGTGAGGGGTCAGTGGGCAGAGCAGGGTCAGTGGGCAGTGTGAGGGGTGAGTG
The DNA here is from genome assembly GCA_033576535.1 of Allobates femoralis. Taxonomy (NCBI): domain Eukaryota; kingdom Metazoa; phylum Chordata; class Amphibia; order Anura; family Aromobatidae; genus Allobates; species Allobates femoralis. The sequence goes on from JARQOC010000002.1 coordinate 11,631,290, forward strand.
GGCAGTGAGGGGTGAGTGGGCAGAGCATGGTGAGTGGGCAGAGCAGGGTCACTGGGCAGTGTGAGGGGTCAGTGGGCGGAGCAGGGTGAGTGGGCAGAGCATGGTCAGTGGGCAGAGTGGGGGTGAGTGGGCAGAAAGGGGGTGAGTGAGCAGAGAGGGGGTGAGTGAGCAGAGACGGGGTGAGTGGGCAGAGAGTGGGGGTGAGTGGGCAGAGCAGGATGAGTGGGCAGAGCAGGGTGAGTGGGCAGAATGTGGGTGAGGGGGCAGAGAGGGGGTCAGGGGAAGAGTTGGGGGGTCAGGGGGCAGAGTTGGGGGGTCAGTGGCAGAGTGGGGGTCAGTGGTCAGAGTGGGGGTGAGTGGGCAGAGCAGGGTCAGGGGCAGAGTGGGGGTCAGTGGGCAGAGCGGGGGGTGAGGGAGCAGAGCGTGGGTCAGTGGGCAGCGCAGGGGGATGAGTAGGCAGAGGAGGTTAGATCGGGACAGGACCTTTGATGACGTCACGGTCATGTGATCTGTGAGTCCACCCATCATCGTGACGTCATCAGAGGTCCTGAAGCAGCATGAAAAGAGATCGTGGCTGGCTGGAGGGAGCTGTGGTAAGAGGCGGGGGGGGGGGGGGTGACCGGACAGTGGAGGGGGTCTGTGCTGACAGGCAGGGGGTGATGGGGCAGCGGGGGGAAGTGTTGTGACAGGCGGGGGGTGAGCGGGCAGCGGAGGGGGGCTATGGTGACAGGCAGGGGGTGATGGGGCAGCAGGGGGAACTGTGGTGACAGGCGGGGGGTGAGCGGGCAGGGAGCGCGGCCAGGAGGAGCTTCACTTGCAATGTCCGGGATATATATGTAATCTAATCTAATATGACCCTAACGCACTTACGGAAGTGCGTTAGGGTGATTATATATTAGATGGTGCACATTATATGTGAATGGATTATTCTGTGTACTATAATGATGGTTTATGTACAATCTTTGTAACCTGGGTATAATGCCTACATGGAATGTTCTGTATGGTAACGTCGCTCCAGTGGTGCAGAGAAAGCGATTGCTGCTTGTGTCAGGATTTGTTCTTCCCTAAAACTCCGGTATTATAAATCCACTTTCTTCACACATTGGACAGATGATCGTGGTTTTTCTTCATTATATAGAGCCTGAGAGCGATTTTGTCCTGTCCATGAGGGATTGGTTTTGTAATAACATTATGGTGGCGTAACGGTCCCAAATGAAGTTTTATAGATCAGGTGATGTAGTGCCTGCATGATGGATACAATTTAGGTGCTTGTAACATAGTATCTCATTGTGTCTCTGTGAATAGTGTAATGGCTACACATTGGTTCTCTATCAATGGGCTGTGAGCGCTGCTTCTAACACCATTAATGATTCTGTGACATCAATTAGGAGTTTATTTGAATTTCCTCCTGATTTTTAATTTATAAAATGAGAATAAATGTTTATTTTTTAGGGAATAATATTATGATTCAGGCAAGTGCAGGTGTGAAGCCCCTGAACCATATTCCGGTGTAATTTAATATTTTATAGTTTTTGAATTTTATGTGAATGGAGCTTATTGTTTAATTTGTTTCAGATGTATTCATGCACACATATGATTTTAATTGTATTTATTATAAGCTGTGATTTTTGTTTTAATGATGAGCGTTTCTAGTTCTTTTCCCTTCCCCCAGTATAACAGATTGTAATTGACATCATGGTAACATCCTATCGAACGTCACTGCAAGGTGGCGATTGATCATTGGCCAATTGTGTTTCTAAGTATATGAGAATGTAACTTGCTGGTCATTATACTGGTGTACCCTGATGAAGAGGTCGGGACGACTTTGAAACTCGTCGGATTGGAATAAAGAGCACCGTGTTAAGTACCTCAGGAGCCTGTGATCTTATTGCAGCAGCGCGGATCGTATTGGTCTTCTGTCCTAGGATATCACGCAGCCATCCCTGGAGTGGTGGATCCTGCAGCAGATGTTCGATGTGCATATACTAGTTGTGGGTTTCACAACTAGCCAAGGTGAGCAGTTAATGCACTGCATACATTCATTACATTAATGAGATAAGATCCATTGAGCCCTTGTTTATCCTATTATAGCCATACTATTAATAGAAGAGTCACAATGGATATTCGCCTGGAACACATCTTTCAGGGTGGGTTCTTCTGGGATCAGTAATACCCCCAGCTTCCCCCTGCAGCACCTCCTCCACTTCTGCACCCTCTTGTGGGCTCCCTCATGCACGCTGATTTGACTGCCGGCCTCACTCTCCTCTCCTCAGTCTCTCCTTCTCCCTGCTCATACCTACGCTCCTCCTGCAGATTATCACCGTTCTCAGCATTGATCCGGGATCCCCGGATTACCTCGCATATTACTGCGTTTAGAAACTGCATCTAGCCACCGGCTCTCTCCGGGGACCGTCCCCTCCTCCATCTCCACACTGGGGTCAGCGCCATCTTGACCCAACTTCTCCATATCCCCAGTGGGCCGTCTGATGCTCCTTTTCCTGGTCATGTCAGTCACTGATCCAAGACACTTAACCCCGAGGGTTCACAGCTCAGGCACTGTAGCGGTGGGTCCAAGCAAATTCCCCAGTGTCTCCAATCAGGTCCTTGCACTGTGCTGTGCGGGAGCTGCCCCTAAGCACGACCACTCACATTTCTCTCCAGGCCATGCCCCTTCTTCCATTTTCTTAAAGTTTAAACAATATCAAAGTGAAGAGTGTGCCTAAATGTCCGCCTGTCCACTGCAATGGCCCAAATCTGCTGTTCGTTGAGCTCGTGGAGACTCTTCACTTATCCCAGGATGCACTGGGATATATGCAAATTATCTTTGCAGGATTCCTCCCTTGATATGCTAAGTTCACAATTGATGTGGCTCTAGTGTAGTAGATAGGGTCGGCGTCCGACTGATACCTGCTAAGTACAATGTCAGCCAGCAGTGGCTGCATTTAAAAGGTATGAAAAAAAATACAATTTAAATCAACGCTGGTTATAACATGTTATGTAACATTTAATTTTTTTTAGTAATATAAAAACCTGTCACCTTCACAATAAGAGCAAGAGAATCGCTCCAGGGAGGTAAAATACCATAGAAACATAAAGGGCTCAAACATTGTATACTTCTGAGCAAACATCAAACAACAACGCGACCAAAGTCCGGATATATGCAACTTTACAAATACCAAGGGGATGTCATGAGTGTGACATGAAAAGATACATATCCATTACGTATTACATGCAAATGAAAGAACATCAATTTTATAATGGAGAACCGTGATGTGAAAATTCATGCACCAAGGGAAGTTTTTTATCTCTATAGTTAGCAGGTGGGGAATTATCGGGTTATACTACCCTATTGTTAATGCCATAAATATATTGGTCCATATACGGATTCATTGGACCATTCAGTAATCACTACCAGTACCTGAGCTACTATATAATATACACCGCCTGCATAGAGTGCATTTATGTGGCTATGAATACATCATCTGTGATATAAGGAATCGCTCCTTGCACATTTTGAGAGATATCTGTATAACCTGTGTTAAGTCTCTTTTACCCTCTATGGAAATAGCAGATGTGAGATATTAATTTCTTGGGAAAATAACAAACCCAGTGAGTCGGCCAGGATATGTGGTGTTTTTCCTGGTAGTGACTACTGAATGGTCCAATGAATCTGTATATGGACCAATATATTTATGGCATTAACAATAGGGTAGTATAACCCGATAATTCCCCACCTGCTAACTATAGAGATAAAAAACTTCCCTGATGAAGACGGTAACGTCGAAACGCGTAGCGGAATTTGAGGGACCGTGTTTTTAATAAAGGTCTGTTCACCACAACAATTTCCCCTTGCCCTCCTTCCTTAGCGCTATCAGAGCCACAACCTTTTTTTTCTCCTGTGCACTTCTCTCCCTTCTGAGGGACCGTGCGGTTCAGCAGCTTTGGAAGAGAGGCATCGTTTATTAAAGGACCTGATTATCCGAGTCTGGAGGACTACTAGGGCCTTTCTGACGTCACCGCCTCGGGTCATGTGACCGGTGGAAGTGAGGCTGCTCTCTCCCTGGCACGAGGATTTTCTCGGGGACGCTGTTTGGTATTACTCCACAGGAGGCTGTCACTGGAGTTGTACCCAGCTAGTACAACTCCACAAGGTGAGTGGAAACCCCGCTTTCCCTGCAATACGGTTTACCCTGAGGTGCTTCACATTTGCGCTCCTTCTCTTTTCTTTTACATGTATCTTTTCATGTCACACTCATGGTACCCTTGATAATGGTTTTTTAATCCGTCATCTCACCTTTCGCTTGGTATCTAAATAAAAATGTGTACACTTGCATATATCCAGACTTTGGTGGCGTTGTTTTTTGGTGTTTGCACATGTATGTAGCGACTGTCCTGAATTATGGAAATCCCCATGATGACATAGAGAGGGTTAATATAGATACCTATATGGAAGATTGGAACTGTAGGAATTTATATACCCACAACTGTGTCTATTAGGATGTGGTTTTTATTATGTTATGATCTGAGCATACCGTATATACTCGTGTATAAGCCGACTTTTTCAGCCCAAAAATTGGGCTGAAAAGTCCCCCCTCGGCTTATACACGAGTATATACATATGTGTGCTGAGTGTGACGGGGACGGGGGCTCTGACTGGGGGCAGGAGGGGGCTGCAGTGACACCGCGCGGTCAAGTGGGCCCGCCTCATTGATATGCACGCATCCCCCTGTCCATCCCCGGCAAGGGGATGCAGTGCATATTGCCGGACACAGCCCCTGGCGGCCCCCGGCAGTGGTATGCATCCCCAAAACCCCCCCCCGCCTAGTACCGGGCCCCCATGCTGCGGCACAGCATACAGTAGCTCATACATTACCATCTCCTGCAGCGCGCGGCTCCTCCATGTCCCAGCCGGCATCTTCCTGTAGTGTCATGTTACTGGCGCGTCACATGACACTACAGCAACAAGCCGGGCGGGAGATGGAGGAAGCGCACGCTGCAGGAGATGGTAATGTATGAGCTACTGTATGCTGTGCCGCAGCATGGGGGCCCAGTACTAGGCGGGAGGGGCTGTATAAACCCCCGTGCCGGGGGCCTGCTGTATATACCCCGTGCCGGGGGCCTGCTGTATATACCCCGTGCCGGGGGCCTGCTGTATATACCCCCGTGCCGGGGGCCTGCTGTATATACCCCCGTGCCGGGGGCCTGCTGTATATACCCCCGTGCCGGGGGCCTGCTGTATATACCCCCGTGCCGGGGGCCTGCTGTATATACCCCCGTGCCGGGGGCCTGCTGATGATACCCCCGGGGGCCTGCTGATGATACCCCCGGGGGCCTGCTGATGATACCCCCGGGGGCCTGCTGATGATACCCTGGGGGCCTGCTGATGATACCCCCGGGGGCCTGCTGATGATACCCCCGGGGGCCTGCTGATGATACCCCCGGGGGCCTGCTGATGATACCCCCGGGGGCCTGCTGTATACCCCTGGGGGCCTGCTGTATACCCCTGGGGGCCTGTTGATACCCCTGGGGGCCTGCTGTATACCCCTGGGGGCCTGCTGATACCCCTGGGGGCCTGTTGATACCCCTGGGGGCCTGCTGAATACCCCTGGGGGCCTGCTGAATACCCCTGGGGGCCTGCTGTATACCCTGGGGGCCTGTTGATACCCCTGGGGCCTGCTGATACCCCTGGGGGCCTGCTTATACCCCTGGGGGCCTGCTTATACGCCTGGGGGCCTGCTGTATACCACTGGGGGCTGCTGTATACCATACTACTGGGGCCTGTATACCACACTGCTGGGGGCTGTATACCTCACTGCTGGGGGCTGTATACCTGTGCTGGAGTCCACCCTCGGCTTATACGCGAGTCAATAAGTTTTCCCAGTTTTTGGGGGCAAAAGTAGGGGGGTCGGCTTATACACGGGTATATACGGTAAAAAGGCTTCACCGTGTAAATTATCTTATGCTTGTAAAGAGCTGATTTAAAAAAAAAAAAAAAATATATATATATATATATGTCAAATTCTGAACATGAATTATCTCATCTTATAGTATCTCAAAATCCTCTCATCTCTAACAAGATTAGATGTAATTCAAAATCATTTCCCACATTCTGAACATGAATATGGCTTCTCTCCTGTGTGAGTTCTCTCATGTGTAACAAGATGTGATTTCTTAGTAAAACATTTCCCACATTCTGAACATGAATATGGCTTCTCTCCTGTGTGAGTTCTCTCATGTGTAACAAGATGTGATTTCTTAGTAAAACATTTCCCACATTCTGCACATGGATATGGGTTCTCTCATATATGAATTCTCTGATGTGTAACAAGATGTGATTTCTTAGTAAAACATTTCCCACATTCTGAACATGAATATGGCTTCTCTCCTGTGTGAATTCTCTCATCTGTAAGAAGAAGTGATTTCTTAGTAAAACATTTCCCACATTCTGAACATGAATATGGCTTCTCTCCTGTGTGAATTCTCTCGTGTCTAATAAGATGTGATTTCTTAGTAAAACATTTCCCACATTCTGCACATGAATATGGCTTCTCTCCTGTGTTAGTTCTCTCATGTCTAATAAGAGCTGTCTTCTGAGAAAAACATTTCTCACATTCTGCACATGAATATGTCTTCTCTCCTGTGTGAATTCTCTCATCTGTAAGAAGAAGTGATTTACAAGTAAAACATTTCTCACATTCTGAACATGAATATGGCTTCTCTCCTGTGTGAATTCTCTAGTGTCTAATAAGATGTGATTTCTTAGTAAAACATTTCCCACATTCTGCACATGAATATGTCTTCTCTCCTGTGTGAATTCTCTCATCTGTAAGAAGTGATTTACAAGTAAAACATTTCTCACATTCTGAACATGAATATGGCTTCTCTCCTGTGTGAATTCTCTCATGTTTAATAAGAGCTGTCTTCTGAGAAAAACATTTCCCACATTCTGCACATGAATATGGCTTCTCCCCTGTATGAATTCTCTTGTGTCTAATAAGATGTGATTTCTTAGTAAAACATTTTTCACATTCTGAACATGAATATGGCGTCTTCCTTCTTCCTCTTATATTTTCAGCATTTCTTCTGTGACTTTTATTTTGTTTAACATTCTGAGATGATTTTGGAGATAATTCTTCAGTAAAATCAGCAGATGACAGATTTTTGCTCTGATTGGCTGAGGGTATATCAGGGATATCGTCATTCTGTTCTTGTGTATCTTGTGTGATATTACCACCATCTGCTATAAATTCTGAAGATATCAGATGTCCTGCGGAGCTCCTAGTACAGTAATCTGCCAAGAATACACCTGATATTAATGAAACATGAAATATTATATATACCTAAATATAACATTAAAAATCCCACACAAACTGCAAGATACATAATAATATAGTTTTGCTATCTGGCTACTTGGAACAAAGATTGCATACACAATCAATTCTAATAATATTCATTCCAGATCACTGCCCAGTGCGGTATCCTGATACCATTCTACTACTGCTGAGTGATATAGTTGTGGTTTCCTGGTACCATTCTACTACTGCTGAGTGATATAGTTGTGGTGTCCTGGTATCATTCTACTACTGCTGAGTGATATAGTTGTGGTTTCCTGGTACCATTCTACTACTGCTGAGTGATATAGTTGTGGTGTCCTGGTACCATTCTACTACTGCTGAGTGATGTAGTTGTGGTGTCCTGGTACCATTCTCCTACTGCTGAGTGATGTAGTTGTGGTGTCCTGGTACCATTCTACTACTGCTGAGTGATGTAGTTGTGGTGTCCTGGTACCATTCTACTACTGCTGAGTGATATAGTTGTGGTGTCCTGGTACCATTCTCCTACTGCTGAGTGATGTAGTTGTGGTGTCCTGGTACCATTCTCCTACTGCTGAGTGATATAGTTGTGGTGTCCTGGTACCATTCTACTACTGTTGACTGAGTTAGGAGATGTATAATGCATTGTATGTACGGACACTGACCACTGATAAATGTGCATTGTGCTGTGTACTGTGCTGCCCTCTACTGGCTGATGTGTGAGCATTAGATATTCATCTCCCCAGCCCGAATATAATGATGCCCAATATGGGATGGAAAACCTCTGTTTGGGCACACGGCAGGGCTCGAAAATGAAAGAATGACGATTTGGAGCTCAGATATTGATGGAAAGGTCTGCGGGTGTCATGTCGTGTTTGGAGAGCCCTAGATGTACCTAAGCAATGGAATTCCCTCACAAGTTACGGCATTTTGGAAAGTAGACCCCCCCCCAAAGAATTTATTTAGATGTATGGTGAGCCCCTTGAACCCACAGGAGCGTCACAGAATTTTACAACATAGAAATGTGAAAATTAAAAATAACGTAATTACTTACCGGTAATGTGTTTTCTCGGAGTCCATGACAGCACCCAGAACGAGACAGGGATCCGCCCTCCAAGGACAGGGAACCATCAGGCTTTAAAAAGGGCAGTTCCTCTCCTCATGTCAGTTGGTTACAGAGTCTGAAATACAGACCTCCAGAATATCGTTAGTCCACCATGACCCCGAACACCACGTGTAACACAAAAACACCAAGAGGAGAAGAAGAAAAAAGTGATGAACCCTCAACAATGGGAGGGAATATGAGGGTGCTGTCATGGACTCTGAGAAAACACATTACCAGTAAGTAATTACGTGTTTATTGTTCGTCCATGACAGAACGAGAGAATTACAGAGAAACGTAATCTAGGGAGCGACCACGGCCTGTAGTACCCTACTACCAAAGTGATATCAGCACCAGAGAGATCTAATCTATAGTGCTGGCAGAATGTAGAAGGGGAAGACCAAATCGCTGCTCTACCGATCTGATCAATAGATACCCCTGACCTCTCAGCCCAGGAAGCAGCCACCGCTCTCGTGGAGTGAGCCTTCAGGGTCTTCTCCACTGTCTTGCCACTTGCAGAGTAGGCCATGCTAATAGCGTCTCTAACCCATCAAGCTAAGGTGGCTTTGGAGGCCCTGCGACCTTTCATCTGGCCCTGAAAACAAACAAACAGGGACCTATCCTTCCTGCAAGGACTCGTCGCCTCTAAGTATCTTTCTAAATATCGTTTAACATCCAGGGAGTGCAATTTTTGTTGTTTGTCATTTTTGGGATTACTGCAAATAGTGGGCAACACAATCTCCTGTGACCGGTGAAAGGTGGAAACCACCTTAGGAAGGTAAGCAGGGTCAGGGCATAAAACTACTCTATCGTCACGAAACAAAGTAAAAGGAGGGTCAGCGGAGAGGGCCTGAATGTCCCCAATCCATCGGGCCGACGTCCGCGCTACCAATAGGATGATTTTAAGGGAATGGACTTTAATAGAGACATCTGACAGGGGCTCAAATGGGGGGGGGCGGGGGCTGTTTACGCTGTGTGTACAAGATTGAGATCGCAAGGGGCTGAACTAATGGCCTTAACTGGGGCAGACCTGGTGCAGGTTTTGATGAACCGAGAAACCCAAGGGTCCCCTGCTAGGTTGAAATTATACAAAGCTCCAAGGGCTGAAACCTGGACCTTAACCCCTTCAGGACCCAGCCTATTTTGACCCTAAAGACCTTGTCCTTTTTTGCAATTCTGACCACTCTCCCTTTATGAGGTCATATCTCTGGAACGCTTCAACCGATCCTAGAGATTCTGAGATTGTTTTTTCATGACATATTGGGCTTCATATTAGTATTAAATTTAGATCGATAATTTTTGCGTTTATTTGTGAAAAAAATAAAAAATATGGCAAAAATGTTGAAAATTTTGCAATTTTCAAATTTTGTATTTTTCTTCTGGTAAACCAGAGAGTTATGTGACACAAAATGGTTATGAAATAATATTTCCCACATGTCTACTTTACATCAGCACAATTTTGGAAAAAAAAAAAAATTTTTTGTTAGGAAGTTATAAGCGTTCAAAATTCATGAGGAATTTTTCATTTTTCCACCAAAATTTACAAAACCATTTTTTTAGTGACCACATCACATTTGAAGTCCATTTGAGGGGTGTACATGACAGAAAACACCCAAAAGTGACACCATTCCACAAACTGCACCCCTCAAGCTACTCAAAACTACATTCAAGAAGATTATTAACCCTTCAGATGCTTCACAGGAACTAAGCAAATTGGAAACAAAAAAATGGATATTTAAATGTTTCTAACAAAAATGTTCTTTTAGCCTCAATTTTTTCATTTTCACATGGGCAACAAGATAAAATGGATCCTAAAATTTGTTGGGCAATTTCTCCTGAGTATATCGATACCTCATATGTGATCATAAACCATGGTTTGGGCGCATGGCAGGGCTCTGAAGGGAAAGAGCGCAATTTGACTTTTGGAGCTAATTTTCCATTCAAAAAGTGAAATGTCGCTCCTTCACTTCTGAGCACTGCCGCGCGTCAAAACAGTGGTTTATGACCACATATGAGGAATCGGTGTACTCAGGAGAAATTGCCCAACAAATTTTAGGATGAATTTTATCCTGTTACCCATGTGAAAATGAAAGAATTGAGGCTAAAAGAACATTTTTGTGAAAAAAAGTACTTTTTCCATATTCACAGATCAATTTGTAAAGCATGTGGGAGTTCAATATGCTCACCACCCATCTAGATAAGTTCCCTGGGGGGTCTAGTTTCCAAAATGGGGTCACTTGTGGGGAGCTCCAAAGTTTAGGCACACAGGGGCTCTCCAAACGTGACATGGTGTCCGCTAATAATTTGAATGGAAAATCACCTCAAATTGTTAGCGGACACCATGTCGCATTTGGAGAGCCCCTGTGTGCCTAAATATTGGGGCTCCCCCACAAGTGACCACTTTTTGGAAACTAGACTCCCCAGGGAACATATCTAGATGCATTGTGAGCACTTTGAACCCCCAGGTGCTTCACAAATTGATCCGTAAAAATTAAAAAAGAAAATTTGTGTGAAAAAAAAGTATTTTTACCTTATTACGGATCAGTTTGTGAAGCACCTGGGGATTCAAAGTGCTCACTATGCATCCCGATAGGTTCCTTGGGGGGTCTAGTTTCCAAAATGGGGTCACTTGTGGGGGAGCTCCAATGTTTAGGCACACAGGGGCTCTCCATACGCAACCTGGTGTTTGCCAACAATTGGAATTGTTAGCGGACACCAGGTTGCGTATGGAGAGCCCCTGTGTGCCTAAACATTGTAGCTCCCCCACAAGTGACCCCATTTTGGAAACTAGACCCCCAGGGAACATATCTAGATGCACAGTGAGCACTTTGAACCCCCATGTGCTTCACAAATTGAGCCGTATAAATGAATAAAGAAACTTTTTGTGAAAAAACATACTAGTTTAGTAGTTGCTATTCGCAGCATAGGGGACCCAAAACATTTGGGTCTCTCCATGCTGAGGATTCCAGCCCCCTAGCTACCTTGTCATACCTGGCTGGAATCAAAAATACAGCGAAGCCTATTTTTTTTTTATTTCTAGAATTATTTCTAGAAAAAAAAAAGACATAGGGCTCCGCCATATTTTTGGTCCAGCCAGGTACAACTTGGCAGCTACGGACTGCCACCAGCCCCCAGCTGCCTCGTCATACCTGGCTGGAACCAAAAATACAGCGAAGCCTATTTTTTTTTTTTTATTTCTAGAATTATTTCTAGAAAAAAAAATGACATAGGACTCCGCCATATTTTTGGTCCAGCCAGGTACAACTTGGCAGCTACGGACTGCCACCCACCCCCAGCTGCCTCGTCATACCTGGCTGGAACCAAAAATACAGCGAAGCCCATTTTTTTTTTAATTTCAAGAACTAATTCTAGAAAAAAAATTACGTGGGGCTCCGCCATATTTTTGGTCCAGCCAGGTACAACTAGGCAGCTGGGGGCTGGAATCCTCAGCATAGAGAGGCCCAAGCGTTCTGGGCCCCCCATGCTGCGAATTGCTGCCCGCAGCCGCCCCAGAAAATGGCGCATTCATTGAAGCGCCATTTTCTGGCGCTGTACCCACGCTCTTCCAGTTGCCCTGGTACCGGTGGCTAACTGGGTAATAAAGGGGTTAATGGCAGCTTTTTATTGGCAGCTGGCACTAAGCCCGAGATTTATAATATAGGACCAATGTTAGACCCGCCATTAGGAATCTCTAGTACGGTAAATAGTCAATAAATACACACAGAGAAAAATCTTTTTATTTGAAAAAAAAACACAGACACAATTCGGACTCCATCTTTATTATAAAAAGATCCGACGTAGTCCACAACGAAGGTCCCACGATGCTCGATCGCTCTGACGTAGTCCATAACGAAGGTCCCACGACGTTCGATTGTCTCCGACGTAGTCCATAACGAAGGTCCCACGACGCTCGATCGCCTTTGCTTTCAGATCGCTACTCTGGAGCCTGATCCGCCAGCATGGTGATTGCGCTGCAGAAAGTGATCTGAGACCCCAAGCGCAGTGACCCACTATGTGCATCACTGCGCCTGGGCTGCCAGATCGCTTTCCGCAGCTCGATCCCCATGCATGGGGATCGAGCTGCGGAAAGCGATCTGGCAGCCCAGGTGCATTGACCCACTATGTGCATCACTGCGTCCGGGCTGTCAGATCGCTTTCTGCAGCTCGATGCCCATGCAGGGAGATCGGGCTGCAGAGCAGCGATCTAAGAGCCTGGGCGCAGTGACCCACTATGTGCATCACTGCGCCCTGGCTGTCAGATTGCTTTCTGCAGCTCGATCCCCCTGCATGGGGATCGAGTTGCGGAAAGCGATCTGGCAGCCCAGGCGCAGTGATGCACATAGTGGGTCACTGCGCCCGGGGTGTCAGATCACTTTCTGCAGCTCGATGCCCATGCAGGGAGATCGGGCTGTAGAGCAGCGATCTAAGAGCCCAGGCGCAGAGACCCACTATGTGCATCAGTGCGCCCGGGCTGTCAGATTGATTTCTGCAGCTGGATCCCCAGGATCCAGCTGCAGAAAGTGATCTGACAGCTCCAGCACAGTGATCCACAGTGATCACATAATGGTCACTGTGGATCACTGTGCTGGATCTGTCAGATCACTTCCTGCAGCTAGATCCTCAGGATCCAGCTGTAGAAGTGATCTGACAGCTCCAGCACAGAGCTGTCAGATCCCGGAGGCGGCGCAGAAGAGGAGGAGGAGCGGGACAGACGGGCCGCCGGAGGGGTGAGTGGGAGAGGCGATCGCCGCTCCGGTGATCGGGGGGGCAGGAAGGGGGAAGAGGGGGCCTGACAGGGGATGGGGGGTGGACAGGAGATGGGGCACTTAGGAGGAAGCGGGGGCAGTGAGGAGGAGGCGGGCGGCAGGAAGAGGAACGGGCGCAGGGACAGGAAGCGGGCGGCAGGGACAGGAAGGGGGGGTAAGAAAGATGAAGAGGGGGCAGGAAAGAGAGGTGGGGGACAGGGGGGCAGTTAGAGGATGACAGGGGAGAAGATTGGAGGGTAGGGATAGCAGTGGCAGGCAGGGAAGCATTACAGGAGTGGTGATTTTCACTTTCACTTTTGATTGCCAATCACCGCGCCTGTAGCTGGGGGGTAGGGGTGGGGGCAAATCGACCCCCCTGGGGTGTTGTTCAACTCCCCATGTACCTGCAGGCCGAGTGACAGGTCAGTGAGACCCTCACTCGGCCTGTAGGAGCCCGATCATTCCATGGCCCACCCCCTGGGCCATGGGTCGGGAATGAACTGTTTTTCATGGCCCAAACGGTGGGCCAAGGGTGGGAAGGGGTTAAGAGTGTTCGCCGCGAGTCCCATCTCCACCCATTTTTATAGAAAAGCTAGATTTAAGTTAATAGGAGCAGCCCCCTCCACATCTGCTCCTGTGACGGACAAGAATTTTGCCCAAATACGGGAAGTCTCAGGTTTCCTAGATTTCAGCAGAGTGTCTGAGAGTGCGGCTGTGAACCCCTTATTCCTCAAAATCCGCCTTTCAAGTTCCAGGCAGTCAGGTGTAATCGGTCCGCCTGTGGGTGATGAACCGGCCCCTGGGAGAGGACGTCTGGAAGATCCAGAAAGATCCAAGGATCCGATACTGACATCTGTTGGAGCCAGAAGAACCACAGCCTCTTCAGCCCCCTTCTGGCCATCAATATCACTCGTGCCTGATCCTCTCGAAATTTGCGGAGGACTGTCGGTATTAACACCAGAGGGTGAAAGGCATGGGCTAGCCTGAAATTCCAGGGGAATAGGAATGCATCTGTGGCACCCTGCCATTACAGGGAGCCACAGATCCACCTAAAACATGGATGGATTTCCACAGTAGGTACTCACATACACCCAATACCTTCCACCCAAGACCTGTAGGGGGAGCTCCACTTGCTGCCTTAAAAGGATCCTGTCCCCTACAAAACGCCTCCTAAGCTATCAAAACATGTCCCGGCAGCCTCCCATCACTAATCTCACACTCCTTTTGACTCCTAAAAGCATCCTGTGAAAGTGGATAAAAACATTTTAATACTCACTCATTAGGCATTATAATTAGCAGGGACTATATTCTTTAGTCCCTAGGGCGTGTTGTTTTGCAGCCTGAATGATCCACCCTCTCTCTGTCTGTGCTGCTGTGAGGTGGAGCTGAAGTCAGGACTAATGATTTGCATTCTGTGAGTGATAGAGAGGGGGGAGGGCAGAGCCTGCACAAGCAGAGCACACAGACAGAGAGGGTGGATCCTGGAGCCTGCAAAACAGTCCGCCCTGGTGACTAAAGAATATAGCCCCTGCTAATTATAATCACTAATGAGTAAGTATTAAAACGGTTTTATGCACTTACACAGGATGCTTTTAGGAGACAAAAGGAATGTGAGATTAGTGATAGGATGCTGTAGAGACATGTTTTCGTAGCTTAGGAGGCGTTCTGGAGGTGACAGGATCCCTTTAAGCAAGATCTCCTATAAATACCGGTGCTGGGGACACAGTTAGTCAGTGTGCAGTCGCTAGGAGAATTGTGAAGACGTCCTGGTATGTCGGAGCCATGCTAGGCCCGAGCTAGTTGACTGGTAGCAAGCCTAGCCGCTGTGAAGGCCCTAAGAGCGAGGTTGAGGGCAAGGCAGAAGTAACCACAGACTGGGGGCAGAGGAGCCATACCGGCTCACCCCAGAAAGCAACCCGGACACCAGAGTCAGAGTCTGCAGGAGAGCACCTAGCCCAGCAGAAACATCGGTTCACAGAGGAGACTCCAGTCTCCCGGACACCTGTACAGCAACCAAGAAGGGAGCCAGGCACCGCAGGAGAAGTGATAGTGGTAGTCCACACAGAGGTTTCCCACCACAAGACGCAGGTGACAGAGACACAGAGGAGACCAGGCCTAGTTTTACATGGGTCAGAGGCTTCACCAAGGGAAAAGTGACAAGGAGGCCTTATACCCACTCACTGTGAAGACCAAGAAGTGTTTCCCGACCACCGGAGTGTACCCTGGACAGTATCTTCAATATCACCAGTAAGGGTACAGAA
The DNA here is from genome assembly GCA_033576535.1 of Allobates femoralis. Taxonomy (NCBI): domain Eukaryota; kingdom Metazoa; phylum Chordata; class Amphibia; order Anura; family Aromobatidae; genus Allobates; species Allobates femoralis. Next base: position 11,646,711 of record JARQOC010000002.1, read on the forward strand.
ACAACCCTCAGTCTGTATCGGTCTCTTCAACCCTGACCTTGTCCAGCCCAGGGACTGTAGAAGTAGCTCGGCTGCCTAGCCACCTCCATGTGCAAGTCCCTGTCACCTCATCACCTGGGGACCTGCTCCGCCTGCGTGGAGGTACACCATCCAGATGCCCATCAGCGCTGGTGCCATCACCAGAAACCATAGGTGGCGTTACGAGACATTTAATAATAATAATAATAATAAATCTTTATTTATATAGCGCCAACATATTCGGCAGCGCTTTACAATACAGTGGGTAATAGACAAAAATGCACAGTATAATATAGTAAGAAAATACACAATATAATACAGTAATTCCAGTAGAGAAATAATACAGTACAATAATAGGAAACAACACAATAAGCATAGAAACAATGTAATAAATACAAACACAATATATAAAGTAAAAGTAAGGGTGACCCTGCTCAAGAGCTTACAATCTACAACGAGATAGCGGTTACACAAAGTGCAGGGGCTTATCACACTGATGGTCCAGGCACTGTGAGGAAATGGGGGATAGAAGTAAAGTTACATGAATGGTCATCAGACAATCTGTGTAGAGCTTTTGGGTTTGGTGGAATTTGAAGAAGAGTTATGTGGAGAGAGATAGTGAATGGGCTATATACAGTACAAAGGAATTTTATTAGGGGGCATGATAGGCCGCCTTGAAAAGATGTTGTTTTTAGTGAGCATCTGAAGCCATGCAAGTTGTGGATAGTCCTGATTTCTTGGGGTAGAGCATTCCAGAGAATTGGTGCAGCTCAGGAGAAGTCTTGGAGCCGGGAGTGGGAGGATAGGATTAGTGCAGATGTTAGTCGAAGGTCATTTGTAGAACGTAGTGAACAGGTGGGGTGATAGACAGAGATGAGGGAGGAGATGTAGGGGGGTGCTGCATTGTGAAGAGCTTTGTGGGTGAGAACAAGCAATTTGAACTTTATTCTGCAGTGTATAGGCAGCCAGTGTAATGACTGGCACAGAGCGGAGGCATCTGAGTAACGATTGGCCAGGTAGGTGATCCTGACTGCTACATTAAGGATGGACTGTAGAGGGGAAAGTTTGGAGAGGGGGAGACCAATTAATAGAGAATTGCAATAATCAAGGCAGGAGTGGATTAGGGCCACGGTGAGGGTTTCTGTTTCCATGGTGAGAAAGGAGCGGACTCTAGAGATGCTCTTCAGGTGCAAGCGACAAGAGCGGAGGAGAGATTGTATATAGGAGGAGAAGGAGAGATCGGTGTCAAACATAACACCCAGACAGCAAGCCTGCTGACTAGGAGTTATCATGATACCGCACACTGAGAGAGAGATGTCAGATTTAGGGAGGTTAGTGGAGGGCGGGAGCAAAAGAAGTTCAGTTTTGGAAAGGTTGAGTTTCAGATAGAGAGCGGACATGATATTGTAAACTGCAGCTAGACAGTCATTGGTGTTCTTTATTACTGCAGGGGTAAGGTCAGGGGCTGAAGTGTATAATTGTGTGTCATCAGCATAAAGATGGTACTGGAAGCCAAATCTGCTGATGGCCTGTCTAATCGGGGCCATGTAGAGAGAGAAGAGAAGAGGTCCAAGGACTAAACCCTGAGGGACCCCAATAGTGAGAGGAGGGGGGGGGGGGGAAGTGGAGCCAGCAAATGATACACTGAAAGAACGGTCAGAAAGATAGGAAGAGAGCCAGGAGAGAGTAGGGTCCTTTATACCATTGGAGTGCAACATAGAGAGTGGGAGATGGTGGTCAACAGTGTCAAAAGCTGCAGAGAGATCAAGAAGGATAAGCAGAGAGTGGTCACCATTATGTTTTGCCGTCAGAAGGTAATTGGTCACTTTGTTGAGGGCAGGTTCTGTAGAGTGAAGGGGGCGGAAACCAGACAGTAATGGATCTGGAAGAGAGTGAGCGGAGAGGTAACGGGTGAAGCGGGAGTAGACCAGGCTATAATGGATCTAGAAGAGAGTGAGCGGAGAGGTAACGGGTGAGGCGGGAGTAGACCAGGCGCTCCAGGAGTTTAGAGATGCAGGGAAGATTGGAGACTGGTCTGTAGTTATTTGATGCAGGATGGGTCAAGAGAAGCTTTCTTTAATAATGGAGTAATGATCGAGTGTTTGAAAGAGGAGGGGAAGATGCCAGAAGAGAGGGAGAGATTGAAGATTTTGGTTAGGTGAGTGGTGACGACCGGACAGAGACTGGAGTAGGTGTGAAGGAATGGGGTCAGTGGTGCATGTGGTGGGACGAGAGGAAGAGAGGAGCCTGGCAACTTCTTCTTCTGTAACTGGGTCAAATGTGGAGAGTGAGCCGGAGGAGATGTGGGGAACAATGGGAGTGTCAGTACTTGGAGGCTGGGAGCTGATTTCCTGGCGGATGTTGTCTATTTTCTTCATAAAGTAAGAGGCCAGATCATCAGCACAGAAGTCAGTGATGGGGGCAGATCATCAACACAGAGGTCAGTGATGGGGCAGATCATCAGCACAGAGGTCAGTGATGGGGGCAGATAATCAGCACAGAGGCAAGTGATGGGGGCAGATCATCAGCACAGAGGTCAGTGATGGGGGCAGATCATCAGCACAGAGGTCAGTGATGGGGCAGATCATCAGCACAGAGGTCAGTGATGGGGGCAGATCATCAGCACAGAAGTCAGTGATGGGGGCAGATCGTCAGCACAGAGGTCAGTGAACGGGGCCTGCACATTTATCCCTTTTACCTTTTTCCCCCAATTTTTTAAAGCTGACCACCGGGGCTACAGGTGCGGGGGGCCACCAGTGACATCCCCCATGTACAGATAAGCCCGGGTACCGAGTTCCCATAGGTCCCTGGGTGAAACACATCTACCGCCACTGGATGATCCCTGGGATCCAGGGAGTAAAACCGATCCACTTGTCGGTTGGCCTGGGTTGCAAACAAATCTATTAAGGGGGCTCCCCACATGTCCGTGATCTGGTGAAATACTTTCTGATTCAGAACCCACTCGCCCAGGTGAAGGTGTACCCGGCTGAGGAAATCCGCTTTGTCATTGTCTTTCCCTCTGATATGTACTGCCGATATGGAGGCTACATGAGTTTCTGCCAGCAAGAGGATTCGTTCTGCTACCCCATCAGTGCTTTTGACTTTGTCCCCCCTTGGCGGTTGATATAGGCAACTGTCACCTGATTGTCGGACAGGACTTTTGCATGATGACCCTCTAATGCTGGTAGACAACCCGCTAAGGCACTTTCCACTGTTACCAACTCTCTTAAAGAAAATAGTATAGCACCTGATATGTGTCTGAATGGGTTCAGTTGATTGGGTTTATCCGATCAACAGTATGTAATGGTGGAGTTAGAAACTGATATAAGTCACATTATGGAGTGGGGAAAGGGAGAAACATGTGGTTAGTTGTTAAGTGCGGCGGCACAATAAACGTGGCTTGGTGACTTGGTAGGATCTTTATATAAACTGCATAGATGATTACCGCTTTACACAGGTCCCTCCCTATGGTGACTCAGTTGGGCGCATGCGCGCCCAGGGGTGTCTACCCCCGGCGCATCAGAATGTTCACTGCACATGACGAGCGGCGTTACCCGGGTAACGCCGTAGCGTCATTTCGTGGCATAGAGGCATCGGGGCGACGTGGACATGTCATAGGGATGCGTGGAGGAGACGTAGCTGGACCGGTGGCGTGGCAGGCAGGGTGATGCGGGCACAAACAGGGTATAAATGGGACTTGGAAGGGACAGACACTGTGGCCCTTGAGGAAGGAATACACCGAAACGGCGTTGGGCACACGGTTGGCGCTGTGGGTCCTTACTGTCCAGCACACATGGGTAAGCTTACTGCTCTGTAACTTGGATGATTGAGATGTAACTACTCAGGTTCTAGTACATGTAAATTGTTTGGGAAAGAATGAACAGGCTATGGTTTCTGTCTCCCAATTGGGAGGACTGTAGTTAGACCTCTATACCTGATGGTAAGAGGTTAATCGTCCCCATTGCTTACTACCATTGTGATTGTGCACTTTAGAGTAACACACATGTTGAGGGTTAGTCTATGGATGAGAACGCACACCTGACATGATAATGTGATTATTCTCTGTTTTGGATAATTGTAAGGATATAATATCTCCAGACCATTACATTGGCCTTACTTGTACACCCCAGTAAGATCCCCTGTGTGGGATTGGCCATCTTTTGTCTTTTTTTACTGAAGATAAATAATCTTTGCAATACAAGAACTCCATTGTGCTTTGCATAATTTAAAGTTAACAGGAGTGTATATATACAGAAATCCTACAGATGAGGGTGAGGTATGCAGTGCATAGTGATTGGGGCCTGCCTCTTGTTTCTATTCTCTCATGTTGGAGGAACTGACTGTCAGAGCCTCTGACCAATCCCCCTGAAGGATCTCCCCATCCCGAGGGACTGGCATCGGTCGTGACCACTTTGGTAGCAGGGGACCACCGGGGAACCCCTGTGGACAGTACCACCTTGTTCAAACACCAATGAAGAGATTGGAGGGTAGCTGGTTGTAAGGTCAGTTTGCCCTCTAGATTCTGACCCAGGACTTCTTGGTGTTTGAGAATGTCCCACTGTAGAGTCCTGGTATGAGCCTGGGCCCCAAGTACTCCCGGAATGCACGCTGTGAGAGAGCCCAGTAAGGACATGGCCCGTCTTAAGGCCTAGTTACACACACATATCTGTGCAGATAGTGTTCACAGATCTCTGGTTGCAGTGAAATCATGGACACATTGTTACATTTGTAAACGCCCACAAAATGGAACAAGGTGTCCAGGTATGGCACAATCCGGACATTCTGCTCCCTGAGGGGGGGCCGAGACGTCTGAGATCATTATTGTAAAAACCCGAGGAGCGATCGCTATGCCGAACGGCAGGGCACGATACTTTAAGTGAAGGATTTGGGGGTTCATCTGAACCGCCACCCGGAGGTACTGTTGGGACTGAAGACATATAGGAACATGATAATATGCGTCCTTCAAATCCAGGACTGCCATGTGGCAACCTGGAAAGAGCATTCTGACTGCAGACCCAATCGACTCTTGAAAGTGGCACCAGCAGGAAATTGTCCAGATTTTTTAAATTGAGGATCGTCTGGAAAGAACCGTCTGGTAATACCCTGTCCCCTCTTCCTGAGTCAGAATCCGTACTAGGACCGCCTTGTCCATGAGACTGCAGATCTCGCTTTCCAGTGCCCGCTGCTCGACCCGCGATGACCTGGGAGGTGACCAGGAATCTGGATGGAGGAAGATGTGGAAACCAGAGTCTCAGACCGGATCTTATGATGTCCAGAATCCACGTGCTGGATGAAATCTGAGCCCAGGCTGGAAGGAAGAAAGAGAGTCGTCCTCCCAGCTGGGGAAGAGCGTCACTTGGAGGACTTCATGGAATCACGGAGGGCCCCTTGAACATGAACCCCCTTCCTTCTTTCCTCCTGTCAGACCAACTAGACTGGTCTTTTTTCGGGGAGTATTTTCTGGAATAACGTCTACTCCGAAAGTGACGTTTAAAAGAAAAGGATAATTCCGGAAATGTCTTTATATTATCCCCAGCTTTCTCCAAGAGGTCGTCTAGGGCTGTGCCAAACAAATATTCACCCTCGCAGGGAAGAAGACTCAACTTAGTATTAGTCTGTAGATCACCCGGCCAATTCATTAACCACACGCCCTCCTGCCTGCATTGGAGGAAGCTGCGGATCTGGCTGTCAGCATGGTGGAGTCTGCCGCTCCCTGCATATCGGGAGCGGAGGCCAGAATTTCCTCTCTAGACACCCTATTTTTTAGTTGGGAAACCAGTTGGTCCAGCCACACCATCAGGTATTGAGATGCACAGATAGCTGCGAGGCCTGGTCTCAGAGACCCGGCTGAGGACTCCCAAGTATTTTTAAGGAATTGGTCAGCCTTTTTATCAAGGGGATCCTTTAGGGGGCCCATGTCCTCAAATGGTGAGGCATATATTTTCGGAACCTTAGCCACCTTCTATTGTCTAATTTGGGTGCTTTATCCCATGATAAGCAAGATGCCTCTTCAAAAAGGATATTTGCATTAAACAGGACCTGTCACCAACCATGCATGGTGATCTAATTACAGCACTCAATGCAACATGTCTGCTGCATTCAGGCAAGGGGTCCCTCAGCCCTTGAGCCCCCCTGTACCTCGAGATAATACACTTTGAAAACTTACATTGTGGAGCCAAATAGGAGGTGGCTTGTGGCTGGAGCCAAAGGGCAGTTTCACACCCCCTACATGTGTAATCTGCCCACCGCTGCCTCCCTGATGCCAATCATTGTCTCTCTCGCCTGCTGCATAGTACACAGAGCTTATTGCAGTGCTGCTTTGCCCCGCCTCCTGCGGTGACATCACACTTATACCTGCCATGCTCCATGTTAATCATGGAGCAGGGCGGGGAAAGGCGGTGATGTCACTGCAGGAGGCGGGGCAAAGCAGCCAGCACTGCAATAAGCTCTGTGTACTATGCAGCAGGCGAGAGAGACAATCATTGACATCAGGGAGGCAGCGGTGGGCAGATTACACATGCAGGGGGTGTGAAACTGCCCTTTGGCTCCAGCCACAAGCCACCTCCTATTTGGAGCCACAATGTAAGTTTTCAAAGTGTATTATCTCGGGGTACAGGGGGGCTCAAGGGCTGGGGGACCCCTTGCCTGAATGCAGCAGACATGTTGCATTCAGTGATGTAATTGACTCACCGTAACCGGGTCTTCACGTCGCAGGCGCTTGCTTCTCCTTGTCACGGAACCGCGCCTGCGGCTGTGGGGCTCGGTGGTCCAGATCAGTAGGGGATGGCTGAACAGTTTAGAGGTTAATCTTGTCGTGACGCCACCTGCGGGTGAACCGGTGATGTCCACCGGCGCTGCTTGGGCCTCCGGGAGATGGAATGCAGCAAGATGGGACGCTCCCCACAGGATGAGCGGGAGTCCCCGGAGCCAGGAGCTGCGCAAGATGTTGTGAGGCAGCTTTGTCAGGTTGCTGTTAGATCCAGGTATTAAAGCACAGACACACCAAAGTCTTTTAGGTACCTTTACTGGTGAATATCAGGTACAGTCGGACCGGGTGAGGTCGAGGTCAACACTCCTGGAGGTTCACAGCAAGCAGTAGTGTGGGCTTCCTTTCTCTGTCTCTTCTAGTGAGGTCAGGTGGATGTGGAATCCAGCCGGACCGGGTAGTGCGTTCAGTGGAACGTATTTCACCTGCATAACTGCACTGAGGGCTCTGTTAAAGGGATGATGACAATTCTATCCTCTTCCCTGGGCTCTCGTCGGTAGGTGCGGCAGGTGAACAGGTGGCTAAACTCCCTGTGCAGGATGCCGGTTCTCTGTGGTGGCGTGGTGGCTCTCACAGCTCGGTTCCAGTAACCGGTTGGTAAGGGAGAGAGTTAGAGTAACTCTATTGTCCCTGAGAGGTGCTTTTCTCCTTCCCTATGACCCCAATTGCAAGGGTCTCTCACTTGCTGGTGGTGCTGGTTTGGGCCTGGCGTGGCTCCAGCACCAGTAACTGCACACTTCCTGCAGCTCTCCTAGTGTCTGCACACTCTGCTGTTTCTCCCTCCAGGACCCTATTTATAGGGGGAACTGGTTTAAGGTAACCAGTGGAGCTCCCCCTTGAGGCCTGGGGTGAAACAGGGTGTCTAAGGTGTTGTTGTTAGTGGTGTTGTTTGTGGTGAGCGCTGCTTGCTGTTACTGCTCCATTCGTGCACCAAGGGTTCTGTGGTGCCCAACAGGGTGCCAGATAATTAGATCACCATGCATGGTTGGTGACAGGTCCTCTTTAAAGAAAAGCAGTTGGGGCTCCTTTTTATCTGGTTTCTTCCATTCTTTAGAAACTAGAGCCTGGAGCCGCTCATCCAGAGGAAAAGAACGACTTTTCTTCTGTCCTAAGCCCCCGAACATTTAGTCCAATTTAGACGGCTGCAACTTCTCCTCAAGCCCCATGGTGGCTCGGATTGCTTTAACCAAACCGCCCACATCTTCCACTGAAAAACAATGGCATCTACCGGATTCTTCATCAGAAGAGGAAGCTGAAGAACCTTCACACTCCCCTTCAGATCTATCAGAGTCAACCATGGGCTGGGGTGGAACATTAGAGGCAGATGATTGCTGCTGTCCCTGAGTAAAGGACTTAAAGGCATTCTCCACCTGGGTTGTGATTAAGGTCTGTAAACCTAAACTGAGGTGCAGGAGAGGTTCCACCTTTTGTATCTCAGAGGTTTCCTGTCTTGGATGGGTGGTCCTCTCTCTCAGGTGGTGCAGTCGTGGCGATGATGGAAAAACTCTGTGTCTCCTCCGTAATGGTCTGCTCTATACAAGCCCTACACAGCTTTTTTGCCCAGGCCACCCGGAGTGCACACCTGCAGAGCCTACACTGTAAGATTTTGGATTTAGCTGACGCCTTCCCGGAATTTTGCTGTATTCAAGGTAAGAAAAAATACAGAACAGAAAGACATTCAGTAAAGTGACATTATCGGAGTTCTCTCACCCATCAGATGTGAAGAGGTACCGGAGCCGGGGAAGGACCCTTGCCCTGCGACAATTCTCCTCTGGCGGCCTCATGGGAGGAATGACTGCTGCTGCGGCGGGACTTCTTCTTCTCTGTCTCCAGTGGAGGGGCCTCCGTTCCACTCATCCTGCTGCTGCACTTCTCCAAGGTCAAGGAAGCGCATGGAGCACTGAGGCACCTCTCCCATTCAAACTTCCCGCCCTCATGCTCTCAGTCTCCCAGCCACATGACCGCCACCCCGGCTCAACCCGGAATTCCAGGTTCGTCAACTGACCGGCCACGTCATTGGGACCGCCTCCTGACATCAGCGGCGGTCGCCAATCAGCGGGCGCCATCGTGCGTGACGTCATAGGCCCGCCTCCGGAAATCCGTTGCACTCAGCACCCGGCAGGCCGGGCACGTGCGTAGTCCCGGACACCCAGCGGTGCCGTTTTCAGCCCGGCGCAGCCGAACAGGAGGCCCCAGCAGCCCGCCAGAGCTTCCTTTCCAAGGGCCGCAGCCTCGGTGTCCAGACCAACGGGGCCCGAACCGGCCACCCCGCTCCGCACTGCATCCCTCTAGGTAAGGATAGCTAGGTAGGATCCAACCGCATGGTCCTCCATGCAGCCCATCTGAAACCGCCGTTCCTGAGGTTCCCCGTTCAAGGACCCAATTGACATTGGTAGAGGAACTGCCCCTTTCAAAGCCTGATGGTTCCCTGTCCTTAGAGGGTGGATCTCTCTCTCGTTCTGGGTGCTGTCATGGACAACCGATAAAAAAAAGATTTTTCTCACAAAAATGTTGTTTTAGTATTAAATATTGTCATGTTGCAGAGCACGATCGCTCCAATCAGGGCTGGAGGGGGTGACGCTGCCTCTCCTGAGCTCCAGCCTATGATCGGTCCTGTTGTAGCACTTGTCATAACCGGATCGCAATGTTTCAGACAATTTCATTTCCTGGAACATTAGAGTCACTGTGATTGGCTGTTTATAATTAAATAGCTAATCACAGTGATCATAGTTGGGGGAGGGGGTGGCACCAAATCCCCCCCTCCCCCCCCCCTCCGATGTCAAGCTTCGTTCTCCTGGTGTAAAGTATCAGAAGGCGCCGGACCGCGATCGCCGGTGCAGTGACTACGGTGCAGCATATTAGCGATGATTTTCTTATATGTCCAAGACTGACCTAAGACGTATGGGTACTACTAAGGTAGTGAAGGGGTTACATGCCTGCAGGTGGGGGGATGTCCAGGGTCTGAGACCCCACAACTGCTGTATAGACAGCTGAGAAGTGCAGAGCAGCTTGTGAGGTCGGAGCACAGAACAGGGAACGGGTTACATAGAAGATACGAGATCCAACACATCATTGTACCAAGCGGAGAATAAGTGACTGTAGAGGCCACTACTCACCTGGGCGGTGATCTGTAGGGATCTCCTCTGTACTCCGCTCATCACCCCTCACATAGGTCTCTGGAGGATTAATATGGGGCAGATCTTCACCCTGAAACAAAGATTGTAAAAGTCACAGACAGATGGAGAAGTCCCATCTGTGATCAGCTGTAATCTGCCATCTCCACCGTTCTCATTACACAAGTATAACACATCTAATAGTGGAGGAGAAAACAAGACTGAGACAAGATCTTCACAGCCGTCTACACATCATAGGGAGATCTCATCACACCTTCTCTCCATCTACCTGATCATCCGGAGGAACATCGGGATCTTCTGGATTACAGTCCTGTGGGAGAAGAGGACGGGGACATCTCTCTCAGACATCTCCAGAGTCCTCACCTCTCCAGTTCTGTCCATAGATAAGAATGATGTGATGTGACATCTCTCACCTCTCCAGTAACAAGGAAGAGGATCTCTAGGGTGAGGGGTAAGATCCTCTCCGCCATCTTGTCCCTGTCCAGATCCATCCTTGATGGTCAATCAGGAGAATTCTCTTCTATAGAAGATGTGAGAGGATCCGATATTGTAGAGACCTGAATGGGGGAAGAGACGATGGAACATCAGAGAGATCCTGAGGAATAATACAATTACTGGAGACTCCATCACTGCAGGCACAAATGATGGGAACAAGTGTGGAGCAAGACTACACACAGCACACACAGCTCCACTCCGTACACCTCCTACACACTTGGCTCCGCTCCGTACACCTCCTACACACTTGGCTCCGCTCCGTACACCTCGCACACACTCGGCTCCGCTCCGTACACCTCGTACACACTCGGCTCCGCTCCGTACACCTCACACACACTCGGCTCCGCTCCGTACACCTCGTACACACTCGGCTCCGCTCCGTACACCTCGTACACACTCGACTCCGCTCCGTACACCTCGTACACACCCGGCTCCGCTCCGTACACCTCGTACACACTGGGCTCTGCTCCGTACACCTCGTACACCTCGTACACACTCGGCTCCGCTCCGTACACCTCGTACACACTCTGCTCCGCTCCGTACACCTCGTACACACTCGGCTCCGCTCCGTACACCTCGTACACACTCGGCTCCGCTCCGTACACCTCGTACACACTCGGCTCCGCTCCGTACACCTCGTACACACACACCTCCGCTCCGTACACCTCGTACACACACACCTCCGCTCCGTACACCTCGTACACACTCGGCTCCGCTCTGTACACACTCGGCTCCGCTCCGTACACCTCGTACACACTCGGCTCCGCTCCGTACACCTCGTACACACTCGGCTCTGCTCCGAACACCTCGTACACACTCGGCTCCGCTCCGTACCACCTCCTACACACTTGGCTCCGCTCCGTACACCTCCTACACACTTGGCTCCGCTCCGTACACCTCCTACACACTTGGCTCCGCTCCGTACACCTCCTACACACTCGGCTCCGCTCCGTACACCTCCTACACACTCGGCTCCGCTCCGTACACCTCGTACACACTCGGCTCCGCTCCGTACACCTCCTACACACTCGGCTCCGCTCCGTACACCTCGTACACACTCGGCTCCGCTACGTACACCTTCCGCACACTCGGCTCCGCTCCGTACACCTCCCGCGCATTCGGCTCCGCTCAGTACACCTCGTACACACTCGGCTCCGCTCCGTACACCACGTACACACTCGGCTCCGCTCCGTACACCTTGTACACACTCGGCTCCGCTCCGTACACCTTGTACACACTCGGCTCCGCTCCGTACACCTTGTACACACTCGGCTCCGCTCCGTACACCACGTACACACTCGGCTCCGCTCCGTACACACTCGGCTCCGCTCCGTACACCTCGTACACACTCGGCTCCGCTCCGTACACCTCGTACACACTCGGCTCCGCTCCGTACACCTCGTACACACTCGGCTCCGCTCCGTACACCTCGTACACACGCGGCTCCGCTCCGTACACCTCGTACACACGCGGCTCCGCTCCGTACACCTCGTACACACTCGGCTCCGCTCCGTACACCTCGTACACACTCGGCTCCGCTCCGTACACCTCGTACACACCTGGCTCCGCTCCGTACACCTCGTACACACCGGCTCCGCTCCGTACACCTCGTACACACCTGGCTCCGCTCCGTACACCTCGTACACACTCGGCTCCGCTCCGTACACCTCGTACACACTCGGCTCCGCTCCGTACACCTCGTACACACTCGGCTCCGCTCCGTACACCTCGTACACACTCGGCTCCGCTCCGTACACCTCGTACACACTCGGCTCCGCTCCGTACACCTCGTACACACTCGGCTCCGCTCCGTACACCTCGTACACACTCGGCTCCGCTCCGTACACCTCGTACACACTCGGCTCCGCTCCGTACACCTCGTACACACTCGGCTCCGCTCCGTACACCTCGTACACACTCGGCTCCGCTCCGTAAAACACCTCGTACACACTCACAGTTCCGCTCCGTACACCTCGTACACACTCGGCTCCGCTCCGTACACCTCGTACACACTCGGCTCCGCTCCGTACACCTCGTACACACTCGGCTCCGCTCCGTACACCTCGTACACACTCGGCTCCGCTCCGTACACCTCGTACACACTCGGCTCCGCTCCGTACACCTCGTACACACTCGGCTCCGCTCCGTACACACTCGGCTCCGCTCCGTACACACTCGGCTCCGCTCCGTACACCTCGTACACACTCGGCTCCGCTCCGTACACCTCGTACACACTCGGCTCCGCACCGTACACCTCGTACACACTCGGCTCCGCTCCGTACACCTCGTACACACTCGGCTCCGCTCCATACACCTCGTACACACTCGGCTCCGCTCCGTACACACTCGGCTCCGCTGCGTACACCTCGTACACATTCGGCTCCGCTCCGTACACCTCGTACACACTCGGCTCCGCTCCGTACACACTCGGCTCCGCTCCGTACACCTCGTACACACTCGGCTCCGCTCCGTACACACTCGGCTCCGCTCCGTACACCTCGTACACACTCGGCTCCGCTCCGTACACCTCGTACACACTCGGCTCCGCTCCGTATACCTCGTACACACTCGGCTCCGCTCCGTACACCTCGTACACACGTGGCTCTGCTCCATACACCTCGTACACACTCGGCTCTGCTCCGTACACACTCGGCTCCGCTCCGTACACCTCGTACACACTCGGCTCTGCTCCGTACACCTCGTACACACTCGGCTCCGCTCCGTACACCTCGTACACACTCGGCTCCGCTCCGTACACCTCGTACACACTCGGCTCCACTCCATACACCTCGTACACACTCGGCTCCGCTCCGTACACCTTGTACACACTCGGCTCCGCTCCGTACACCTCGTACACACTCGGCTCCGCTTCGTACACCTCGTACACACTCGGCTCCGCTCCGTACACCTCGTACACACTCGGCTCCGCTCCGTACACCTCGTACACACTCGGCTCCGCTCCGTACACCTCGTACACACTCGGCTCCGCTCCGTACACCTCGTACACACTCGGCTCTGTTCCATCCACATTGTAAATCCCTCCTGACCCCACACATGAATTTCACCTCATCCATCAATGTGAGCTGACTCCTCACAGGTCCTGTAGGCACAGAGCAGCTATATATGTGGTATGTGTGTGATCATGTGACCCCCCCCTTGGCCCCTCCTATTCCTGTGACACCTTCCCAGGTCCTGTATGCACAGAACGACCGTATATGTGGTGTGTGCTGATCATGTGAGCCCTGACTCCTCCCCTCCATGTGACATCATCACAGGTCCTGTAGGCGCAGAGCAGCCATATATGTGGTGTGTGCTGATCATGTGAGCCCTGACTCCTCCCCTCCATGTGACATCATCACAGGTCCTGTAGGCGCAGAGCACGAGCGGATCCCTGCAGTCGAATCCTTCTACTGCGCATGCGCGCGGCAGTCGCGCGCTCGGCTCTAATTCCTTCTGCGCATGCGCGCGACTGCCGCGCGCTCGTGCTCGCGCCTCTAATTTAGTGTTCGCGGCGGAGGCTGGCTTCCCTGCGCGAGCTTCATTCACTGTGAAAGCCCCGCCCCCCCGACCTGCCGGTCTTCCCGCCTTGCTGTTCAAAACACTGGCGCTTCTACTGCATCAGGCTTCTCTATTGACTGGTATTGGGGGGCTGTGTATGGATGGATGGGTGGTCTTACTAGGGGGGGGGGCTGTGTATGGATGGATGGGTGGTCTTACTAGGGGGGGGCTGTGTATGGATGGATGGGTGGTCTTACTAGGGGGGGGGCTGTGTATGGATGGGGGTCTTACTAGGGGGGGCTGTGTATGGATGGATGGGTGGTCTTACTAGGGGGGGCTGTGTATGGATGGATGGGGTCTTACTAGGGGGGGGGCTGTGTATGGATGGATGGGTGGTCTTACTAGGGGGGCTGTGTATGGATGGGTGGTCTTACTAGGGGGGGGGCTGTGGATGGATGGATGGGTGGTCTTACTAGGGGGGGGCTGTGTATGGATGGGTGGTCTTACTAGGGGGGGCTGTGTATGGATGGATGGGTGGTCTTACTAGGGGGGGCTGTGTATGGATGGATGGGTGGTCTTACTAGGGGGGGCTGTGTATGGATGGGTGGTCTTACTAGGGGGGGGCTGTTTATGGATGGATGGGGGTCTTACTAGGGGGGGCTGTGGATGGATGGGTGGTCTTACTAGGGGGGGCTGTGTATGGATGGATGGGTGGTCTTACTAGGGGGGGCTGTGTATGGATTGATGGGGGTCTTACTGGGGGGGGGCTGTGTACGGATAGATGGGGGGGCTGTGTACGGATAGATGGGGGGCTGTGTACGCATAGATGGGGGGGCTGTACGGATAGATGGGGGGGCTGTACGGATAGATGGGGGGGTCTGTATGGATAGATGGGGGGCTGTACGGATAGATGGGGGAGCTTACTGGGGGGCTGTACGGATAGATGGGGGGCTTACTGGGGGGTCTGTATGGATAGATGGGGGGCTGTACGGATGGATGGGGGGGCTTACTGGGGGGTCTGTATAGATAGATGGGGGGCTTTCTGGGGGGCTGTATGGATAGATGGGGGGGCTGTACGGATAGATGGGGGGGGTCTGTATGGATAGATGGGGGGCTGTACGGATAGATGGGGGAGCTTACTGGGGGGCTGTACGGATAGATGGGGGGGCTTACTGGGGGGTCTGTATGGATAGATGGGGGGCTGTACGGATGGATGGGGGGGCTTACTGGGGGGTCTGTATAGATAGATGGGGGGCTGTACGGATAGATGGGGGGGCTGTTTGCAGTGATGCCAACACACGTGCTGTAGTCAGTACTTTTTGTTCACCTCTGCTTCCGTCTACAACACTGAACCATTCGGGTTCCCCATTACATTTACTACCCAACTATTCTCACGGACTCACGACATCAGCGGCCTTTGTTTGTTGACCAGCACTGAGCGCGGTTCATAAGCTCCATAAGGGCTCAAACAGACCGGCGACTTGATTTCACGCATGAAGTCCCGCTCTGAACTTAGTGCCTGAAAATGAAGCTCGTACTTACCTGTCGGCGCCGCCCCCATAACCCGGCCTGTCCTCGTGCGCTGCCCTCTCCCAAGAGTTCCTGCGCTGAGAGTCCCGTCAGGCAGCGCATGAAGACAGGCCGGGTTATGGGGGCAGGTAAGTACGAGCTTCCTTTTCAGGTACTAAGTTCAGAGCGGGACTTTATGCATGAAATTAAGTCGCCGGTCTGTTTGAGCCCTAAGGCTACGTTCACACAGTGCGTATTTTGTCGCATACTTTTACGCATGCAGTTTTCTAAAGAAATACGCGCGTTTTTTTTACGCGCGTAAAATACGCATGTGTGTTCACACACATGCGTTTTTTTTTATGCGTTTTTTTACGGACGCGTATTTTTCTGCATGTGTACTGCAAACATAGAAATAAAGTTTGTTAAAAAAAAGCCTTGTGATGTCATTTCCTTTCTTTTCAATTTGAATGGAAAATGAGCTCAATTTGTAAGCGGAAACCATGTCGCGTTTGGAGGGTCCCCGTGTGTCTCCACATTGGAGCTCCCCCACAAGTGACCCCATTTTGGAAATTAGACCCCCGAAGGAACGCATCTAGATGTATAGTGAGCACTTTGAACCCCCAGATGCTTCACAAATTCATCTGTAAAAATGAAAAAGCACTTTTTTTTCCACAAATAATTTATTTTTTCATTATTACGGATCAATTTGTGAAGCATCTGGGGGTTCAAAGTGCTCACTATGCATCTAGATGCGTTCCTTCGGGGGTCTAGTTTCCAAAATGGGGTCACTTGTGGGGTAGCTCCAATGTGGAGACACACAGGGGCTCTCCATACGCAAAATGGTGTCCACTAACAATTGGAATTGTTAGCGGACACCTTGTAGGATATGAAGAGCCCCTATGTGCCTAAACATTGGAGCTCCCCCACAAGTGACCCCATTTTGGAAACTAGACCACCCAAGGAACGTATTTTTATGGATGAATTTGTGAAGCATCTGGGGGTTCAAAGTGATCACTATGCATCTAGATACGTTCCTTCGGGGGTCTAGTTTCCAAAATGGGGTCACTTGTGGGGAAGCTCCAATGTTCAGGCACACAGGGAGGGGCTCTCCATACCCGACATGGTTTCCGCTAACAATTGGAGCTAATTTTCCATTGAAATTGTTAGCGGACACCATGTCGTGTATGGAGAACCCGAGTGCACGAGGGCAACTGGAAGAGTTGGGGTACAGCACCAGAAAATGCCGCCTTTAACGAATGCGCTATTTTCTTGGGTGGCTGTGGGTTGAAATTTGCAGCGTTTGGGGCCCACAACATTTGGGCCTCTCCACGCTGAGGATTCCAGTCTGCCAGCTGCCAAGTTGTACCTGGCTGGCTACAAAAAATACATCGAAGGCCTTTTTTTATTTCTAGAACTAATTCTAGAAAAAAAAAATGGCGTGGGGCTCTGCCATATTTTTGGTCCAGCCAGGTACAACTTGGCAGCTACAGACTGCCAGCAACCCCCAGCTGCCTCGTTGTACCTGGCTGCAACCAAAAATACAGCGAAGCCTTTTTATTTCTAGCACTAATTCTTGAAAAAAAAAATGACATAGGGCTCCGCCATATTTTTGGCCCAGCCAGGTACAACTAGGCAGCTGGGGGCTGGAATCCTCAGCATGGAAAGGCCCAAGCGTTCTGGGCCCCCCATGCTGCGAATTGCAGCCCGCAGCTGCCCCAGAAAATGGCGCATTCATTGAAGCGTCATTTTCTGGCGCTGTACCCATGCTCTTCCAGTTGCCCTGGTGCCGGTGGCAAACTGGGTAATAATGGGGTTAATGCCAGCTTTTTATTGGCAGCTGGCACTAAGCCCGAGATTCATAATATAGGGTCAATGTTAGACCCGCCATTAGGAATCTCTGGTAAATAGTCAGAAAATACACGCATAGAAAAATCTTTTTATTTGAAAAAAAAACACAAACAAAATTCGGACTCCATCTTTATTATAAAGATCCGACGTAGTCCATAACGAACGTCCCACGACGCTCGATCGCCTCCGACGAAGTCCACAACGAAGGTCCCACGACGCTCGATCGCCTCCGACGTAGTCCACAAAGGTCCCACGACGCTCGATCGCCTCTGCTCAATCCAGAGACTACAGCAAGGGATCAAGTGTCCTCTTCCTTAGTCTCGGGGGTCAGAGTTATGGTGCACTGTATGACAATGATCTGTCATACAGTGCACCATGACTATGATTCCAGAGACTATAACAAGAGGACACTTGATCCCTTGTTGCACCCATCATCCACGCACGCACACAACCACGCACGCACATCCAAGCACGCAAATATTCACGCACGCACGCTGACATCCACACACGCATGCTCACATCCACGTACGCACACATCTTCGCACGCACATCCACGCACACATCAACGCAAGCACATCCACACACGCATGTTGACATCCACGCACGCACATCCATCCACATCCACACACACATTCACGCACACATCAACGCAAGCACATCCACGCACGCACGCTGACATCCACGTATGCACACATCTTCGCATGCACATCCACACACACATCCAAGCACGCACATTCACGCACGCACACATCCAAGCACGCACATCCATGCACACATACATCCATTCACCCATCCATCCACCCATTCATCCATACTTACCCACCGATAAGGAGGAGGAGCCCCTGAGAAGAAGAGGGGCCACACCGGAGACTGCAGAGGAGGCCGATGGTGCAGGCCGGTGCACCCCGCCGGACCGGAATAGGTGAGCGGGGCTGGGGGGTGGGTATGAGCAGGGGGGAGGGGTCTGCAGCTTGACCGGCGGGCGCATGAGCCCGCCGGCAGAAAAACTATAAGAGGGCGGGTGGATGGCGGGGACCGGTATGGGGGGTGCAGGCCGGACACAGGGGAGGCTGGACAGGACACAGGGGGGGCTGGACGGAGTGGGGACAGGACACAGGGGAAGCTGGATCATTGGATAATGGCCGGCGGGTGCGGTGGGACCCAGGGACAGCCACGGGAAAGCAGGAATCCCAAAATGATGGGATTTCCTGTTCCTGCTGTCCCTGGGGCTGTTCCTGTGTGACATAATTTCCTCCACATGCCCCTTGCCCCGCGCTGCAATGCGCATCGTCTGAATGGCGATGCGTAATTCCAGGGGTTAAAATGGGGCCTATGGGAGAAGGCGCACGTAAAAAGGCAGAAAGAATGAACATGTTCATTCTTTTTACGTGCGCGTTCTCCCATAAAAGCGCGCATGTAAAAAGGCAGAAAGAATGAACATGTTCATTCTTTTTACGTGCGCGTTCTCCCATAAAAGCGCGGCGGAAAATTGCGCTGCGTGTGAACAGCAAAAGTGCAAGTGCATTCACTTTGCTGTGACATGCAGATGCAAATGCGCTTTGGGGGGAAATACGTGCGCAAAAAAGCGCCGCAAATACGCCCAGTGTGAACGCAGCCTTAGGGAGCTTATAAACCGCGCTCAGTGCTGGTCAACAAACAAAGGCCGCTGATGTCATGAGTCCGTGAGAATAGTTGGGTAGTAAATGTAATGGGGAACCCGAATGGTTCAGTGTTGTAGACGGAAGCAGAGGTGAACAAAAAGTACTGACTACAGCACGTGTGTTGGCATCACTGCAAACAGCCCCCCCATCTATCCGTACAGCCCCCCAGCAAGCCCCCCATCTATCTATACAGACCCCCCCAGTAAGCCCCCCCATCTATCCGTACAGCCCCCATCTATCCATACAGACCCCCCCAGTAAGCCCCCCCATCTATGCGTACACAGCCCCCCCATCTATCAGTACACAGCCACCCCCAGTAAGCAGTAAGACCCCCTTCCATCCATACACAGCCCCCCCCCTAGTAAGACCCCCATCCATCCATACACAGCCCCCCCCCCTAGTAAGACCCCTATCTATCCATACACAGCCCCCCCCTAGTAAGACCCCCATCCATCCATACACAGCCCCCCCCCCCCAGTAAGACCCCCATCCATCCATACACAGCCCCCCCCTAGTAAGACCACCCATCCATCCATACACAGCCCCCCCCCTAGTAAGACCCCCATCCATCCATACACAGCCCCCCCTAGTAAGACCCCCATCCATCCATACACAGCCCCCCCCCAGTAAGACCCCCATCCATCCATACACGGCCCCCCCTAGTAAGACCCCCATCCATCCATACACAGCCCCCCCTAGTAAGACCCCCATCCATCCATACACAGCCCCCCCCCTAGTAAGACCCCATCCATCCATACACAGCCCCCTGACCCCTATCCATCCATACACAGCCCCCCCCTAGTAAGACCCCTATCCATCCATACACAGCCCCCCCCCCTAGTAAGACCCCCATCCATCCATACACACCCCCCCCTAGTAAGACCCCCATCCATCCATACACAGCCCACCCCCTAGTAAGACCCCCATCCATCCATACACAGCCCCCCCTAGTAAGACCACCCATCCATCCATACACAGCCCCCCCCTAGTAAGACCACCCATCCATCCATACACAGCCCCCCCCTAGTAAGACCACCCATCCATCCATACACAGCCCCCCCTAGTAAGACCACCCATCCATCCACAGCCCCCCCTAGTAAGACCACCCATCCATCCATACACAGCCCCCCCTAGTAAGACCCACCCATCCATACACAGCCCCCCCCTAGTAAGACCACCCATCCATCCATACACAGCCCCCCCCTAGTAAGACCACCCATCCATCCATACACAGCCCCCCCCTAGTAAGACCACCCATCCATCCATACACAGCCCCCCCCTAGTAAGACCACCCATCCATCCATACACAGCCCCCCCCCTAGTAAGACCACCCATCCATCCATACACAGCCCCCCCCCTAGTAAGACCCCCATCCATCCATACACAGCCCCCCCCTAGTAAGACCCCCATCCATCCATACACAGCCCCCCCCCCTAGTAAGACCCCCATCCATCCATACACAGCCCCCCCCCCTAGTAAGACCCCCATCCATCCATACACAGCCCCCCCTAGTAAGACCCCCATCCATCCATACACAGCCCCCCCTAGTAAGACCACCCATCCATCCATACACAGCCCCCCCCTAGTAAGACCACCCATCCATCCATACACAGCCCCCCCCTAGTAAGACCACCCATCCATCCATACACAGCCCCCCCCCTAGTAAGACCACCCATCCATCCACAGCCCCCCCCCTAGTAAGACCACCCATCCATCCATACACAGCCCCCCCTAGTAAGACCACCCATCCATACACAGCCCCCCCCCTAGAAAGACCACCCATCCATCCATACACAGCCCCCCCTAGTAAGACCACCCATCCATCCATACACAGCCCCCCCCCTAGTAAGACCACCCATCCATCCATACACAGCCCCCCCCCTAGTAAGACCACCCATCCATCCATACACAGCCCCCCCCCCTAGTAAGACCACCCATCCATCCATACACAGCCCCCCAATACCAGTCAATAGAGAAGCCTGATGCAGTAGAAGCGCCAGTGTTTTGAACAGCAAGGCGGGAAGACCGGCAGGTCGGGGGGGCGGGGCTTTCACAGTGAATGAAGCTCGCGCAGGGAAGCCAGCCTCCGCCGCGAACACTAAATTAGAGGCGCGAGCACGAGCGCGCGGCAGTCGCGCGCATGCGCAGAAGGAATTAGAGCCGAGCGCGCGACTGCCGCGCGCATGCGCAGTAGAAGGATTCGACTGCAGGGATCCGCTCGTCGCAGAGCAGCCATATATGGGGTGTGTGCTGATCATGTGAGCCCTGACTCCTCCCTCCATGTGACATCATCACAGGTCCTGTAGGCAGAGTGGCCATATATGGGTTGTGTGCTGATTATGTGACCCCTGACTCCTCCTTTTCCTGTGACATCATCACAGGTCCTGTAGGCACAGAGCGGCCATATATGGAGTGTGTGCTGATCATGTGACCCCCTGACTCCTCCTTTTCCTGCGACATCATCACAGGTCCTGTAGGCACAGAGCGGCCATATATGGGGTGTGTGCTGATTGTGACCCCTGACTCCTCCTTTTCCTGTGACATCATCACAGGTCCTGTAGGCACAGAGCGGCCATATATGGGTTGTGTAGTGATCATGTGACCCCCTGACTCCTCCTTTTCCTGTGACATCATCACAGGTCCTGTAGGCACAGAGCGGCCATATATGGTGTGTGTGCTGATCATGTGACCCCACTGACTCCTCCCTCCATGTGACATCACAGGTCCTGTAGGCACAGAGCGGCCATATATGGAGTGTGTGTTGATCATGTGATTCCTGACTCCTCCTTTTCCTGTGACATCATCACAGGTCCTGTAGGCACAGAGCGGCCATATATGGAGTGTGTGTTGATCATGTGATTCCTGACTCCTCCTTTTCCTGTGACATCATCACAGGTCCTGTAGGCACAGAGCGGCCATATATGGTGTGTGTACTGATCATGTGACTGCCTGACTCCTCCTTTTCCTGTGACATCATCACAGGTCCTGTAGGCACAGAGCGGCCATATATGGTGTGTGTACTGATCATGTGACTGCCTGACTCCTCCTTTTCCTGTGACATCATCACAGGTCCTGTAGGCACAGAGCGGCCATATATGGTGTGTGTGCTGATCATGTGATTCCTGACTCCTCCCCTCCATGTGACATCATCACAGGTCCTGTAGGCACAGAGCGGCCATATATGGGTTGTGTGCTGATCATGTGACCGCCTGACTCCTCCCCTCCATGTGACATCATCACAGGTCCTGTAGGCACAGAGCGGCCATATATGGGGTGTGTGCTGATCATGTGACCCCCTGACTCCTCCTTTTCCTGTGACATTGTAATGAGGTGTACAATTCAGATTGTATTATTGAAATTGATACTGAAATGAGCTGTGCACAGTCCGCCACTGCCCCCTTGTGGATAATTGCTGAAATGACTGCAGAGAGGAAAAAAACAGCATTGATTGCTGCTCCCCTCCCCCAACAGCCATGTGCTGAGGAGGAGAGAGGGCGGGAGATTAGTACAGACACAGAGCTGAACCAGAGAAGATCTGCCTGCGGATGTCTGTTGAAAGAGGGCTACTTTGCAACACCTTGCCGGAAAAATCACCCCGCAGAAGCCCCGTGACTGATCCTGGGCCACTGGACTTTGGTGCTGTGTATCTGGCCGCTCTGCAAAACCTTGCCCGCCGAGCACCCAGGGTGCATGTGCAGGGGCCGTGACCGACATAAGGGAGCCATTTGTGCTGCTGTGATCTCCCTTCTGCTGTTGCTCTGTGTGCCCTGAGACTGGGAGAGACAGACTGTTACCTGCAGAAGGAGACCAAAGAAGAAGAGTGAGGAGATCCCCAGGCCTGCTACGTGGGAGCGACATCTTCTTCTGTGATAGGCTGGTACGTGATTTTAGGGAAAGTTAGGGAAAGATACCTTCATTGTTGTGTTTTCTTTTCTTGCTGCGTACCCGGAAGAAGTGAAGATTCAGAGACTCTAATATATATACAAGTGCGCATATAGTTCGGTTGACTGTGATATAAATATGTTTTACAGTAAAGAAACGTTATTACCGGTTAAACCTGAGTATGGAGATTCTGTTGAGAAAAATCATACACACACACCCGCGGCCTTACCACCGGTCGCTACATCTGGCGTAGTCGGCAGGATGTGTGATCAACAGAATCTCCTCCCGGTAGTAGCTTATAACCAGACTTATACTACGGCTTGCAGGTCCATATCCGGTGCCAGCACTCCGAACAGTGACACGGAGGAATTGAAGCAGATAGTAGCAGAGTTGCAGAAACAGATACTGCAGCTACAGCTCAGGCTAGACCAACAGGCGGACAGGCAAGCGAGACAGCAACCCAGTCGGCCTATGGGAAGGTGCTGGACATGCGGCGACCCCCGCCATAGGGCAAACCGTTGTCCGCAGCCTCCACCCGTGGTCCGATATACTAGAACCAGCATGTCATGCCCCACAACAGCAGCCACCTTTAAACTAGACGCCCCAGCCAAAGCGGATCGCTCGGCAGGGGAGATCAGGGAAAAGGGTGTGAAGAGACAGAGCCAGACCGATAAGCAAGTACTGGCCACTCGGATCCAGGGGACGGTGAAGTGGTTTAATGTCCGCGATGGGTATGGCTTCATCAACAGGAATGACACAAAGGATGACGTGTTTGTACATCAGACTGCCATAAAGCGTAACAATCCTCGTAAGTGCCTCCGCAGCGTTGGTGATGGGGAGGTGGTACAGTTTGATGTTGTGAAGGGAGAGAGGGGTACAGAGGCCGCCGACGTCACCGGTCCCGGGGGTGTTCCCGTTAAAGGAAGCAGATTTGCCCCCAACCGGCGCCGCTACCGCCGGCAATCCTACTCTCCCCGGGTAGAAAACGTGACTGAGTTTATTGGAGATATTGTGAGCCCTGAACAAGGGAGCGAAGGTGAACGGGGGGATGACGGTTTCCCCCAACAGAGGTCCCTACTCCGCCGGAGATCAATCCCTGTGATATCAACGGCCATCACTGCCTTGGAGCCGATGGTTGTTGACAGGGACTGTCAACCTTTAAGTGGAGGGGTATGTAATGAGGTGTACAATTCAGATTGTATTATTGAAATTGATACTGAAATGAGCTGTGCACAGTCCGCCACTGCCCCCTTGTGGACAATTGCTGAAATGACTGCAGAGAGGAAAAAAACAGCATTGATTGCTGCTCCCCTCCCCCAACAGCCATGTGCTGAGGAGGAGAGAGGGCGGGAGATTAGGACAGACACAGAGTTGAACAAGAGAACATCTGCCTGTGGATGTCTGTTGAAAGTGGGCTACTTTGCAACACCTTGCCGGAAAAATCACCCCGCAGAAGCCCCTGTGACTGATCCTGGGCCACTGGACTTTGGTGCTGTGACTCTGGCCGCTCTGCAAAACCTTGCCCGCCGAGCACCCAGAGTGCATGTGCTGGGGCCGTGACCGACTTAAGGGAGCCATTTGTGCTGCTGTGATCTCCCTTCTGCTGTTGCTCTGTGTGCCCTGAGACTGGGAGAGACAGACTGTTACCTGCAGAAGGAGACCAAAGAAGAAGAGTGAGGAGATCCCCAGGCCTGCTACGTGGGAGCGACATCTTCTTCTGTGATAAGACTGGTACGTGATTTTAGGGAAAGTTAGGGAAAGATACCTTCATTGTTGTGTTTTCTTTTCTTGCTGCGTACCCGGAAGAGGTGAAGATTCAGAGACTCTAATATATACAAGTGCGCATATAGTTCGGTTGACTGTGATATAAATATATTTTACAGTAAAGAAACGTTATTACCAGTTAAACCTGAGTATGGGGATTCTGTTGAGAAAAATCATACACACACACCCGCGGCCTTACCACCGGTCGCTACAACATCATCACAGGTCCTGTAGGCACAGAGCGGCCATATCTCTGCTGTGCGGCTCTTTGTTATAGAGAAGCAGCAGTCAGTGCTGGGTTGTGTCTAGATCGGCATGGATTTTTGGAGGACCTCCCCATAGCCTCCACTCTGTACAGTTTGGTGCTGAGGTGGCTAGAAGCATTTTTTTCTGAAGATTATGCGGAGCCTCGTCCTGAGTGTCACAGAGCGCAGCCGACAGAGTTTGTTACTGAGATGACTAGAATGGAGTTGATAGAGCGAGGGCCTCATAGCATAAACTCCAGACGGTTCATGACTGGAACCACCAGACTGGAGTTAATACCAGGACCTCCTCACAGAGTCCAATCTAGTGGCATATGAATTATATATACTTGTACGTATTATTGCTTTTTGTAATACATTTATGACCCACCCCAGAGCCGTGGGGTACCCGGTCTCGGGCGTTTGGTTTCACAGGGGATATCACGGGTGGCCTGTGCCTGGCCCGTGGCCCTGGTGGTCACTAAAAAGGGGGTGAAGAGTAAAAATAATAAAGAGTTTGTGACGCCACCCATGGTTCCGGTAATGTTACCGGCGCTGTGGGACAGTCCTCCGGGGTGATGGTGGAGCAGCAAGATGGTTACGCTCCCCATAGGTGGAGTGGGATCCCCGGGGCAGTGATCATGTAATTAAGTCTTTTGTGCTGTGAGGCGGCTCCTCAGGCGGCCCGGTCACTAGTGCTGAAAAGGAAGGTGGCTCATCAGCCAAGAGGAATGAATACTCCACAGTCTTTAGCTCTGAACGGGTTTACTGGCAAGTTCTTAGTGCAGACAAGCAGGTGGTACAGTCTTTCGGGTCTTCCTGGCCTTGGTAGTCACCAGGGAACCGGGATAGCTCACTTAGGACCCTCGGTGGTATGCCTGCCGTTCCTTGCCTGTCCCTCACTGCTCTCTCTATTCTGCCTCCCTTCAGCGCTCCTGCGTGCAGAGCCTTCAGCCAACTCCCTTGGGCTCTCTTTTTGGGACCCTATATGGTGCCTTTTGAGAATTACACCAGGCATTCGGCCACAACTTAATAAAGAAAGCCGGTCCTCCGTTCCAGGACTGAACCCCTCCAGTTGGTAGTCGTATCAGGTCCATATTCAGGCGCACTGCAACTCCTGGTGTCCCTAGGGTCCCATTCTGTCACAACGGCTCCTCAGCCATCTTTTACTCCTCGTTCCCCAACGGAGCTCTCCAACCCTTCTCACTAACCCACCTAGCTCCATCCCCACTGGGACTGGGTCTCTCTGGCAACAGGTCCACCCAGATCCCCTACTGGATGGGTGTATGAGGGTCCCTTATGCGACATCCCAGTTCCCTAGGCACAGGGATACTACACACTTGTGGGTGCAGTACCCCTATGTGGCGTCCTGACCAGTGGGGCGCAACATTTACACACACCTATGATCGTTCAGTTTTTCTCAATTTTGACTTTTCCCGGCTGCAGGACCAACATTTCTGAAGAGTGGGTGGAACCTTGCGAGGAGAAGCGTAACAGAGTCATCATAATTTATATCACAGAAGTGACATAAATGTACTCTAGTCCTCCACACATTCCTGTCATAGTTTATGTTGTAATTTTTTCCACTTTTGTGATGTAAATTATGATTATTTTGTCAGCTGCACTCTGACACGCTCCCGACCCTCCCTGCAAATGTCTACCCGCTCCTCAGTCAGATCGGAGGGGACCTAGGTGGACCCCGTACCACGGATAACGTCTCCTAGTATAGTGCAAAAAATTAAATGCCAGAGCCCTGCAAAAAAGCCATAAAGAAGCGATATAGTATAGAAAGGGGAGGGGGAGGGGTAGAAGTGGTATAAGAAGGCGGCAAGAAAGGGAGGAGCAGAAAAAAGTAGAAAGAAAGATGAATAGTACCGCGTTTCCCCGAAAATAAGACATAGTAGGGGGGCTTGCAGAACTGCTAAATATAAGAACTCCCTGAAAATAAGACCTAGCAAAGATCATAATTTTTTTAAGCTTGCCCACGGGCATAGAGGTGTGATTATACTGTATTTACTGTAGCTCACCCGTGGTGACCACCGCTGTATTTATACATGCTTATCTCTCCGACCAGAGGGCAGCAGCTAATATTCTCACATGGCGTTACATGGGGGTTTCTGATTGGTTGGCAGTTTACTGTACATCTACGGCAGCTGAACCAGAGAGCTCAGAGCGGTGACGGAATACGGTACTATAAACACGGACCAGAGCTCCATAGAGAAAAGGGGTGTGTTTTTTTTTGTTTTGTTTTTCAGGAACTGTAATGGAGATATGGGGATCATAAAAAAAAAAAGCTAAATTACTTACCGGTAATGTTTTTTTCTGGAGCCATGACAGCACCACCTGAGAGAGGTTCCGCCCATCCAGGACAGGAACCCCCTGAAATAAAATGGGCAGCACCCCCTCTCTGCCTCAGCTGGTTACAGAGTATGGAGAGGACTACCAAAAAAACACTAGTACAAGCCACCTCCAAAAAAGAAACAATTCAAATAAACACCCCACATGTGGAAACACCAACCAGGAAGGAAAGAGGGAGGGGGATGGGAGTGGTGGTGCTGTCATGGTTCTGGAAAAAAATCCATTATGGTACCTTTACAAGCCGCTACAGAAGGTTAGAAACCACCGGGTGTCTAAGACAATTGTAACTTGTACCTTCAAAACATCGCGAGGTAGCGGCGTGTAATTCAGGTTGTTGCCACCGGTCACTGTCGACACCTGTCTTTCAGCCGTGCTCAAAAACAAGTAGGTACAAACCCTATGGTAGCGGCGTGTAATAGAGGAACAGGAAGGTATTTTCGTCATCTAGTAAACTCCCTAGGGCGTGACACAGCCTCCGGGATACCGCGCCCCATCACCGATCATTGGTGGAAGCTCCTGCGTTACGATTGGTTGTCCCTGCATAGGGCGGCATATTTAAGCAGCTGACCAGTCACACTACACATTTGCAATAGCATCATGTATTAGCCAGCCTTCCTGCGCTGGCTGGCCAATCATGATACTATTGCATTGTCCAATCACCGTACGACCGTCTCGTAATCCACAACTCTGGCACGCCTATGTGTTGTCCCTGCTGCCCCAGGTCCGCCCATATTCCCTTGTGGTAGTGGCGTGTAAATCAGGGAAGGTGCTCTACAGAAGGTAACCTGAGGCACCCGTCGGTGCTTCCAGGGATAGAAAAAACCTACTGTGGAGCACCTTGTAGCAGCGTGTAAATGCGGTATCAGGTACCGTTAGGAACCGTTGAAACGTGCACGTGAGACACCCCGTGGTTTCTAACCTTCCGTAGCGGCGTGTAAAGGTGCCATTACTGGTAAGTAATTTAGCTCTTTCCATCATTGCCATGACAGCACTAGCTGAGAGATTCCAGAGAAAAGGGAAAACTTAGGGAGTGATCACCGCTTGAAGGACCGATCTGCTGAAGGTCACCTCAAAATTGGAAGATAAGTCAACCTGGTAATGGTGGTAATAGTTGAAAAAGGAATTAGGAGAAGACCAAGTAGCAGCTCTACAGATGAGCTCTAAAGGTACATCAGTCCGTTCCACCCAATAAGTGGCAACTGCTCTGGTACAATGGGCACTAAGTCCTACAGGGACAGGGACCCCGAAAGAAAAACACGCTAAGGCTATGGAGTCCCTAAGCCACCTCTCTATAGTGCCTTTGGTTACATTACTACCTTTGGAAGCCCTCTGGAAGGAAACAAATAATCCCTGGGTTCTCGTTAACTGTCTGGTGACCTCTAAGTACTAAAGAGGGGCACGCCTAACATCCAGAGTATGTAGGGCCGCCTCCTTTTGGATAGCAGGCTTATCATAAAAGGAGGGGAGGACGATTTCCTGCATCCTATGAAAAGTTTCTGCTACATTTGGTAAACAGGCAGGGCCCAGACGAAGAATGACATACTACCCAAAACCTGAGTGTACGGAGGGGAAACTGACAGGGCCTGCAAGTCACTTATCCTTTTTGATGACATTAGGGCTACCAATAGGGCAACCTTGAGAGTCAAAACCTTCCACGAAGTGTCAGATAAAGGCTTAAAGGGGGGTTTAGTCAGGGCATCTAAGACAAGACAAAGGTCTCAGGGAGGAAGGGTAGGGCAACAAACCAGGGTAGCTCTGTGACAGAATTTTATAAATCTAGATACTCAGGAGTTTGAAGCCAGGTTGCAGTTGTACAGGGCCCCCAGGGCAGAACTTTAGAACTTAAGGGCATTTACTGACAACCCCATATCTCAACCCTTCTGTAAAAATTCCAGAATGGCTGTAACAGGGACCTCCTCCACAGGGCTTTCCAGAGCAGGAAAGAAATTTTCTCTACACCTTACCATACAATACAATCTGGTGGTAACTGACTTACTGCTGCTCATGATGGTGTTCACCAGATTCATCACGAACCCTCGCCTCCTTAGTAGCTCCTGCTCGAATTCCAGGCTGTCACACGAAGATTCGAGACTTAAGGATGGTAAATCAGGCCTTGTGACAGAAGTGTCAGACAGTCTGGCAGGATCCAGGGATCTGTCACTGACATCTTGGAAACCCAATAGAACCAAGCCCTCTTTGACCAAAAGGCGTCATCAGGATGACCCTGGCCTGATCTTCCTGGAATCTTCCACAGGACAGTTGGAATAATTACCAGAGGAGGGAAAGCACAGAGCAGACCGGAGCTACATGGTATCTGGAGTGCATCTACCGCATAGGACGTGTCTCTGGGATCTAGAGAGCAGAATTGGGCTGTCTGTTCTTGCGAGTTGAGAAAAGGTCTATCACGGGAACACCGCACCTACCTGATATCTGTGAGAACACTATTGGGTCTAGCCTCCATTCCCTTTCTGTGTGCGACTCAAGAAGTCTGCCTGGTAGATTATGTGGTGCTCTGCTCACGCAGGTAACCACAGATCTCTCTAATGCACAGCTGGGTTTCCACAGCAGGTACCTACTACATACAACACCTTCCACCCTGGCACAGTAGGGGGAGCTCCCCTTGCCGACCTTAGGCAAGATCCCCTATAAATACTGTTGCTGGGGGAGGAGTTAGTCAGAGTGTGCAGACGCTAGAAGAGCTGCAAGGATGTCTTGGTGGTCGGTGCTGCGATTAGGCCCGAGCCAGTGACCCAGAGTGGCCCTTCAGCGTCCCGCCAGCTTAAGTGGGACTGAGGGCTAGGAGCAGAGAACTGAAAGGGAGCAAAAAACTTGAGAGGAGTTCTTCCCAGGAGAAACACCGGATATTGGGGGTCCGCACCTGTGGGACACTATAGGACCACAGAAAACCCTGTTGCACCATGGAGGCCTCGGCTATCCGGTTTGTCCCCCCTGTGAGTCAAGAGAGGGAGCCAGACACAGCAGGGCAGAGCCGCAGTGATCAGGAGAAGGTATCCTGGAGACTGCACAGGAGAGAAAGACACTACAGTCAGGAAGAGAGAGGAGGCAAGTTAGGCTGCAAGCAGGCTGTGCTTCAGACGAACACTACAGCACTACAGAGCTGAGGAGGCCTTATACCCACTTGCTGTGGGGACCCACTGTGCAACCTGTCCACCCGTCAGTGCCCTGGAACGTTTTACCTGCTTAACAACAGCAAAAGGTAAAAGAGACTTTCCTGCGTGTGTGTGTCCTTACTCTCCACTTCCAGTATCCTCCATAGACTGTTCCAAATCACCCTATACAATCCCAGCTCCACTCCAACCTGTCCCTCCTCAGTACGCTGCCCCAGAGGTCCAGTCCTACCTGCGGAGGACTACACCATCTCAGCCGCAATACCACCGACCTCCGGCGGACTGTAGCGGTCCTGGTGCTACTTCACCAGAAACTGCAGGTGGCATCACAATAACTAACTTTGTAAATAATCACTTGTACATAATCCCCATTTCAAAAGAACCGTCCCCCGGGACACGGGATCAGGCGCGGCCGCCATTCCCCGTGACACAGTTAATCCCCTTTTGCCGCCTGATACCCGAGTACCCCACACCCTGGGGCGACACAATTACATCCTCCTTGATGTGGAGGGCAGATAGTTCAGGCTCATCGCATATTCCTATCTGAAAGCTATCCCAGGTGTCATTAGGGAAGGAGATATATAAACCACCAAGGGGGCACAATATGAGACAGACTGTATTTCGGAAAGCACCCGTAGATGACACCCTGTCAGGAGAGGAAAAACCCCACTATGGCTTCTCTTATAGCCCACAACTCTCTGAGGTTGGAGAACATGTGGGAGTGGTCTGGATCCCACCACCCCTGTAACACATGAGCTTGCATCTGTCGTGATTATATCTGACAATTGAAAGCCCAAGGAATGCCCGCAGAAAGATGATCCTAATGAAGCCACCATCTCCGTGATTCTACTGTCTCTGAAGAAAGATGGATAGTCCCCTCTAAAGAATGATCTAAAGGTACCTTCACACACAGCAATGTTGCTAGGCAATTTCACTTGCAATTTGCTGCTTGCAGTGAAATCATGGACACATTGCTGTGTACAAATGGAACAATGTGTCCATGATTTCACTGCAACCAGCAAATTGCCAGTGAAATTGCCTAGCAATATTGCTGTGTGTGAAGGTACCTTAAGGGAACCTGTTCCCGCAGAACCTCCCACTGGAGCTGTCTCGTGTGAAGTGAGCCCAAGGGACTACCAAAATGCAAGAGGTTAAGGTGCCTAACAGGGACATGGCCTTCCTCAGCGTCATCTGGGGGTTGAGTATGGTCCCTGTCACTAATGCAATGACCCTGTGCTGCTTCTCTAGGGGAATGAGACAAAGTTGGGACTGGGACTTCTCAAAGTTGATCAACCATCCCACATGTGTCAAGACAAGCCCTGACCTTCTCCAGCTGAGTGTTGCAGTCTGTGGATGATTTCCCCACTATTAAGAAATCATCCAGATAGGGTACTATAAGCACCCCCTGATGATGTAGGTGAGCCATCATCTCCACGACAATCTCGTTGAAAATTCTCGGGGCACTTGACAACCGGAAAGGAAGGGCTTGAAACTGCAAGTGACATAGCACAATCTTCATGTAGAGTGCCACTTGGAGGTACTGCTGATGACCGATGAATCTGGACATGGTAGTATGCATCTTTGAGATCCAATACAACATGTAGCAGTCTGCAAAGAGAAGCCTTATGGCTGAGGCAATGGACTCCATCTTGAGGGATTTTTGTACTAGGAAGGTGTTCAGCTTCCGAAGATTCTGTAGGACCCATCTGACTTGGTAATCAAAAAGAAAAGGGAATAGAACCCTTTGCCCCTTTCTGTCACAGGAACTTCCTGTAAGACACCCTTGTGAAGCAGAGACGTTATCTCGGCTACAAGGGCCCGGTGTTTAGACTGCTGACCGGAGTTATTATGAAGGTCCCATAGGGGTCGAGAGATTCCAGCCTCAAGGTTGTCCTGAATGATCTTCTGGATCCAGGTGCAGGTGGTTATGCTGGACAAGGCTGGGAGAACGGAAGTAAGTCTTCCCCCACCTGGAACGACCCGTCATTTGGAGGATTTCTCATGCTCTGAGGTGTTCTTGAACACGAACCCTGACTTCTTGTCTCTTCTCACAGTCCAGGAATATTGGGACTTTTTAGGTGACTTCTTATTGGAGAATCAAATGAGCTTTAAAAGGTGGATGTAGGGAAGGATGGAATATTCTTCCAAAATGTCATCTAGAGGTTTCCCAAAGAGAAAGTCGCCCTCACAGGCAACTGCACACAGTTTAGACTTCAACTGGACACCTCCCGGCCAGGTCTTAAACCAGACAGCCTGGCGTGCTGAATTAGTAAGTGCTACTGACTTAGCCGCCAATTTCAAGGAATCAGCAGAAGTGTCGGCTAGAAAGGCTTGCTCCTGGATGCGGGGGAGAGTGGACAATAACTCCTTTCTAGGTACATTGCCCATTTTCTTGGATTCCAGTGCTGCAGCCATATCATCGACTGGGCGACACAAGTGCCTGATACTGAGGGCCTAAATATGCTTGCAGTAACCTCCCATGTGCCCCTAAGCCATCTGTCTTGCAGTCTAATTGATCTTTTAGGGTGCCTAGGTCCCCAAAAGGCAAATTTGACTTCTTGGTAGATTTAGCAACGGCTACATCTATCTTAGGACATTTGTCCCGGCAAGTAGAGGCTTCAGGGTCAAAGGGATATTTTTTTTCTTGACTGAAGAAGTGAGAGCCCTTTCTTTCTGGCTTTTTCCATTGCGCTCTAATAAGTGATTGTAGTCTCTCATTAAGAGGCAGGGTTCACTTCTTTCTTTCTGAAAGACCCCCAAACATGAGGTCTTCCACTGACTCCCGGGTCCTTAGATTCCACTAACTCCATTGTGGACCGAGCTGACTTAACCAGGTGGTTGATCTTGCTCGTCCTTGGGGAAACAGGTTCTGCCCTTTGAGCCACTGTCAGATGAGGAAGAGTCAGAAGAGGAAGAAGTTGAACTAGATGCACGAGAGGCTGAGTAGACCTTAACCGGGGATTCCTCCTGATCTGAGAAAGGCGGGCGTCACACGCTACGATATATGGTTAGATATCGTATGAACGCGCCTGATTAAACATCGCTCGAACGATGTCTGTGCGTGTGACGGCAAGACACGACCAACGAGAAATGATCAGATCGTTAGATCGAGATATGAGATCCGGACCTCATATCAAAAGATGTCGGCTCAGTGGATAAACACAATTGATGTGTGTAAATGAACGATATCGTTTGAAAGCTATGAATTGAGCGATGCAGAAATCTAACACGTAGGCGTGCCGGGTATTCACCTGTTTCACGCCTCCTCAGTTGTGATTCGTTAACCCTCATGCGTTACGATTGGCTGGCGCAACCTCAGATACTATTGGTGGAAGCTCCTGGGTTCCCAATGGTTGTTCGTTCACAAATGAGGCCGCCATGTTTGCAAGGACATCTGACCAATGAGGGCGCAGTACTGGCCACCAATGATGGAGTGAGGGGCGCGGCTTCGAAACCATGTAGCACGCCTATGTGCTCCAATTTGCCTTCAAATACGCCCACATTTACCCATACATCGTTTACGAGGTTTCTGTGTGACTGTTTGCTAACGATGTGCACAGATGATAAGTAGATCGCTCATACGACCGCTGGATCGCTGCATCGGGGAGTCGGATGAGCGATGTCTGTGCGCGTAACGTAACGACGAACGATCACACACATCGTATGGACGATGTGCAAATCCGACATCGTTTCGAAAATCGTTATCTATATCGTTGCGTGTAACGGCCGCCAAAGAGTAATGTTGTTTGTGTCTTGTCTTCCTTCCTGAAGGACTTGAATTCCTCTGACTAGTTCTTTAAGACTAGCAGCTAAGCTCGGAACGGCGTCCCTCATTGTTCTATCAACACAGAAGGTGCAAAGGATTTTAGCACCCGGAAGGGGCTCCTTACAGACCCCACATTCTTTATTCTACTTTTTACAGGGCTTCTTTTTATCATCCTGATAAAAATACCAAGAGAAGGACTGGAGATGCCCCATAAGCTGTGTCAGAATTTCTATCCTGAATGGTGTTCAGGGAGTCCTGCTTGTCTGCCATCATACCTGGGAGCTGCAGGACACCGAACAGCCGCTCCACCGCCTTCACAATAGCCTCTGGCAAGAGGGACCAGCATTCCCTGGGCGCCGCCATCTTGGAATCCGTTGTGCATGCGCCACAGGCGATGCTGGCGCAGAGTGCCACCGCTTCTGGTCCACTTCCAGGCCCCGCGCCCGCCACAGCAAGGGGGTACCCTGGGGAGGCGCATCTGGACCCGAAACCACGGCAGGTAAGCCCCACTTCCAGTCTCCGGGCCAGGGCCAGGTCAGAAATCTGTAGCATCTCATAGGCTCCCTCTCCAGGACAGGAAACCAAAATGAGACAGAGAGGAGGTGCCGTCCTTTTTATTTCAGGGGTTTTCTGTTCTGGATGGGTGGAACCTCTTAGGTGGTGATGTCAAGGCAATGATGGAAAAATAAGACATCCCCTGAAAATAAGACATAGTGCATCTTTGGGAGCAAAAATTATTATAAGACACTATCTTCAGGAAAATGGGGTGGTAACAGTAGTAAGAGGGAAAAAAAGGCGACAACGAAAGGGGTGAGAGACAGAGATCGCCAGGGATAGGCAGCCGAGAAAGAGAGAGGCCAAGAGAGAAAGGGCGGCCGAGAGAGAGAGGGAGCGGCCGGAGAGAGAGAGCGGTCGAGAGAGAGAGGGTGGCTGAGAGAAAGAGAGGGCGAGAGGGCGGCCGAGAGAGAGAGAGGGCGGCCGAGAGAGGGGGAGAGAGAGAGGGCGGCTGAGAGAGAGGGCAGCCGAGAGAGCGGCCGAGAGAGAGGGCGGCCGAGAGATAGAGAGAGGGCGGCCGAGAGAGAGAGAGAGAGAGAGGGTGGCCGAGAAAGAGAGGGAGGGTGGCCGAGAGAGAGAGAGAACAGCCGAGAGAGAGAGCGGCCGAGAGATAGAGAGAGAGAGGGCGACTGAGAGAGAGAGAGGGCGGCCAAGAAAGAGAAGGCGGCCGAGAGAGAGAGAGAGGGTGGCTAAGAGAAAGAGAGAGAGGGAGAGAGAGAGAGGGCGGCCGAGAGAGAGAGAGGGTGGCCGAGAGAGAGAGAGAGAGAGCGGGTGGCCGAGAGAGAAAGAGAGGGAGGTTGGATGTATATATACCACCAGTTCCCGCTAGGAACATATATATATACCTTGATCCAGTCACCCTCAGGCCCACAATATCACATAAATACAAAAATTATGCTGCCACCACCGATCTCTTACAGGTGGATCGGTAACCCGTATGATAGCGTAAAACAAACAGTGAGGTCGTGAGCTCGTTCATAGGACAAGGAGATCGAGACTACTAAATTATAATATTTTACTCCCAAAGATGGCAGTGATTATATAAAAGATTTACAAGATATTACATAAGAGACAATGTACATGTATGCATAAACAGTTATAAAAATAAAAGGAATAAAATAAGAAATGGTCAGACCTAGCCACGCATGGATAAACTTAGATCCGTTGGGGAAGGCAGCTCCCCAGAAAGATATGATTCCTCCACACAGCTGGTAGTCTTGCTATGTCCGTGCCCAGGGATGGAATCACCCAAAAATGGCTGCTCTGGTTTTATTAAAGGGCAGAGAACCTGTGGCCCCCTCTCAGAGAGTTACCACTCCCTGGCGGGCTTGTCCTCTGAGACCTCCTCTTTCACCAGGCTTAATAAATCTTCATTCTTCATATCTGGGGATGCGGTGGGCCCATATCCATGATATACATCTCATGTTTACTTTCATGTAATTCTGAGAATATTGATACCAAATATGACCTATGTATGAGGTTCAGAAAGCCAGAACTCATTTCCCAGGTTCCTGAGTGTTACATAGATATACAAGACATATCATTAAATGCACAAAATGGTGAATAATCTAAAAATATGAATTATGTGTATGTGGCATGAACGGGTCTTCTTAAATCTGACATTCACAAACTATAATTCAAGACAAAGAACTTTTTGAAAGGAGAAGAGAAGAGGCACTCAGCTTTGCTTTGGTATTTACGACCCGTCGTAAAAGTTGGGTAGGGGAGGGGGAGAGAGAAATAGAGAGTGGGGGGTTGCATGTAGCATTGGATCTACAGAAACCCCTCAGGATAGGCAAAGCCTTATGCATAGGTTTTGGCTGATTGTCCAACCTCTTAAAATAATGAGCAATATTCATATATTCATGACACCTCCCCCTTTTTGATGACTCTATGGAGGAAGAACCTCTCGGTACTCCTCCAGGCGTGTCCCTGTGGGCTCTCCCCGCCGGGATAACCCATCGGCATTGCCATGCTCGCTGCCTTTTCAGTGTTGCACGGTAAAGTCGTACTGCTGGAGGGTGAGGCTCCAGCATAGCAGCCTTCCGTTGGTACCGGACAGGGAGTTCAGCCAACTCAGGGGGTTGTGGTTGGTCACGACAGTGAAGGGACGCCCATACAGGTAGGGCTGTAAGCGTTGCAGGGCCCATACAATGGCCAGACACTCCTTCTCTATCGTGGAATAGGCCACTTCCCTCGGTAGGAGCTTTTGGCTGAGGTACAACACTGGGTGCTCTTGGTTCCTAGAGTCGACCTGGCTGAGCACAGCACCGAGGCCAAACTCACTGGCATCAGTCTGTACTAGCAATGGCCGCTTGCCGTCAATCGCCCTTAACACAGGGGAGCTGCTCAGGGCAGTCTTCAAAGTCTGGAAGGCGACCTCGCAGTCCTCGATCCAATCAACTGCATGGGGTAGGTTCCTCTTGGTGAGGTCTGTGAGAGTCTTCGCAAGGCTTCTATAGTTTGGCACAAAGCGCCTATAGTAGCCTGCAGTGCCCAAGAAGGACGACACCTGCTTTTTGGGTGTGGGCCAGGACACTATAGCGTCCACCTTCCTGGGCTCTGGTTTCGGCGTGCCCCCGCCTACCCGGTGCCCCAAGTAGTGGACCTCGTTCATGTCCATCTGGCACTTTCCTGGCTTAATGGTCAAGCCTGTCTGGTGGATGCGCCCGAGCGATGCTTGAGGTGATCCTCCCAGGTGGAACTGAAGATGGCAATGTCATCCAGGTATGCCACCGCGTACCTCTCCAGTCCCTGGAGCAGGGAGTTAACCATTCTCTGGAAAGTGGCAGGGGCATTTTTCATGCCGAACAGCATGACTGTGGATTTGTACAATCCAAAGGGCGTGATAAAGGCAGACCTCTCCTGGGCCTCAGGGCTCAGGGGAATCAGCCAATATCTCCGACTCAGATCCATAATGGAGAGATAGCTTGCACTAGCTAACCGCATCGGAGGCCGTGATGGTGTTGAGCCCCCTGTAGTCCACACAGAATCGGGTGGTCCGGTCCTTCTTTGGCACCAGGACTACAGATGAGGCCCACGCGCTCTTGGACCGTTTAATCACTCCCAACTCCAGCATCTCATCGATCTCCTGGCGCATGACATGCTGCACCTTGTCGGAGATTCGATAGGCTGTCCACCAAAGTGGGGCATGATTACCGGTGTCCACCTCATAGACCGCCACCTCCGTCCTGCCAGGCATGTTGGTGAACACTACTTGGAAGGATTCCAGCACTGCTCGCATCTGAGACCACTGGCCTGTGGATAGCAATGTGCTTATCTCCAAATCCTCGATGGACCCGCTGGCCTTCGCTTGGGCCAACATGTCCTGGAGGGGATCTTCCTCCCCATCCTCGGGCAGGTTGCAGACCGGTAGGACACAGGGCCCACGTTCTTGAAGAGCCTTCATCATGTTAACGTGAAAGGCCTTCCGCCTACCTCGCTCGGGGTCGAGGGTGACCACGTAGGTGACTGGGTTGAGCTGTTGGTGAATGACGTAAGGGCCCTCCCAGGCTGCCTGAAGCTTGTTCTTTGGTACGGGGACCAGCACCCTCACCATCTGACCCACCCGGTAGGTTCGCTCTCAGGCGTTCTAGTCGTACCAATGCTTCTGGTCAGCCTGTGCATGCGCCATGTTGACATGCACCAACTGCGTCAAGGTCTGAATCTTGTCACGGAAGCGCATGACATACTCCAAGATGGACACTCCTGGGGTGCTCGGCTCCTTTTCCCAGGATTCTCTTACCAATCCAAGGGGTCCCCGGACTCGCCTGCCATACAGGAGCTCGAAGGGAGAGAACACTGTCGAGGCCTGTGGGACCTCTCGGTAAGCAAATAGCAGGTGTGGGAGGTAACGTTCCCAGTCGCGTCCCTGGGACTCAACCAGCATTTTTAACATCTGTTTGAGGGTAGCATTGAAGCGTTCACACAAACCATTGTTTTTGGGGTGATACACACTCAATACCAGATGCTGCACCTGCATTTTCTTACAGAGAGCCTTCATTATGCGAGACAAGAACTGGGTCCCCAGGTCGGTAAGCATCTCCCTGGGAAATCCTACTCGGGAAAAGATAGCCAACAGGGCATCCGCCACCTTATCTGCCCTAATGGAAGACAGGATGTGCAGGCAATGGAATAAAGCGATGTTTGGGTGAGCGCTGGGATTTGAAGACAGCCACACTTCAATAAGTATTTTACCTGTAAGTTTATTGCTCAAATCACACTAGGTCCTCTCCCACAACATGTTTCGACGCTCAGGGCGTCTTCCTCAAGTGAAGTGTGGCTGTCTTCAAATCCCAGCGCTCACCCAAACATCGCTTTATTCCATTGCCTGCACATCCATATCCATCTCCCTTTGGGGAGAGCGGTGGAGCTGCTCCGGAGGAGAAGACAAACCTAATAGAGGAGAGGAATACACGTGAGGGATCACGTGCAACTACACAGGCGGACACCGAGGAAAAAGGGAAAAAATCCACACCGTGCAGAGAGAGACCCCGTGCACTCACTACGTGAGTCCCCCTGTTGTGCGGACAGCACAACAGGTAAAGGTGAGTGTAACGGTGATTTAACAGAGGGTGGACATAAAAGATAAAGCAGCGTGGCGCAACCAATTTCTATATCTCATTACTAATGGAAGACAGAGCCACTGCCTCTGGATACCGGGTAGCAAAGTCTACCACAGTAAGGATGTAGCACTTTCCAGAATTGCTGGGTATGGGCAGTGGTCCCACGATATCCACAACAATCCGCTGGAAAGGCTCCTCTATCACTGGCAAAGAGATCAGGGGTGCTTTGGGAGCCGGCCCTGATTTTCCCACTCTTTGACACGTGATACAGGAGATGCAGTAGTTTGCCACATCTGTCCCCATTTTGGGCCAATAGAAGTGGTGAGACAACCGGGCCTTGGTTTTGCTGACCCCCAAGTGTCCAGCGAGCGTAATCTCATGGGCAATCTGCAACAACTCATCCCTGAATTGGTAGGGAACGACCAGCTGTCGTTCCACAAGCCACTCCTGTTGGGGTGTCCCGGGCACCGTCTCCCGATACAACCTCCCTTGGTCCCAGAATACCCTCTCTTTATCAGTCTCAGAGGGGGACTTACTGGCGAGGATCCTTAACGTCTCTAGGCTAGCATCTGCATGCAGAGCTGCCTGAAACCCTGGCTGGAGGCAGCCAGGAGGGACTTTAAGGCCACATCCTCTTCGGGACTTTCTGGGACCTGCTCTGGGTCCGAAACAGTTTCAGTTATTCCTCTGGCTGAGGAGGGTCCAGGAGGCAGAGGGTTACTGGCGTTCTGGGCACTCTGACTGCGGGTGACGGCGGCTATGTAGGTCGTCTCCCCAGGGAATAACACCGTCCCATCAGCCTGCCTGGCCATGGGTACTACTTCCCCATCCTCTCCTGTTACCTCAGGAGCAGTGCTAATCATGGGGCAGCTACCATCAGCCAGGTCACCATCTGTTGTGACACTGGTCAGCTGCATGTCACCACCTGCTTCATGGGCCCCGTGACTCTCCCCATCACACTTAGCACTGACGCTTACTCCTGTTAGGGGATCCTCAGCAATATCACCCCGCAGCGTGACATGGCTGAGTTCTCCTGTACCTCCACATACATCATCAACATCATCAGTTAAAGCATTGACATTCCCATCATTAACATTAACCTTACCAACCATATCAGATCGGGGAGGGGGTCAGGGACATAGTACGCGAACATTTTCCCAAAATCAGTCCCCAGCAAAACATTGGTGGGCAAGTTTTTGGACACCCCCACTTCTTTCACCCCGCTCCACGCACCCCAATCAATAAAAACCCGGGCCATTGGCAAGGGACAGCGGACGCCCCCAATCCCAGTGACAGTCAGGGTTTTTCCCGGGATCAACTCTTCGGGTACCTTTACACGCCGCTACAACAGGGTGGATACAACCCGCTACTTCACGTGCACGAGCATGCTCCAACGGTTACAAACGGTAAACGCAACACCTTTAGACGCCGCCACAATGAGCGCTACGCTACGCTACATCTATAGCTAGATACATCGCCGGGTGTCTCAAGTAGCCATCTGTAGCTTAGCTTA
This sequence comes from Allobates femoralis, assembly GCA_033576535.1. Taxonomy (NCBI): domain Eukaryota; kingdom Metazoa; phylum Chordata; class Amphibia; order Anura; family Aromobatidae; genus Allobates; species Allobates femoralis. The sequence continues at coordinate 11,687,413 of JARQOC010000002.1, forward strand.
CCTCATTTACACACCGCTACAACAAGCTAATATGTGAGGACCTGGTGCAGCAGGGACAGCACATAGGCGTGCCACAATTGTGGATTACGAGCCGTCCGTACGCTGATAGGACAAAGCAATAACATCATGATTGGGCAGGCATCGCAGGAGGCTGAGTAATACAGCACGCTCGAGCGATTGTGTAGTGTGACTGGTCAGCTCCTTAAATATGCCTCCCTATGCAGCGACTACCAATCGTCATGCAGGAGCTTCCTCCAATGATCGCTGATGGGGCGCGGTAACCTGGAGCCTGTGTCACGCCCTAGCTACATTCCAGCTACATAGCCTGGTGTCCAGACATCCCTTCTGTAGCTTCTTTACACGCCGATACAGCTCGCTACAATCGGCTTTGTAGCTATCTGTTTTCGAGCAGTGCTCGGAAACAGATGTATCTGTTGCCGGCTGCCTCCTACCGTCTTCACACGCCGCTACTACGGGCTATATTGACGATACAAGCTACATTTGTAGCCTGTAGCGTGTTGTATCCATCCTGTCGTAGCGGCGTGTAAAGGTACCTTTCAGTGGACACCAGTTCGGGTCGAATGAGGGTTCGTTTGGCCCCAGTGTCCTTCAGGCCCACAGTGACAGTGTCCCCCACAGTGACAGACTGCAAATTTTCGCAGGCCATCCCAACCGGCCCACCCACAAAAAAACTGACGCCTTCTGCCCTGGAACCTTGGGTGGAAGATTCTTCCTCTGCTTCCCTGGGCAAGTGGCACTGAGATGTCCGGTCTAGTTGCAGGAGTAACACTTGCGGGAATCGGATACCGGCCGAGTGTTGGCAGGGGGGACAGGACCTCCAGAAGGTCGGCTGGCTTGGTCAGGGATGGTGGTTGATGGCTTACCCCCCTTCCAGCTGGTGATGACCGGCTTCCGCTCCTCTGGTCTCCGGTTCGCCTCGTAGGTGTCTGCGATCTGCGCTGCTTTGTTCACATCTGGTGGCTCCCGATCCATCACGAACTGTTGCACCTCAACTGGACAAAGATTCAGAAATTGGTCCCTCACCATCAGGTCCTTTAGGGCATCAAAGGTGGTCACTTCCAGTCCTTGGATCCACTGCTCAAAGTTAGTTCGGAGCCCGTGCACCACATCACTGTAGCTGTCGCGTGGTCCACGCTGGAGGTTCTGGAACTTTCTGTGGTACACCTCCGGAGTCAGCTGGAAACTCTGTATTAGAGCCTTCTTAATGGCCTCATAGTCCCCATCTAGTTCTCGAGGAAGAGCCACAAACGCCTCTAGAGCTTTTTCTCTCAGCGCTGCGATTAGGTATGGGGCATACTGGTCACCTGGCAGCCGGTACTGTAAGCGAGTCTTTTCACAACCCCTCAGAAAAGTGTCCAGGTCACCTTTGTCATCCAGCACAGGGAAATGCTCTGGACGGGCTTGAAGGTGGTTGGACTAGTCGATTCAAAGTTCAGTGGGGTGGATGACTGCCTTCCCAGCTGGGCCATCCGCATGTCGTGGTCTCTCTGAGCTTGGGCCTGCCGCTCGGCTCTCTCAGCCTCTCGCTCGACTCACCGCTCTGCAGCCTCTCGCTCGGCTTGGGCTCGCCGCTCTGCAGCCTCCTGGTATAGCTGAACGAGCTGCAGGCATCCTTGATAATCCTCGGCGGGACAGTGCTGTAAGGCCAGTTGCAGATAGGGGTCCACGCTGCCCTGGTTGCTGACGCGGCGTGCGTCTACAGGTGGGACCTCTGCAGGAGCACCTTCTAGGACTTGGCTTACATCCACAGGTGGGGCCTCAGCAGCACCACCATCCATGCTTTGACTGACCTCTGCAGCCGGGAGCTGTGCAGCAGCACTGACATGGCTTTGGCTGGCCTCTCCATTCTCTGGGCTCTGGTGACGGGTTTGCTCCAGATCCAATTGCAGCAGTATCTGTGCCATCTGCTTCTTGGTTCTGCCGGTGGAGTCTATATGTCTGTATCTGCACAGGCAGGCAAGAGCCTCCTTGTTATAGTCTTTATACCAGTTTTCCACTACTGTGGCCATGATTTTCAAATCGATAAGACAGAAAACAAAGAGGGGAAGGGTTAACTGCTACACACACAGTATTGTCTCAGATCTAATAAACACTGAGTTCAATCTTCAAAACTTTTGTGCAGAGTTCTTGTAACAACCGTGCACGTTTTTAGTGAGTGGAATGATTACTCAAACCAGATCACTAATGTCCTATGATCCCACCACTCTGCCACCAATTGTCACGAAGACTTAGTCAGGACCTGCAGCTCTGGCCATTCCTTAGCCTGCTGGCCAAATCTGGTATTGCCAGAGGATAAGAAAGGAGCCCAGCTGCCCTAATTTACCGTATATACTCGTGTATAAGCCGAGTTTTTCAGCCCAAAAATTGGGCTGAAAAGTCCCCCCCTCGGCTTATACACGAGTCACTCGGTATGCTGGGGGGGGGGAAGCTGTGACTGGTGGCTGGAGGAGGCAGGAGGGGGCCGCGGTGACCGCAGGCGGTCACGTGGGGCCACCTCATTAGTGCAATGAATATGCACGGCATCCCCACGTCCATCAGCGGCGGGGGGATGCCGTGCATATTGCAATACACAGCCCCCCCCTCCTTATTATGGGTCCCCCAGCAGTAATAAACAGCCCCCCCCTCCTTATCATGTCCGCCCCCAGGCTGCGGCAGCTGTCAAAATAACAAACACTTTATACATCACCTTCCGTCGCAGCTCCTCCACTCCTTCCGGTCCCGGCTTCTTCTTCCTGCTTGTGCCGGTGTCATGTGACCGGGCGCAGGAGATGACGTCATTTCCTGCGCGCGGTCACAGAAGCCAGCACAAGCAGGAAGAAGAAGCCGGGACCGGAGGGAGCGGAGGAGCTGCGACGGAAGGTGATGTATAAAGTGTTTGTTATTTTGACAGCTGCCGTAGCCTGGGGGGGGGGGGACATGATAAGGAGGGGGGGCTGTTTATTACTGCTGGGGGACCCATAATAAGGAGGGGGGGGGCTGTTTACTACCACTGGGGCTGTATATACCTCTGGGGCTGCTGGATACTACCACTGGGGCTGTATATACCTCTGGGGCTGCTGTATACTACCACTGGGGCTGTATATACCTCTGGGGCTGCTGTACACTACCACTGGGGCTGTATATACCTCTGGGGCTGCTGTATACTACCACTGGTGCTGTATATACCTCTGGGGCTGCTGGATACTACCACTGGGGCTGTATATACCTCTGGGGCTGCTGGATACTACCACTGGGGCTGTATATACCTCTGGGACTGCTGTATACTACCACTGGGGCTGTATATACCTCTGGGGCTGCTGGATACTACCACTGGGGCTGTATACTACCTCTGGGGCTGCTGTATACTACCACTGGGGCTGCTGTATACTACCACTGGGGCTGTATACACCTCTGGGGCTGCTGTATACTACCACTGGGGCTGTATATACCTCGGGGGCTGCTGTATACTACCACTGGGGCTGTATATACCTCTGGGGCTGCTGTATACTACCACTGGGGCTGTATATACCTCTGGGGCTGTATATACCTCTGGGGCTGCTGTATACTACCACTGGGGCTGTATATACCTCTGGGGCTGCTGGATACTACCACTGGGGCTGTATATACCTCTGGGGCTGCTGGATACTACCACTGGGGCTGTATATACCTCTGGGGCTGCTGTACACTACCACTGGGGCTGTATATACCTCTGGGGCTGCTGTATACTACCACTGGTGCTGTATATACCTCTGGGGCTGCTGGATACTACCACTGGGGCTGTATATACCTCTGGGGCTGCTGGATACTACCACTGGGGCTGTATATACCTCTGGGACTGCTGTATACTACCACTGGGGCTGTATATACCTCTGGGGCTGCTGGATACTACCACTGGGGCTGTATACTACCTCTGGGGCTGCTGTATACTACCACTGGGGCTGCTGTATACTACCACTGGGGCTGTATATACCTCTGGGGCTGCTGTATACTACCACTGGGGCTGTATATACCTCTGGGGCTGCTGTATACTACCACTGGGGCTGTATATACCTCTGGGGCTGCTGTATACTACCACTGGGGCTGTATATACCTCTGGGGCTGTATATACCTCTGGGGCTGCTGTATACTACCACTGGGGCTGTATATACCTCTGGGGCTGCTGGATACTACCACTGGGGCTGTATATACCTCTGGGGCTGCTGGATACTACCACTGGGGCTGTATATACCTCTGGGGCTGCTGTATACTACCACTGGGGCTGTATACTACCTCTGGGGCTGCTGTATACTACCACTGGGGCTGCTGTATACTACCACTGGGGCTGTATATACCTCTGGGGCTGCTGGATACTACCACTGGGGCTGTATATACCTCTGGGGCTGCTGTATACTACCACTGGGGCTGTATATACCTCTGGGGCTGCTGTATACTACCACTGGGGCTGTATACTACCTCTGGGGCTGCTGTATACTACCACTGGGGCTACTCTGGGGCTGCTGTATACACCTCTGGGGCTGCTGTATACTACCTCTGGGGCTGCTGTATACTACCACTGGGGCTGCTGTATATACCTTTGGGGCTGCTGTATACTACCTCTGGGGCTGCTGTATACTACCTCTGGGGATGCTGTATACTACCACTGGGGCTGCTGTATATACCTCTGGGGCTGCTGTATACTAACTACTGGAGCTGCTGCTGTATATACCACTGGGGCTGCTGCTGTATACCTCTGGGGCTGCTGTATACCACACTGCTGGGGGCTGTATACCTGTGCTGGGGTCCACCCTCGGCTTATACACGAGTCAATAGGTTTTCCCAGGTTTTGGGGCAAAAGTAGGGGGGTCGGCTTATACACGGGTCGGCTTATACACGAGTATATACGGTATGTTGTCTACTGCGGCACGTGACGTGACAGGATGTATATATCACCAGTTCTTGCTAGGAACGTATATATACCTCGATCCAATCACCCTCAGGCCCACAATATCACGTAAATACAAAAATTATGCTGCCACCACCGATCTCTTACAGGTGGATCGGTAACCCATATGATAGCGTAAAATGAACAGTGAGGTCGTGAGCTCGTTCATAGGACAAGGAGATCGAGACTACTAAATTATAATATTTTACTCCCAAAGATGGCAGTGATTATATAAAAGATTTACAAGATATTACATAAGAGACAATGTACATGTATGCATAAACAGTTATAAAAATAAAAGGAATAAAATAATAAATAAGAAATGGTGAGACCTTGCCACGCATGGATAAACTTAGATCCGTTGGGGGGCGGCTCCCCAAAAAGGTGTGATTCCTCCACATAGCTGGTAGTCTTGCCATGTCCGTGCCCCGGGATGGAATCACCCAAAAATGGCTGCTCTGGTTTTGTTAAAGGGCAGAGAACCTGTGGCCCCCTCTCGTAGAGTTACCACTCCCTGGCGGGCTTGTCCTCTGAGACCTCCTCTTTCACCAGGCTTAATAAATGTTCATTCTTCATATCTGGGGATGGGGTGGGCCCATATCCATAATATACATCTCATGTTTACTTTCATGTAATTCTGAGAATATTGATACCAAATATGACCTATGTATGAGGTTCAGAAAGCCAGAACACATTTCCCAGGTTCCTGAGTGTTACATAGATATACAAGACATATCATTAAATGCGCAAAACGGTGAATAATCTAAAAATATGAATTATGTGTATGTGGCATGAACGGGTCTTCTTAAATCTGACATTCACAAACTATAATTCAAGACAAAGAACTTTTTGGAGGGAGAAGAGAAGATGCACTCAGCTTTGCTTTGGTATTTACGACCCGTCGTAAAAGTTGGGTAGGGGAGGGGGAGAGAGAGAGAGAGAGAGAGAGTGGGGGGTTGCATGTAGCATTGGATCTACGAAACCCCTCAGGATAGACAAAGCCTTATGTATAGGTTTTGGCTGATTGTCCAACCTCTTAAAATAATGAGCAATATTCATATATTCATGATTTTACCCTTATTGGGTGGCATTAGAGTATTTCACTTCCTCAATGAAGTAACAATTTGCATATTTCCCAAAGGAGCATTGCGGCTATAAGTCTCCTTATGAGCTTATCTGTCTAGAACTCGTTCATTTCGGTTAGGAGTCCTACAGTGTCTTCCAGCAGGCGGATAGATAAGCAAAGTCTGCATAGCAGCAGAGGTAGGCCCGTTGATTTTGAAGATAATACAACCACATTGTTATGCACGAGTAATGCGTGTTATGAACGTGGTTATGTACGCAGGGTATGTGGTCAGGGTACGTACAGGTAACGTTCACATATGTGGAGTACACATGTGACAGTGCGTGTGTGAGCAAAAATCAGGTGCATGCGCATATACGGACAGTCACGTGCATTTGCCTGGGTAAGGGTATCAGGGCTGCCCAGCGGGCAGATGTGTCAGTTGAATTTGGTCAATGGCCGTTTTGACGTGGAGGATGTGTGCACATGAACAAGTTCGGTTTTGGTTAATTTCTCTTTCAGGTTGCAGGACGGAGCAGTTGGGGCTTTGAGGTTGTTTGGTGGAGGTCGCAGCTCGGGCTTATGCCCTCACTACTCTGGTGGATGAGGGACCTGGTGAGGGCCAACATGCCATGGGCGGCTGAGGGCATCGGGCCTCTTCCCCTTTGGTTTGTAAGGTGGATTTTTGCCTACGGTTGAGCTGCGACCAAAACAATGCAACTCCCTGTTTTTAATTACATGAGTGGTGTTACACTTATACCGTCAATAAAGTTGGAAAAAAGATATCCCATGTGTCTTCATTACTCATTGTGCGGTGGGGAGAACCGGTGGGTGGGTCTCGGCAGTCTCACCTTTTTCCACTTGAGCACGTTTGATGTTTGCACACCTTGCGTCCTCAGCAATCTCCCTCTGGTTCCTAAGGAGGTATGAGGAACAACTCGACGGCCTTTCAGGCAGCCAGGGCTGGGTTGTAAACCCCAATAGAGTAACCCAACCAATTCCATATTTTAATCATGGATACACTGCGACTATAGCATTGTAGATAAATGAACAAAATACGACCAACTATGAACAACTGGGGATGAACATGAACTTTCACAGCGTTATTCTGTCAAATCGTCAAGTCACCTAAATCGTTAATAACAAGAAATATCTAACTACCGTATATATTTTACAGAGCAAAAACACAAGCCATACAAATGCTATGTATTCATCCAATAATCTGATTCTTACTAAGCTCTTAGGTAACCGGATCATCAGACCAGGGCCAGTTTTAGACAAAGTGGGGCCCCAACAGTGAACATATTGCACCATCACACACAAACAAGTTGTATTTACAGGAGCCGATTTTAGACCTTTAATGAGTGCCATCAACTATAGTAATGTCACCCAGCGCTTGTGTATCAGCTCCTCACACCGGCTGACAAAGAACGATGGGGTGAGAACGATCACTAATAGATCAGTGGGGATAGAACGATCACTAAAGGCCGCTTCACACTGCAGCGTGATCCGGTCCGATTCTGTCCGAGATGCCCCTGACAGCCGGGGACCGGATCAGCACACAGGACTGGGGGCTAATATGCCCTCCGGTCCGGTGTGCAGCCCACGCAGTTCCCACTGCTGATAAGTCAGGACCACGGGCGCCGCGGTCCTGACCTGTCAGCGGCTTCAGCTGCGTGTTCTGCACACCGGACCGGAGGGCATATTAGCGCCCCAGTCCTGTGTGTTGATCCGGTCCGCGGCTGTCAGGGGCATCTCGGACAGAATCGTACCGGATCACGCTGCAGTGTAAAGCGGCTCTTATAGATCAGTGGGGATAGAGCGATCACTAATAGATCAGTGGGGATAGAGTGATCACTTAATAGATTAGTGGGGTAAGAACGTTCACTAACAGACCAGTGACGGATCCAATTTTGCCTCCCGTGTATCCCAATGGGCAACAGATAGGATCAGATGTGTCCCTATTGGAATACGATTTTAGCACCATCCGTTGCTGTCTGATTTAGTCACTTGTTTCCCATAGTAAAAACACAAGACTACACACCAGTATATCTACGCACCAGTATATCTATACACCAGTATATCTACACACCAGTATATCTACACACCAGTATATCTACACACCACCAGCATACACTAAATACTACTCATCAGTATCTACACATCAGTATACACTATATACTACACACCACTAATTATATACATATGCACACACACACACATACAGTGCCTACAAGTAGTCTTCAACCCCCTGCTGATTTAGGTGGTTTGATAAGATGCAAATAAGTTAGAGCCTTCAAACTGCACACGAGAGTAGGATTTATTAACAGAAGCATAAATCTTACAAACCAAAAAGGTATGTTGCTCAGTTGAATTTTTATAAATTTTAAACATAAAAGTGTGGGTCAATTATTATTCAACCCCTATGTTTAATATTTTGTGGAATAACCCTTGTTTGCAATTACAGCTAATAATCGTCTTTTATAAGACCTGATCAGGCCGGCACAGGTCTCTGGAGTTATCTTGGCCCACTCCTCCATGCAGATCTTCTCCAAGTTATCTAGGTTCTTTGGGTGTCTCATGTGGACTTTAATCTTGAGCTCCTTCCACAAGTTTTCAATTGGGTTAAGGTCAGGAGACTGACTAGGCCACTCCAACACCTTGATTTTTTCCCTTTTGAACCAGGCCTTGGTTTTCTTGGCTGTGTGCTTTGGGTCATTGTCTTGTTGGAAGATGAAATTACGACCCATCTTAAGATCCTTGATGGAGGAACAGAGGTTCTTGGCCAAAATCTCCAGGTAGGCCGTGCTATCCATCTTCCCATGGATGCGGACCAGATGGCCAGGCCCCTTGGCTGAGAAACAGCCCCACAGCATGATGCTGCCACCACCATGCTTGACTGTAGGGATGGTATTCTTGGGTTCGTATGCAGTGCCATTCAGTCTCCAAACGTCACGTGTGTGGTTGGCACCAAAGATCTCGATCTTGGTCTCATCAGACCATAGAACCTTGAACCAGTCTGTCTCAGAGTCCTCCAAGTGATCATGAGCAAACTGTAGACGAGCCTTGACATGACGCTTTGAAAGTAAAGGTACCTTACGGGCTCGTCTGGAACAGAGACCATTGCGGTGGAGTACGTTACTTATGGTATTGACTGAAACCAATGTCCCCACTGCCATGAGATCTTCTCGGAGCTCCTTCCTTGTTGTCCTTGGGTTAGCCTTGACTCTTCGGACAAGCCTGGCCTCGGTGTGGCGCCCCGCAACGAGTGCGTCACAGGAGGGTATTGCAGCCATAAATGCAGCCGCAATATTCTCCGACCCGGCAGTCATTGGGTTAACTCAGAGATCCATACTCAGCATGCCTCATCTAGATTAGAGGACCAATCATGGTTCTGGTGGGCGGAGTGCTAGAGTAGTGTGTAGTGGAAACTTAGTCACTTAGACGAGTCTAAAAAAGAGAGAGTAAACGAGAAGAGAGAAGGACGTAGGAGCGGGGGCTCTGCACCGCCGTGCAGCCCCTGGGCCGTCACCGGTCGGGTGTTAGCACCTGAGGCCTGAACAACCGGGATCGGGCATCAACCACGGGTTCCAAAATACTCCCGTGCCCAAAATTCTACAGCCGGTTCACTGGTACCGAAGCTGGCAGCAGTTCACCTCTGCTACGCGAACCAGAAGGCGTGGAGGAGCAGCTTTACAGGAGCACCCCACCAACCGCCAAATTCCAGTCGTCTAACCAGCGGTGTACCCACTGCGGGACCCAAGGCTCCCCAAAACATCCATAACGTATATTTTGGATAGGGCATTGAAGCAGCCTCCCCGTACCCGATCTGGTATTCCTGGGCGACAATGGCACAACTTAGCTAGAATGGAGGAACACCGCGGATCTCTGAGGGACACCCATCACTGCTGAGCCCACCCGGTCCACAACCGTTAACTGTATGCCATGTACTGCCTGCTGGTTACAGTAAAGACCCGTTACAGAGACTTACAGTGTCCGTGCTTCCTTATGATTGCATCCGCCCGCACACAAGGTGACCGCAGCTGCCGCACAACATCTTGAGCAGCTCCAGCCTCCGGGGATCACCTCTCAGCCTGTGGGGAGCATTCCATCTTGCTGCTATCCATCCCCCAGGGGGTTCCGCAGCGTCGGTAGCCCTTACCGAAACTACTCATAGGTGGTGTCACGAATAAATTAAAAACCCCTTTAATCTGTTCCCGCAAGACGTCTTCAAAACTTTTGATCTGCACCCCACTACCGGCAGGCGCGGCTCACCCGTGACAAGGAGGAAGGAGCTACGGCCTGTCTAAACCGGAGTCCCGGCTGCCGGTGAGTCAGAAAATGGCGTCACGAACAGGATACGAGCAGGCCCGTTCCTTAACGGGTATAATGTGCTTTAAAAAGACTTTATTGTCTACAATTTGGACTTTGTTCGTCCTTTCCCGCCTTTTCACCATGGGCCAAGATGGCGCCCAAGATGGCGTCCACGCCATGAGGACACGCCACGTGCAAGCCCAGGGGTGAGCCACCGCCCCTCTTCGTGGGAGGGCTAAAGACAAAGGCGCCAAACTCTTTGTCCACCCTGATTGCTCGAATCAACCATGGGGGCGGACCCCAAAGACTTTTCCCATAATTGGACTACTAAAGATCCTAAGAAAGTGGGAGTGTCAAACAGAACATTCTTCACCAGCTCTCAACCAGAACGGTTACCGGTTGAACGGGTGTGGTTCCCTCCAAAGAGAATGGCCAGCATGAGACTCCAAGACCTGATGCGAGAGGTCGAGGCGGAGGCCAGAGCAGCCATAGGCCATCCGGGTCCGGGTCCTGCCCTTACCATTGACGGCAGCCCCGACTTCTGGCTAGAGGCTCTGCAAGACCTTCAAGTGTTGTTGATAGAGACAGTTGAATGGACAGTCCGTAGCTGGAGCGCGACCCTAGGCAGAAGACTCCATCATGCGATGCAGCAGAGCCGACCGGGTACAGCGACTCCGGGACCAGATGACGTCGCCCACCACCTGTCCCGCTTCGTCGCCGGAGCCCATAGACTGCCTCATTCCGGTGAGGGCCGCAACTAATCCCGTTCCCGCGATTGCAACCGCAGCTAACCCCGTTCTTGAGCCGGAGCTTACAACACGCTCCACCGAAGAAGCTGACCTTTACCAAGTTCCCCCTGAGGAACCCGTCAACAGTTGTACCACTCGAGAGACTGTTACTTGTTTCGTCCCCCTGCCGGAGGTCTCCTTCGCAACTGCCGAGGCCTACCTGGTAACCGGGATTGAGACCCCTTTACCTGCAGAAACAGATGAAGAGGCAGGCAGCCTGGAAGCCCTGCTGGACGACCCTGTGGAAGGATCCGCAACACCACCGCCCTGCTGTACAGAGAAACCAGTCCCAGCATCTTCAACCGTCGAGCAGCCCGATGTGGTAGTCGAGGGAGTAGAAGAGGATGACGACGACGAGACCCGCAGTATACCTGAGGATCTTGACACCGGCTTTGCTTGGGGAGACGGCGAGGGTTCTTCGTCCGAGCAGCCCGCTCGGATACACTGGTCGGGTGCAGCACCGATACCTTCCCCTGTGCCGTTCCACCGGGTGCCGACACAGACTGTCCGCCAAGCCCAAGCTTCCTACCAAACCACCAGCTCCACCATTCATCTTCGCACCCTGAGCCGTACCAACGGAGATGTACGTCAGCGCCGAAGAGTGGAGTGGCAAGCCCGAGAGCGCGCCAATATGCAGTCCCGCGCCGAGGCTCGCCGCCAACCGCCGCTGCCTGATGAACTCCGTCGCGAAGGTAGAGTCTCCACCTTTAATCTATCTACCGGGTGGGGGTTCGCTTGGGAGGTGGGGTTGAATGAGGAGGTGTTTGTGGGGCGCCGGGAAGTTGAGTCACACTTGCCCAGAGGACATCCCGATCGCGACCTATACCGGGGCGATATAATCACCTACGAACGCTATGCTTGTACAGATGGGTGGTTCGCTATCCGGGTGCGCCGTCGTTCCCTGCGCCAGTGACTTACTTTGCTTGGACTCAATCAATGACTCTGTTCCTGTTTAATCACTGACTGTGTAACCTGGCGGCTACAGCCTGAACTTTCATAAGGACAGCCGACCGCCCGCCGGGTCCTCGCAAAAGTGTCAACTGTTTATTTTGCTGATAACAACAAACGCAAATATTTACCTGTTTCTTTAATAAAAGTGTGTGTTATGTATGTTATAAAAATACAAAATCCTCTGTAATGTGGTAGTGCGACGCTTGGGGACAAGCGAATTTAACCAAGGGGGAGTGTGGCGCCACGCAACGAGTGCGTCACAGGAGGGTATTGCAGCCATAAATGCAGCCGCAATATTCTCCGACCCGGAAGTCATTGGGTTAACTCAGAGATCCATACTCAGCATGCCTCATCTAGATTAGAGGACCAATCATGGTTCTGGTGGGTGGAGTGCTAGAGTAGTGTGTAGTGGAAACTTAGTCACTTAGACGAGTCTAAAAAAGAGAGAGTAAACGAGAAGAGAGAAGGACGTAGGAGCGAGGGCTCTGCACTGCCGTGCAGCCCCTGGGCCGTCACCGGTCGGGTGTTAGCACCTGAGGCCTGAACAACCGGGATCGGGCATCAACCACGGGTTCCAAAATACTCCCGTGCCCCAAATTCTACAGCCGGTTCACTGGTACCGAAGCTGGCAGCAGTTCACCTCTGCTACGCGAACCAGAAGGCGTGGAGGAGCAGCTTTACAGGAGCACCCCACCAACCGCCAAATTCCAGTCGTCTAACCAGCGGTGTACCCACTGCGGGACCCAAGGCTCCCCAAAACATCCATAACGTATATTTTGGATAGGGCATTGAAGCAGCCTCCCCGTACCCGATCTGGTATTCCTGGGCGACAATGGCACAACTTAGCTAGAATGGAGGAACACCGCGGATCTCTGAGGGACACCCATCACTGCTGAGTCCACCCGGTCCACTACCGTTAACTGTATGCCATGTACTGCCTGCTGGTTACAGTAAAGACCCGTTACAGAGACTTACAGTGTCCGTGCTTCCTTATGATTGCATCCGCCCGCACACAAGGTAACCGCAGCTGCCGCACAACATCTTGAGCAGCTCCAGCCTCCGGGGATCACCGCTCAGCCTGTGGGGAGCGTTCCATCTTGCTGCTATCCATCCCCCGGGGGTTCCGCAGCGTCGGTAGCCCTTACCGAACCTACTCATAGGTGGCGTCACAAATAAATTAAAAACCCCTTTAATCTGTTCCCGCAAGACGTCTTCAAAACTTTTGATCTGCACCTCACCGGGCCCCACTACCGGCAGGCGCGGCCCACCCGTGACAAGGAGGAAGGAGCTACGGCCTGTCTAAACTGGAGTCCCGGCTGCCGGTAAGTCATCGGCACGGGAGGAAACTTTCAAAGGCTGTCCAGGCCGTGGAAGGCTAACAGTAGTTCCATAAGCCTTCCACTTCCAGATGATGCTCCCAACAGTGGAGACAGGTAGGCCCAACTCCTTGGAAAGGGTTTTGTACCCCTTGCCAGCCTTGTGACCCTCCACGATCTTGTCTCTGATGGCCTTGGAATGCTCCTTTGTCTTTCTCATGTTGACCATGTATGAGTGCTGTTCACAAGTTTGGGGAGGGTCTTAAATAGTCAGAAAAGGCTGGCAAAAGAGATAATTAATGCACACATGTGAAGCTCATTGTTCTTTCTGCCTAAACTACTTCTTAATACTTTAGGGGGACCAAACAGAATGCTGGTGGTTTGAGGGGTTGAATAATAAATGACCCTCTGAATTAACTTTTAACACTTTAAAAAAATTAAAAAAAAAAAAAAAATCTTTTTGGCTGCATTTCCCACTTCCAGGCTGATCTACAGTCCAAATGTCACAATGCCAAGTTAAAGGGAACCAACCACCCCAAATGACCCCCCGGACTGTTAATATGTGTCCCTACACCCAGCACACACATTTGGGGCAATCGTTTTTGCTAAAAAAAAAAACTGTTTAGTAGAAGCTAAGATATAGCTTTATAAAGTTTAAAACATGTGGCCGACTGGGTGTTATCTAGCTTGTCCTCCTGCAGTGTTCATATGCCTGTCTGCTGCTGCCTGGTAATTATGCACGCCCCTCTCTGCTTGCTAAGAGCCTGGCCGCGTCATGAAAGGGGCGGGGCTAAATCGTGTCATGCCGGAGCCCCGCCCCTTTCATGACGCGGCCAGGCTCTTAGCAAGCAGAGAGGGGTGTGCATAATTACCAGGCAGCAGCAGACAGGCATATGAACACTGCAGGAGGACAAGCTAGGTAACACCCAGTCGGCCACATGTTTTAAACTTTATAAAGCTATATCTTAGCTTCTACTAAACAGTTTTTTTTTAGCAAAAACGATTGCCCCAAATGTGTGTGCTGGGTGTAGGGACACATATTAACAGTCCGGGGGGGTCATTTGGGGTGGTTGGTTCCCTTTAATTCCGCATGTGTCAACCAGCTAAATCTGCAGGGGGTTGAAAACTACTTGTAGGCACTGTATATACTGTACAACCCAGCATATATACGCTACATATATGCACACTGTACTGCCTAGTGTAATATATATATATGTATGAGAAAAAAAACTGCACAGCACTCACAGACATAATGTGAACTGGTGCCAGCAGGGACGCTGGGTCAAATAACTAGAAAAAAATTCTCTGCTGCACTCAGCTACTACCAATGATGCACACATGCTAACAAGCTGTATAAATATGAGAAAAAAGTTTAAAAACTTAAGTTTTTTCAAGAAACTCAAAATTCTTATTTTTTATTTCTGAAGTTCTTGGTACATACATTGGCCAATGTCTGTTTGCTCATCAACTGCGACAAAGTGACTTTAGGTCTGATGAGTCCTAACACTGACATCCCTGTCCTCCTTGTCCTCCCTACCCCACTACTAAGTGGGCAGACACCATCTCGACCCTAGATCACCTGTGGGCGACGAGGGTGCAAATTGCAGACATGGAGCCAGCAACTCCACACGATTTATTATCATATTTATACAGCTTGTTAGCATGTGTGCATCATTGGTAGTAGCTGAGTGCTGCAGAGAATTTTTTCTAGTTATTTCACCCAGCGTCCCTGCTGGCACCAGTTCACATTATGTCTGTGAGTGCTGTGCAGTTTTTTTTCTCTTTTGTATCGTGTGGAGTTGCTGGCTCCATGTCTGCAATTTGCACCCTCATCGCCCACAGGTGATCTAGGGTCGAGATTGTGTCTGCCCACTTAGTAGTCGGGTAGGGAGGACAAGTCACTTGGTGACTGAAACGTCGCGTGGTCGCCCTGAAGGCCTGAATAAAGGCTTCTGAAGAACCTGATGAGGGGGTGCTGCTGTGATTTTTCTAATACATTGAAGCAAGAGTTGGTTTGCTGGACGGATTTGCACCCTGTTTTGTGTGCTGCTCAGAACATTTCTTGTTTTATATATATATATATATATATATATATATATATATATATATATATACACACATACACACATATCATTACATACACACTATTTGCACTGTAGAACCTGGTATATATACATCGCACACATACACACAATATATATACACACACACACATATCATTACATACCCACTATACAGACATTATTAGATGTACTGTCTCCTGAAGCAGCCCTGACCGTCAAACTCCATCCCAGTCCCACAGCAGCAGCCATGGGCACTGCTGAGGCCAGGGATAAGGAAGAAATGGGAAGACGGCACAGGGCAGGAGGGGTACGGATCGGGCCTGGCACAGAGCAGGAGGGCTACGGATCGGGCCCGGCACAGGGCAGGAGGGCTACGGATTGGGCTCCGCACAGGGCAGGAGGGCTATGGATTGGGCTCGGCACAGAGCAGGAGGGCTACGGATTGGGCTCGGCACAGGGCAGGAGGGCTACGGATCGGGCCCGGCACAGAGCAGGAGGGCTACGGATCGGGCTCCGCACAGGGCAGGAGGGCTATGGATCGGGCTCCGCACAGAGCAGGAGGGCTACGGATCAGGCTCGGCACAGAGCAGGAGGGCTACGGATTGGGCTCGGCACAGAGCAGGAGGGCTACGGATTGGGCCCGGCACAGAGCAGGAGGGCTATGGATTGGGCCAGGCACAGAGCAGGAGGGCTACGGATTGGGCTCGGCACAGGGCAGGAGGGCTACGGATCGGGCTCCGCACAGGGCAGGAGGGATACGGATCAGGCTCGGCACAGAGCAGGAGGGCTACGGATCGGGCTCCGAACAGGGCAGGAGGGCTACGGATCGGGCTCGGCACAGGGCAAGAGGGCTACGGATCAGGCTCGGCACAGAGCAGGAGGGCTACGGAGCTGCACAGAGCAGGATTATATATAGATTAGGCTCTGCCCAGGGTCTGCAGACATTATATCTGCCATGTCCTCCCCTTCCCTCAGTCCCGACTGCCAGAGAGGGATGATGGGGGATGGGACATGGTGTACATACTGCACAAATTCTATATAGCCATAGGCAGGATGGAGATAGTGTGTTACTGACTCACCGTAGCCGGGTCTTCACGTCTTCGGGCGTTGCTTCTTCTGTCACGGTTCCGCGCCCTATACTGTGGGGCCCGGTGAGCAGATCAAAAAGGGGCAATTTGAACGGATAAGGGTAATTCTTACTTGTCGTGACGCCACCTGCGGGAGTCCGGTGATTGCACCGGTGCTGCTTGGGCCTCCGGGGGATGTACGGCAGCTAGATTGGACGCCCCCCCAGGATGAGCGGGAGTCCCCGGGGCCAGGAGCTGCACTTGATGGAATACGCAGCTTAGTAGTTTTTAGCATGCAAAGGGTTAAAACAGTTCTGAAGAAAAGCACGGACACCTAGGGTCTTTTGGTACCTTTACTGGTGGCAACAGGTATACTCGGACCGGGCGATGACGTAGACACTCCTGGAGGTTCCACAGCAAGCAGTGGTGTAGGCTTCCTTCTATTCACTGTTCTGGTGAGGTCTGCTGGATATAGTATCCTACCGGACCAGGTTGCACGTTCTGGTGTGGACGTGATTCACCTGAGTTTGCTACACTGAGGGCACTATAAAATGGGTATTAGGCGTGATCACCTCTCCTCCCCTGGACTCTCATCTGGTGGTGCTTCAGTTGTACAGGGAGCTAGACTTCCTGGCTGAGGCGCTGGTTTCTCTGCAGCCGGCACTGTGGCTCCTGCAGCTCGGTTCCAGTAACCGGATTGTTAGGGAGAGTTGGGTAACTCTTCTGTCCCTGTGAGGTGTGTTCCTCCTGTCCTATGACCCCAGTTACAAGGGTCTCTCACTTTCCCGGGTGTGATGGTCTGGGCCTAGTGTGGCTCCAGTACCAGGTCAGCTCTCCTAGCTGTTGTCAGTTCTAAAGTGACTGCACATACTCTGCTGTTTCTCCCTCCAGGACCAGTATTTATAGGGGGAACTGGCTTAAGGTAACCAGTAGAGCTCCCCCAGAGGTCTGGGGTGAAACAGGGGTGTACTAAGGTGTTTTGTTTGTTGTGAGTGCTGCTTGCTGTTTCCACTCCATTTGTGTACCAAGAGTTCTGTGGTGCCCAACAGGGCGCCAGGGTGCTACATTACCTTCACCAGGGTCGGGCTCCAGCTTGGTCTCCTGAGCTCCTTCCCCCACATCCTGCCGGCAGCTGCCGTTCCTGACCCCTCACATGCCGGGGCCTCCTGGGGCTGAACATTACAGGCGGAGTCTGCAGGTCCAGTACACATTCTGCATTCAGAGCAGGCCGGAGTAACAGGCAAGATTAGCCCCCCGCCCAGAATATACCCGGGGTTAAAGTGGCCTAGCACAGATTATACCCCAGGTATATTATGGACTAGCCCAAACTACACCCCGGGGGACCATTGAGTGATATACTCAATAATGGGGCCCCAGTCAGTGCACAGGAGCCAAGGCATCACACAGGGGCCACGTGGAGAACAGCAGCACAGAGGATGTCAGCCCGACCAATCAGCTGAGAGCTATATTATATACTGTATGGTGGCTCAGTGGTTAGTACTGTAAGGTGACCACTGAGCCACCATACAGCGCTCACCACTGAGCCACCGTATACAGTGCTAACCACTGAGCCACCATACAGTGCTAACCACTGAGCCACCATATACAGTGCTAACCACTGAGCCACCATATACAGTGCTAACCACTGAGACACCATATACAGTGCTAACTACTGAGCCACCATACAGTGCTAACCACTACCATATACAGTGCTAACCACTGAGCCACCATACAGTGCTAACCACTGAGCCACCATACAGCGCTCACCACTGAGCCACCGTATACAGTGCTAACCACTGAGCCACCATACAGTGCTAACCACTGAGCCACCATATACAGTGCTAACCACTGAGCCACCATATACAGTGCTAACCACTGAGCCACCATATACAGTGCTAACCACTGAGCCACCGTATACAGTGCTAACCACTACCATATACAGTGCTAACCACTGAGCCACCATACAGTGCTAATCACTGAGCCACCATATACAGTGTTATCCACTGAGCCACCATACAGTGTTATCCACTGAGCCACCATACAGTGCTAACCACTGAGCCACCATACAGTGTTAACCACTGAGCCACCGTACAGTGCTAACCACTGAGCCACCATACAGTGCTAACCAATGAGCCATCATATACAGTTCTAACCATTGAGCCACCATATACAGTGCTAACCACTACCATATACAGCGCTAACCACTGAGCCACCATACAGTGTTATCCACTGAGCCACCGTATACAGTGCTAACCACTGAGCCACCATATACAGTGCTAACCACTGAGCCACCATATACAGTGCTAACCACTGAGCCACCATACACAGTGCTAACCACTGAGCCACCATACAGTGTTATCCACTGAGCCACCGTATACAGTGCTAACCACTGAGCCACCATACAGTACTAACCACTGAGCCACCGTACAGTACTAACCACTGAGCCACAGTATACAGTGCTAACCACTAAGCCACCATATACAGTGCTCACCACTAAGCCACCATACAGTGCTCAACACTGAGCCACCGTATACAGTGCTAACCACTGAGCCACCATACAGTGCTAACCACTGAGCCACCGTGTACAGTGCTAACCACTGAGCCACCATACAGTGCTAACCACTGAGCTACCATACAGTGCTAACCACTGAGCCACCATATACAGTGCTAACCACTGAGCCACCATATACAGTGCTAACCACTGAGCCTCCATACAGTGCTAACCACTGAGCCACCATATACAGTGCTAACCACTGAGCCACCATACAGTGCTCACCACTGAGCCACCATACAGTGCTAACCACTGAGCCACCATATACAGTGCTAACCACTGAGCCACTGTACAGTACTAACCACTGAGCCACCGTACAGTACTAACCACTGATCCACCATACAGTACTAACCACTGAGCCACCCAGGGGTCTTTGGTAGAGATGAGCGAGTACTAAAATGCTCGGGTGCTCGATGCTCGGGCTGAGCATCCCAAGATACTCATGTACTCGGCCAGAACACCGAGCCCAATGTAAGTCAATTAGTGACAGGCCCCGCCCACAGACTTCCGGCTATAAAACGAGTGTTTCTGGGAAAGGGCAGGAGGGGGGGCTTTTTCAAATCGTCACAGCATGCAACACCTTGCTGTGCCCCCCAGAGGGACCCTAACAATCAATCTACTCTCTGTGAGGTGCCAGATCACTGTGTGCACTGAAGGGAGCTGTGTATTTGAGTCAGATCGATAATTATTAGCAAATAGTCTGAGCATCTTGGCGGTACTCGGTGCTCGCCGAACATCCCGAGTACCGGGATACTCATGCGAGTACCGAGTAGTGACAAGCATACTCACTCATCCCTAGTCTTTGGGAACTCGGAACCCGGGCGTTGATCTGGGGGTGCTGTCTCGGTGGCTGGTGCCCGGGCCCGTAGCCCTGATGGTCGTCCATGTAAAAGGTTAAATAATAAAAGTAACTAGCTGTAGTACTCGGCTACGCCCGGGTTAATAAATAACTGGTGTTACCTATAACAAAATAGAATTTGAATATGTCACATTAATGACCTGTAGGAAAATAGAAGCTGAGCTGTGATTGGTTGCTATAGGCAGCCTAATAAATCTCCAGCCAACAGTAAACCCTGCCACCTTAGTGACTATATGCTGGTATATGCTGTTAGTCTTTGACGCTGTCATTAAGCCCCTCTCATTCACAACTGTCAACTGGTAACTGTCACTTTTTCCCCATTATGTAGATAGGGCCAAAATTGTTTGATGAATTGGAACGGGTTAAAATTTTGCCTCACAACATAGCCTATGATGCTCCCGGGGTCCAGACGTGTGACTTTGCAAAATTTTGTGGCTGTAGTTGCGACGGTGTAGATGCCAATCCCGGATATACATACATACACACATACACACACACATACATACACACACACATTCAGCTTTATATATTAGATAAAGAAAGTCTCGTGTCGCCACCTACAGGTTCTGGTGATCTCACCAGCGCCGCTGTCAGACCGCCAGGGATGATGGTATTGCAGCCAGTTGTTAATGCTCCCTGCAGGCGGAGCAAGGTCCCCGGGGCAGGATCGGGTAGCACTTGTTGTCGCAGTGCTGGATATAATCAGTGTAGCTGCTATGCAGCCTAGTGGAAATGAGACACTCGAGTCGTACTTGCTCTGCACGGGTGTTTACTTGTAAAAGTTCACGGATGTTCAGGTTCACAATTACACAGTCTTTAGCAGGTAGCTGGCAGTGTAGTCACTGGGGAGAATAAAGACTCTTTGAGGCTCCCAGAGTGCTCCTTCCATTACTTTCACTGTTGTGTCTCTTGCGCCTCCTCACTATCCTTGTGCTGTCCTGCACAGCCCACTTGTCTACCAGGCCCGTTGGGTGCTATGAGGTACCCTTCTTCTCTAAGGGGCTCAACCCGGTTTAGTGTTTCTGGTGGGGCTGCGCGTTCTGGACCCTGTTGGGGCTGCTCTGGGCACACCTGCGACCCACTGGTATTGACGGCTCAGGGTTAGACTCGCCTGCACCGTGACTTGGAGCCGGTACCCTGCTATGGACCAGGATTCCCCCGGACTGTGGTAATGTCCGGCACCGGGTTTCCTCCTTCCGTCTGGGTCGCCATTCCTTTCACGCTCTCTCTCTGTCCCTCTAGGACTAGACTCTTCAGGCTTAACTCCCTGACTCAACTGACTCTGTTTGTTAGTTCCCGCTCCTTTCATCCTAATGCTCCTCCCACCAGGACCAGTTACCCTGGTATTAGGTAGCCAATTGGTCCCAGGAATACTGCAGACTCAGTTATGGGTGCAGTACCACTACTGTGGTGCACTGACCAGTGGGGCGCGACATTCCCCCTTGGTGAAACACACTTGTCCGCAAGTGTTCTCACCCCTACCTAGTACAGAGCTTTTATTTTCAACGCTTTATAACATAACGATAACAGGTTCTATTTAAAAAAAATCAAGCATCATGTCTCTTTCCTTTATGAGAGGCACCTTACTTAGAACATTGCAAACTTAAACTAACATCGGCCTAATGGGGCCGGACACACTCTGCAGGCCCAGTGGTAATTGTCAGTCACCAAGTATAGTGTCCTTTGTCACCGCTGGGCTGCTTTAATACACACACAGAGTCTCTGGCTCAGCATAATGCAGAATAGGCAATAAGAGTTCTCATTAAAGTCTATGAGTCTCCATAGGCAAGTAAAGCAAGTCATTCATGTAATTAGAACTATGTGCAATACCGGGTGTCCATAACGTCTTTTTTGCTTGGAAACACATATGGTATACCACCCCCGTGGTCCCGTGTGTCTCTCATACGATACTCGGTCACCTCTATACAAGTCCCAGTCTGGGTGGCCCTGCGGGAGGTGGGGTTCCACTCTCGCCTCCCCTCAAACACCTCCTTGTATAGGCCGGGTTCCCGGATGAACCCGTACCCGCTCTCCAAATTAAATGTAGTCACGGTACCTGTTTGCCGTTGGTCAGGTAGTACCAGTTGCTGGAGGCGGGCTTGGGCTCACGCCTGCCAGTTCTCCATCTGTCTGGTCCACCACTCCTCTCGGCGGCGGTGTCACTCCACTTGCTCGGCTGAGATGGGCTGGTAGTTGTAGTCCGGTGGCGGGGAAATGGGACCGGGGGCCCTCCCTAGACCTCCAGTATAGGCAGATTGGTCATGTACAGTCCTGAGCTGATATTCAAGGGCATCCCAGCACGCTGTTCAGGGCACCAGCGCCCCGGCCTCCTTGTGCTGTGGTCTGAGCTGTTGTCCTCCGGGTCCTCCTCCTCAGAGCTCGGTTGGTCGACTGGTTCCTGCACGATGAACTCGACCATCACCTCGGGTTCAGGTTCTGGTGTCCCAGGGATGTCTGGCTCAGCTCCTGCTCCCTCAGGGTCAATAGGTCCCGCTGCAGTGGTGCTGGCGCTATCTCCAGGTTGGCCCTAAGGGTCATCTGTTTGCACCCCGACTTCCACCATGGTTGTAGGCTGCTGTCCACCGGGCCGGTTTCCACTGGTTGCCAGGTGCTCGAACAAGGCCTGGTCTGTCACCTATCCATAGCCCTGCGGGTCAACTCAAGGGCCAAGTCTGTGCTCCATCTTTCGATGGCCCACTCTACAGGCTCATGAGATTTGCCCTCAGCTCCTGGAAGGCTGCTCTCCAGAAGGCCGCATCTCCTTCGTGGGTGAAAAGGGAGACCGCCCCTGGATCGCCGGTTGCAGCCCAGGCCTCTTCCTCCACTTCCCTCAACAGGTCTTGCAGTCTGGTTGCTGCCATGGTTGCTTGTACCTGCACTGCACCCGCGTTGTTCTGAGTTCCGGCTACACCCTTCCTGCTCTTTAAGGGAGTTGTCTTGAGAGTCTTTGTCTTTGGCCCGCCCCCTTGGTTGATTGATGATACTCGGGGCGGGCAAACAGTTTCTGGTATGGCCCTCTCATGGTGAGGGGCCGAGGCATGCCCCTGGGCCAACACATTGGCCTTTTACATTTTTAGGCCGCCATTTTGGGGTTCCGTTGAAATGGCAGGAAACAGTTCTTTGTGCCATATATTGACTGTTGTAAGTTCTTTTTGGGCCGATTTTTCAAAAGTTCGTAAGGCACACAGTACCCGTTACATCGGGCATGAAATTCTGTTCGTGACACCAGTTAGGTGACCAGCCTAGGGGTCTTTGGGAACTCGGTACCCAGGTGTTGATCTGGGGGTGCTGTCTCGGTGGCTGGTGCCCGGGCCCGTAGCCCTGATGGTTGCCCTTATAAAAGGTTAAATAATAAAAGTAATAAAGAAAGTCTTGTGATGCCACCTACAGGTTCTGGTGAGTTCACCAGCGCTGCTGTCAGACTGCCGGGGATGATGGTATTGCAGCCAGTTGTTAATGCTCCCTGCAGGTGGAGCTGGGTCCCCAGGGCAGGATCGCGTAGCACTTGTTGTCGTAGTGCTGGATATAATCAACGTAGCTGCTCTGCAGCCTAGTGGAAATGAGACACTCGAGTCGTACTTGCTCTGCACGGGTGTTTACTTGTAAAAGTTCACTGGTATTCAGGTTCACAATTACACAGTCTTTAGCGGGTAGCTGGCCGGGTAGTCACTGGGGAGGATAAAGACTCTGTGAGGCTCCCAGAGTGCTCCTTCTGTTACTTTCACTGTTGGGTGTTATGAGGTACCCTTCTTCTCTAAGGGGCTCAACCCTGTTTAGTGCTTCTGGCGGGGCTGCGTGTTCTGGATCCGGTCAGGTCTGCTCTGGGCACACCTGCGACCCACTGGTATTGATGGCTCAGGGTTAGACTCGCCTGCACCGTGACTCTGAGCCGGTACCCTGTTGTGGACCAGGATTCCCCAGACTGTCGATAAGGTCCAACACTGGGTTTCCTCCATCTGTCTGGGTCGCCGTTCCTTTCAGGCTCTCTCTCTGTCCCTCTAGGACTAGACTCTTCAGGCTTAACTCCCTGACTCAACTGACTCTGTCAGTTGGTTCCCGCTCCTTTCATCCTAACGCTCCTTCCACCGGGACCGGTTACCTTGGTAACGGGTGGCCAATTGGTCCCCTATGTTAGGTGTGGGGATGCTGGGATGAGAGCCTCAGGGTCACTTTACACTCCTCAATGACAGGAAGACTGCACACACTTAATTATGGGTGCAGTACCCCTACTGTGGCGCACTAACCAGTGGGGCGCCACACACTGAGCAACCATACAGTGCTAACCACTAAGTCACCATACAGTGCTAACCACTGAGCCAACATAATGTATACTGCTCAGCTGATTGTCAGCTACCTGGCGCCCGAGCATCCTCTATGCTGCTGTCTCGTCTCTCCTGACATCCTCTGTGCTGCTGTCTCTTCTCTCCTGACATCCTCTGTGCTGCCTCCATGGGGCTCCTGTGTGCTGCTTCGGCCCCTGTGCACTGACTGGGGCCCCGTTATTGATTATATCACTCAATGGTCCCGGTGTATAGTTTGGGCTAGGCCATAATATACCCAGGGTATAATCTGGCCCAGAGGGGTATAATCTGGCCTAGGCCAGTTTATACCCGGGGTATAGTTTGGACTAGGCCATAATATAGCCGGGGTATAATCTAGGCCAGTTCAACCCCGATCATATTCTGGGCAGGGGGGTTAATCTGGCCTGTTACACCAGGACTCCTTCAGCTCAGTGAGAACGAAGGACCTTTGGTGAGACACATGACTTTCTGTGATGTCACCAAAAGTCCTTCTACAACCATGAAAACTGCAGTGATAGCAAAAGTAGAATAGTTCTGTGCTTTCACTGAAGTTTGTGATTGTCCGGGGACCCCTCAGAGGGTGGGGGCCCTGGGCATCTGCCCAGTCTGCCCCCCCCCCCCAAACGCCGCCCCTGCATCAGACATCGGGCTAGTATAAAGCCGCCCGCTGATGATTGGCGCTTTACAATTTATCATAACCGGGTTTCCATGATTTATTTTAGTTATCTAAGAAACCCACACTCATTATTAGGATTGAGGTATATTAAGTAAATAAATTGATATTTATACCCAACATCAATTTGTGGAATTATCTAAATTTTAATAACCTAAAATATGTCACCGTTTTTTCTATATCATTCAACTGTATGCCGAAATAAGGTTGTAATATCACTAGAATGTATCAGGTACGGTCTTTATGCAATGATCGCGGTTACAGAGGGTGTGACTGTGACCGGCCCATGCAGGAGGGGGCCCTGCCAGTGCCAGAGCCTTTTTCAGCTGGTTGTGCATCCGGAGACTCACATTCACCTGAAATGTATTGCGGTGCAGAGACCCCCGGGTCACTGAATAACAGTAAATGCTGACAGCCAATCAGAGGCTGACAGGTGACGTTGGAGGGCCAGTCACAGGCGAGAATGGCAGTGACCTTATGCATTGCCCATAACAGGTATAATAAAGTCAGCTGCCGGCCTCAGCACCAGCTATAGAAGAAGCTGCATGTCATAGGAATAGGATATGGAGGACATATATACCAGGATGGGGGACATATATCCGGAAGATACTCAGGAAGGATGATACATACCTGGAAGGAGCCAAGAATGGGGTATGCGAGACAGATATACTAAGATGAGGGGCATATATACCAGGAAAGGGCCCATGTAGGGGCATATATGCCTGGAAGGGGCAAAGGATGGGGGACATATATACCAAGAAGGGGCCCATGATGGGGGTATATATACCAAGATGAGGGACATTTATACCTGGAAGATACCCAGGATGGGGGACACATATACCAGGATGGGGGACATATATACCTGTAAGTTGTGCAGAATTAGGCACATATATATCAGGAAAGGGTCAACCATGAGAGACATATATACCTGGAAAGGGTGAGGATGGGGAATACAATATACCTGGAAGGGAGCCAAGATGGGAGCATATATACAAGGATAAAGAACATATATACTGTAACAGGAAGGTACTAGGGATGGGGGACATATAAAACTTTAAGGGGCACAGGATGGGGGACATATATACTTGGAAGGTACCCAAGATGGGGAACTTTAGTACAGGGCCAATAATATCAGTCTAGGACATTAAGGGCAAAGTCCTTTAAATCAGAAACATAGCCCAGATGTCCCTATTAGTGCCTGGGTTACTCATAAAATGGTATATGTCTGAGGTTAATAGTGTCATTGAGACTTCCCAAGAAAGCCTTTATACTTTTAGACTGTGCCAATAAACCAAAGTTGTAACAATATGAAAATGTGTTACTACTGACTCCAGGGTTCCTTGTACCATACTGGTACTGTGAAATAGTTAAAGAGAATCAGTTAGTTGATTTTCTAGTACAATGCTAATGGTATCTAGGGATTATGCAGCTCTTTCAGGATCAGTAACTTTTACTGCTGTAGCTTCTACTGTTATGTTGCTGTAAGCTCCAGAGAATTCACTGTTGCAGCCGGCCATTCAAGCATATGTAATTACAAAAGGCATGCTTTGCTCCTCTCACCTCTCAGTGCATTTTCTATCACTGCTCTGAGGTGGGAGGCAGTATGGGTGGGGGCAGCAGTGCAAATTCAGATTGGATTTACTATCATTGATGTCAACACTGAGAAGTGGAAGGAGGGGGCAGTGCATGTGCAATTTACATATGCGTGACTAGCCGGTGTGAGACACAGAATTCTCCGGAGCTTACAACAAGCTAACAGGAGAAGCTTCGGCAATAAAAGATACTGTTCCTGAAAGAGCTGCTTAAGCCCAGACCCTTTACAGAGAGATAGCGGATTGAAAGACTCAACACCAACGAACACTCGCCCAGACCACCCTGACTAAACTGACCGAACGTAGACAGCGCTTTAAAGACTTACTTAATAAACAAGCAGCAAAATGTTTTACTAATTGGAGGAATCGCCTTCTGGTCCATGGAGACAGGGCTTCTAAACTTATGATCTCACTGATCAAACAGCGACAATCCCATACATTTATATATAAAGTCAAGACTGAGACAGGCCAACAAACACAAAACTATGACCAAATAGTCACAGAATTTTTGACCTTTTAAAAAACGTATACCAGTTATGGCCCCATGACTCGGAAATTACCTTAACCCAAAGGAAGGCCGATGTCGATTCCTTCCTTTCTTCCCTATCATTACCAAATGTCATGAATGGATGATATTGCTCATGATTTTTTCTGCAGAGACAGATTTACTCCCTCCTCCCTCCTCGCTTTTAGCTGGTTTCTGTGAGGTTTACAGAGAAACACTGTTGGCCTCCCCCCACCCAAACTATTTACGATGGGTCGTAAACCAAGAGCCAGAGCTGGACAAACCAGTCCAAACCAGTCTTGTTTCTACCCAAAGAACCCAAGTCCTTTGTCTAAACTTCACAGTGGTTTCAATATCGAATTTAAGACGACCCGATCATACCACAAACACATAATGCATATTTTTAGATTACTTGCCGTATTATGTATTCAATGATGTATTTTGTACAGTTGTACAACGTTCAGGAACCTGGGAAGGGATTGCTGGCATTCCAAATAAGACCACCAAGTCATATTTGGTATCAAACTTCTCAGAATAACCTGACCTGAAAAATGAGTTATAAATCATAATTGTGAGACGGCCCCATCTCTAGATATGGAAAATGGGGATTCATTAAGCCAAGTGAGAGAGGATGGCTCAGCAGACACGCCTACAAAGGAGGGCTCACTTTGTGAAGGGGGGTCAAGGATTTCTCCTGGTTAATAAAAGCAAAGAGGACATGTTTGGGGCTTTCTGCTCTCGAGGTCTGACAGTCAACACCAGCTGTCGACAGAATCTTACCATCCAGGAGAAGGGCCTCCTCCAAGAAACTAAGTACCAAGCCTGACTAGGTCTGAACCTTCTGTTTATCCCTTTTATTTTTCATAACTGGTTATTCATACATGTAATTTGTCTCTTATATAATATTCTGTACATTTTTTGGTAACCATTGCCCTATTTGGGAGTAAACTATTTTAATTTACTAGTTCCGATCTCCTTGTCCTATGAACGAACTCTCACGTCCTCCCTGCTCATTTTTTACGCTATCGCACAGGTGACCGATCCACCTGAAGGAGGTCGGTGGTGGCAGCATACTTCTGTATTTATGTGATATTGTGGCCTGAGGGTGACTGGATTGAGGTATATATACGTTCCTGGCAGGAACTGGTGGTATATATACATCCTGTCACATCACGTGCCGCAATAGACAACATAAATTAGGGCAGCTGGGCACCTTCCTTATCCTCTGGCAGTACCGGATTTGGCCAGAGGGCAAAGGGGGCGCCAGAGAGCTGCAGGTCCTGACTAAGTTAATCGTGACAATTGGTGGCAGCGGTGGGATCATAGGACATTAGTGATCTGGTTTGAGCAATCATTCCTCTCACTAAAAACTTGCACAGTTCTTACGGGAACTCTGCACAAAAGTTTTGAAGATCGAACTCAGTGGTTATTAGATCTGAGACAAAACTGTGTGTGTAGCAGTTACCCCTCCCCCCTCTTTGTTTTCTCTACCCTATCTTTTGATTTGGAATCATGGCCACAGCAGTGAAAAGCTGGTATAAAGACTATAACAAGGAGGCTCTCGCCTGCCTGTGCAAATACAGGAATATAGACCCCTCCAACAGAACCAAGAAGCAGATGGAGCAGATGCTGCTGCAATTGGATGTGGAGGAAGCCCGTCACCAGAGCCCAGAGAATGGAGAGGCCAGCCAAAGCCTTGTCAGTGCTGATGTACAGCGTCCGGCTGCAGAGGTCAGTCAGAGCATGGACGGTGTGGCTGCTGAGGCCGAACCTGTGGATGTAAGCCAAGTCCTACAAGGTGTTCCTACAGGGGTCCCACCTGTAGACGCACGCTGCGTCCGTGACCAGGTCAGCATGGACCCCTATCTGCAACTGGCCTTACAGCAATATCCCGCTGAGGATTCCCAAGGACGCCTGCAGCTCATTCAGCAATACCGAGAGGCTGCAGAGCGGCGAGCCCAAGCCGAGCGAGAGGCTGCAGAGCGACGGGCTGAGGCCCAAGCTCAGAGAGAGCACGACCTGCGGATGGCCCAGCTGGAAAGGCAGTCATCTACCCCATTGAACTCTGAATCGACCCGTTCAACCACCTTCCAGCCGAATCCCAAGCATTTCCCTGTGCTGGATGACAACGGTGATCTGGACATTTTCCTGAGGGGTTTTGAGAAGGCGTGCTTACAGTACCAGCTGCCGAAGGACCAGTATGCCCCGTTCCTCATCGCAGCGTTGAGAGACAAAGCTATGGCGGCATTTGTGGCTCTTCCCCGAGATCTAGATGGGAACTATGAGGCCATTAAGGAGGCTCTAATCCAGAGGTTCCAGCTGACTCCTGAGGTTGTACCGTAGAAAGTTCCGGAACCTCCAGCGTGGACCACACGACAGCTACAGTGATGTGGTCCACGGGCTCAGAACCAACTTTGAGTAGTGGATTCAAGGACTGAAAGTGACCACCTTTGAGCAGATAAAGGATCTGATGGTGAAAGACCAGTTCCTGCATCTTTGCCCCACGGAGGTGCGACAGTTCGTGATGGATCGGGAGCCACCAGATGCGAACAAAGCAGCGCAGATCGCAGACACCTACGAGGCCAACCGGAGACCAGAGGGACGAAGGCCGACCATCACCAACGGGAAAGGGGGTAAGCCGATGACCACCATCCCTGCCCCTGCCAGCCGACCTTCTGGAGGTCCTGTCCCCGCTGCCAGCACGTGGCTGACAGCTGATGCACGTAAGTGCTTTACCTGTGGACAACCGGGACATGTGAGTGCCACGTGTCCGGAGAGGCAGAAGAGGAGCCTCGCATCGGAGGCCCCAGGGCCTAGTGCTGCAATTTATTTGGTGGGTGGTACGGGTGGGAGTTCCAGGGAGAACTTGCAGTCGGTCACGGTGGGTAACACCATCACTGTGGGGCTCAGGGACTCTGGAGCAGAACGAACTCTCATCCGCCCCGAATACGTGTATCCTCATGAACTCATCCCTGGAAAGACACTGACTGTCACCGGTATCGGGGGTGAGCGACGATATTTGCCCATGGCCCGAGTTTATCTGGACTGGGGTGTGGGAAGAGGGTGGAGGGAGGTTGGGGTAACCAAGAATCTCCCCGCCAATGTGCTATTGGGAATAGATTTGGGGCAGTTGGTGGCCCATTATGTTCCTGATAACCCCACCAGGTCTGACATATCGGGAATTGTCAATGTTGATAATGGGAAAGGTAATGATCAGGTGAAGAATGTGAAGGGTAATGTCAATGTTGATGATGTGCCAAGAAATGTCAATGTTGATGGTGTGCCAAGAAATGTCAATGTTGAAAATGGGAATGGTAATAATGTTGATGATTATGTTCCTGAAGAACAGGGAAATGTCAATGTGTTGCCTGTGAATAAAGTAAAACATGGTGTTAGGGAACTCAGTGATATCACACTGCAGGTTGCTATCACTGAAGATCCCAGGAAGGTAGCAGGAATCAGCCCTATGGGAGATGGAGGCAGGCATGGCAACCCCCCGAGTGATGGTTGTGTGCCACCTGCCCAGGTCACGACGGACTGTGACATGGCGGGTGCTAGCTGCTCCATGACAAGTGCTGATCCGGAGGCCTCACAGCGTGATGGACCTCGTGGTGGAGGAGAACTCAGTGATGTCACGCCACGAGCTGGCATCACCGAGGGTTTCCTCCACGGTGCAACATCGGTTGCTAAGGTAGATGGTGGCAGGCAGGAGGACCCTCAGGAACATGGCCTCATGCAGCGTGCCAGTGTCACGATGGACTGTGACACGGACGTGAGTAGCTGCCCCATGGTAAGTGCTGGTCCTGAGGCATCACATCATGATGGGCCTCATGGTGGAGGAGGACTTAGCCATGCCACGCCACGAGCTGGCATCGCTGAGGGTCCCCTCCAGGTAGTAGACCTCGTTGCTAAGGGAGACGGAGGCAGGCATGGTAACCCAAGAGCAGTGGTTACATGCCACCTGCCAGAGTTACACCAGACTGTGACATGGCGGGTGCGAGCTGCTCCATCCTTAGCAGGGATCTCGAGGGATCCCAAGAAGAGGGAAATGTGCTTTCTCCAACTGGGCACGAGGATGGGAACACAGAGCCCATAATCTGTCCGGTTGGTGGGAAAGCTGGGTTCACTACCTGCCAGGGTGATGGAGGAGCAGCCTCCATGTCCTGTCAGAGTAGAGGAAGACCACCCTCCACAGTCGGCCTAGACGATGGGGAAATCGGGCCCATGGTTTATCCGACTGATGGGAAGATGGGTCTGCCTGCCGTTCAGGACCATGGGAAAGAGGTACCCCTGGCTTGTCCGGATGGGAGACTGGTACGCTTGGTCTGCCAGGAAGATGGAAGAGCAAACCCCCTCTCCTGTCAGAAAGGTGTAATGGCAGTCCCAACAGCCTGTCAGGTTAAGGGACAGTCCCAGTCCACAGCTTGTCAGGGTGATGGGAAAGCTGGGTGGCTGGACAGCCAGGTCAATGAGAGAGTGGTGTTATTTCCCGGGGAGATGGCCTTCCGAGGTGCTCTCGCCCGCAGACTGAGTACTGGGAATGCAGAGAACGCACTGCATTCTGGGTCCTCAGCCTGTAGAGAAATAACCGGACCACCTGCCGACCCAGAACAGGTCCAAGATGGTTCCTGTGAAGTCGGGGCTTCCGCGCCACTTCTGGTTACCTCTAGCCAGGGGATTCAGACTGTCACACCAGCCAACGACAGTCCTGAGGTGCTGGAAGACCCCGCAGAGACCTCTGTCTCTGAACCAGAACCGAAGAAGGTTCTATGGGATCCAGGTAGAAGGAAAGATCACCCATTGACGTATGGCAGACAGCTCAGAGATCTCTCTTCCATAGCGTCATCGAAAAGGGGGAGGTGTCATGAATGGATGATATTGCTCATGATTTTTTCTGCAGAGACAGATTTACTCCCTCCTCCCTCCTCGCTTTTAGCTGGTTTCTGTGAGGTTTACAGAGAAACACTGTTGGCCTCCCCCACCCAAACTATTTACGATGGGTCGTAAACCAAGAGCCAGAGCTGGACAAACCAGTCCAAACCAGTCTTGTTTCTACCCAAAGAACCCAAGTCCTTTGTCTAAACTTCACAGTGGTTTCAATATCGAATTTAAGACGACCCGATCATACCACAAACACATAATGCATATTTTTAGATTACTTGCCGTATTATGTATTCAATTATGTATTTTGTACAGTTGTACAACGTTCAGGAACCTGGGAAGGGATTGCTGGCATTCCAAATAAGACCACCAAGTCATATTTGGTATCAAACTTCTCAGAATAACCTGACCTGAAAAATGAGTTATAAATCATAATTGTGAGACGGCCCCATCTCTAGATATGGAAAATGGGGATTCATTAAGCCAAGTGAGAGAGGATGGCTCAGCAGACACGCCTACAAAGGAGGGCTCACTTTGTGAAGGGGGGTCAAGGATTTCTCCTGGTTAATAAAAGCAAAGAGGACATGTTTGGGGCTTTCTGCTCTCGAGGTCTGACAGTCAACACCAGCTGTCGACAGAATCTTACCATCCAGGAGAGGGGCCTCCTCCAAGAAACTAAGTACCAAGCCTGACTAGGTCTGAACCTTCTGTTTATCCCTTTTATTTTTCATAACTGGTTATTCATACATGTAATTTGTCTCTTATATAATATTCTGTACATTTTTTGGTAACCATTGCCCTATTTGGGAGTAAACTATTTTAATTTACTAGTTCCGATCTCCTTGTCCTATGAACGAACTCTCACGTCCTCCCTGCTCATTTTTTACGCTATCGCACAGGTGACCGATCCACCTGAAGGAGGTCGGTGGTGGCAGCATACTTCTGTATTTATGTGATATTGTGGCCTGAGGGTGACTGGATTGAGGTATATATACGTTCCTGGCAGGAACTGGTGGTATATATACATCCTGTCACATCACGTGCCGCAATAGACAACATAAATTAGGGCAGCTGGGCACCTTCCTTATCCTCTGGCAGTACCGGATTTGGCCAGAGGGCAAAGGGGGCGCCAGAGAGCTGCAGGTCCTGACTAAGTTAATCGTGACACCAAAATTAACTAAAAAATCAACAAACGTGGTTGACTAGACTCTTTGATCTCACCGAACTCCAGTCCATCCTGTCGAGGAGCCCCAATGGTAAATCACCAGGACCAGACGGTTTTCCACTTCTTTATTATCGCTCCCTGAGACCGCTGTACTATTGTTTTTATGTGAGTTCTCTCTCTACGGAGCCAAAGCGGCAGGAGCAGCCTGGAATATCTGGAGTGTTGAGGACCTGTGGTTACCTAAATACCGGGATAAACATACTGAGGACCTGCGGTGACGTGGTATCCGGTCCGGTAGGATTACGTGAAATACGCGGAGCACGGAGTTGTGAACGCAAACACCGGCAGGACGGCAGCACTAATAGAAAGAGGCGACCCGGAGCCCCATCACCCACACGTTTAATCTTGGTTGTGTAGACGTACACAACCATTATAGGTGAGTGCACTGGCACTTTTTATTTATACAAATAGCCCTGTGTGTCTACACATGCGCCCTTTTCTTTTTCTTTCTGCATGATCCCACAACTGGTCACACTCGAGCAGACAGGATTTGTGCGGGGAAGAGACAATGCGAGCAGGATTTTACATTTAATGCAATACGCAAAGATACATAAACCCCTGGTCCTACTAAGCACAGATGCCGAGAAAGCCTTCGACAGGGTGGACTGGACATTCCTTCATAGCACCTTATCGGCTTTCCATATCCCGCCCGTTCTCATAGAAGCTATATTCATAATGTAAACCTCACCATCAGCAAAATTGAGAGTTAACAATATGCTCTCAGACCCCTTCTTGATCAAAAACGGTACGAGGCGGGGATGCCCTCTGTCCCCTCTATTATTTGTATTGGTTATGGAACCACTAGGGCGAAGCATTCAAATGAATGAGATCAGAGGTGTTCAGCTACATAAGGTGCATGACAAATCAGCTGCATTTGCTGATGACCTGTTGGTAATCTTATCTGAACCGGATAGGGGCATCCCGGCCTTTGTACAAACTTTGGAGACGTATGGCCAACTTTCAAACTATAAAATCAACCTAGCAAAATCGAAAGCTCTAAGCCTAAATATCCCTAAACCCATCATAGATGTATATATGTACAACTACCCATTTGCATGGCCAAACAAATATATTACATATTTAGGTATCAAAATTAGACATACAGCTAGGAACCTTCTTACCCTCAATGTGGTGCCAACACTTGAGAAGGCAATGGAGACAGTTAGATCGTGGAGAACCCCCTTTTTATCATGGATTGGGAGGAAAAGCTTATTCAAAAGTGTAATTGTGGAGCCCAGTGGGACGGGCTACTCGGTACCGGACCAGGGTACTGCTGGGGATGTCACGGAGGTCCTGGTCCAGGCCGTGTCCTGGGTTCTCACAAGTAAAGGGATATTTACAAGAATTAGTTCGTCATGACGCCACCCACGGGTTGTGGTCAGTGATGGGACCACCGCTGCAGTGCAGCTGTGCCAGGAGGATGGAGGGATTGATGGAGCTGCAGCCAGATGGATGAGCTCACCACGGGTCGGGCTGCTCCTAGCAGGATAAAAGGTATGATGCACAGTTCAATATACCTGGAATCAAACACGGACACTGAAGCAGGGTTCACCGGGTTTACTTGTCAGCTCTTCAGACAAGTTACAGCAGTTCTCAGTACAGTTAAAGGTTACAGTCAGTTAACTCCGGTAACACTGAACCCACTGCAGCCAGGCTGTCACTCTGAGCCCCCTCACTCCTTCTTCAGTCCTTCCAGGCTGTTGTTTCTCTCTGCATTCTGTCTCCGGGTAGTATAGCGGCAGCTCGGACCCTTGTGGGTCCTCGTGGTTGCTGCTGTGCTTCTAACCCTTTTGTTGGGAACTCCAACCTGGAGTTCAAGCTCCACGTCGGTTTCTGGGAAGCCGGTATGGAGTCTCAGTTCCCATCAGAGCCGACACTCTGGTGTATGCCTAGTCTGCAGTAACCCTATCTTGCAAGGCGTTACCAGACTCCATCTAACCCGTGTGACTCCAGTCCAAACTAGCGAAAACTACTCCGCCGGTAGTTGGTTGGTGCTGCCGTGTTCCTTGGACCCAGTACTGCTGGGCCGGTCTCTTTCCTCACACTCTCCTGGAATTCCGGCCATGGACGAGCTTTCTCTCCATGGTTTCTGTGACTCTATGGATTCTGCATCTCCAAGGAGCCCAATCCCATGACTGGGCTGTTAATTTACAGGGCTATTGTCTGTTCAGAAATGACCGTACAAATAAGCGAGGAGGAGGTGTATGTTTATACGTAAAATCATCCTTAAAACCCATCCTGCGTGATAATATAGGTGAATCTAATGGAAATGTAGAGTCCCTGTGGGTGGAGATAAGGGGAGGGGGAAAAAATAATAAATTACTGATAGGGGTTTGTTATAAGTCTCCAACAATAATGGAAGTGGAGGAAAATATCCTCATAAAGCAAATAGATGAAGCAGCGACTCAGGGAGAAGTCATTATTATGGGGGACTTCAACTACCCTGAAATACATTGGGGAACAGAAACCTGCAGTTCCAGCAAAGGTAATAAGTTTTTGAAAACTATGAGAGACAATTACCTTTCACAACTGGTTCAGGACCCAACAAGAAGGGGGGCACTGCTGGACCTAATATTAACCAACAGGCCAGACCGCATATCAAATATATGGGTTGGAGGTCACTTGGGTAATAGTGATCATAACATAATAAGCTTTCAAGTATCCTTTACTAAGACGTGTAGTAGAGGGGCTACAAGGACACTAAACTTCAGGAAGGCAAATTTCCAACGGTTGAGAGATGATCTTAGTGCAATAAACTGGGACGATGTCCTGAGACATAAAAGTACACAAACCAAATGGGAGACGTTTATTAGCATCCTGAATAGGACCTGTGCACAATATATACCCTATGGGAATAAGCATGCTAGAAATAGGAGGAAACCACTATGGCTAAATAAAGCGGTAAGAGGTGCAATAAGTGACAAAAAGAAAGCATTTAGGGAATTAAAGCAAGTAGGTAGTGATGAAGCATTAAATAAATACAGAAAGTTAAATAACATCTGTAAAAAGCAAATTAAGGCAGCAAAGATTGAGACAGAGAGACTCATTGCCAGAGAAAGTAAAAATAATCCCAAAATATTTTTTAACTACATAAATAGTAAGAAACTAAAAAATGATGGTGTTGGCCCCTTTAAAAATAGTCTGGGTAAAATGGTGGATGAGGACGAGGAAAAAGCCAATATGCTAAATGACTTTTTTTCAACAGTATTTACACAAGAAAATCCCATGACAGACAATATGATCAGTGATAACAAAAATTCTCAATTAAATGTCACCAGCTTAACCCAAGAGGAAGTACGGCATCGTCTAAAAATCACTAAAATTGACAAATCCCCGGGCCCGGATGGGATACACCCCCGAGTGCTGCAGGAATTAAGTACTACATTCACTGGGAAAGGGAAAGGGAAAAGGCCGCTCCACCGCCCATAACCTCCTGGATTCCTGCACCTGGTGTAGCAGCTTTGGCAACTGCTCAGGAAACAATGTAAAGTGGAAACCACCGGTGCTTGTCTTCATAAAATTTTGTCCTTTATTATTATGTGACATTTATAAAACGCTGAATGATTTTATAAATTTCACATAATAATAAAGGACAAAATTTTATGAAGACAAGCACCGGTGGTTTCCACACAGGAATTAAGTACTGTCATAGATAGACCATTATTTTTAATATTTAAAGATTCCATAATAACAGGGTCTGTACCACAGGACTGGCGTATAGCAAATGTGGTGTCAATATTCAAAAAGGGGACAAAAACTGAACTTGGAAATTATAGGCCAGTAAGCTTAACCTCTACTGTGGGTAAAATCCGAGGGTTTTCTAAGAGATGCTATACTGGAGTATCTGAAGAAAAATAACCTCATGACCCATTATCAACATGGTTTTATGAGGGACCGTTCCTGTCAAACTAATCTGATAAGCTTCTATGAAGAAGTAAGTTCTGGACTGGACCAAAGAAATGCAGTGGATGTGGTGTATATGGACTTTTCAAAAGCTTTTGATACGGTGCCACACAACAGGTTGATACATAAAATGAGGGCAATGGGGATAGGGGAAAATATGTGTAAGTGGGTTAAGAACTGGCTTAGTGATAGGAAACAAAGGATGGTTATTAATGGAACACTCTCAGAATGGGTCACAGTTAACAGTGGGGTACCACAGGGGTCAGTGTTGGGCCCGCTTCTATTTAATATATTTATTAATGCCCTTGTAAGGGGTATACAGAGTAGAATCTCAATATTTGCAGATGACACTAAACTCTGCAGGGTAATCAATATGGAGGAGGACAATTTTATATTACAGGAGGATTTATGTAAACTAGAAGCTTGGGCTGCTAAATGGCAAATGCGCTTTAATGGGGATAAATGTAAAGTCATGCACTTGGGCAGTGGAAACAAAAGGTATAATTATGTGCTTAATTGTAAAACACTGGGCAAAACTGTCACTGAAAAAGACCTGGGTGTATGGGTAGATGACAAACTCACATTTAGTGGCCAGTGTCAGGCAGCTGCTGCAAAGGCAAATAAAATAATGGGATGCCTTAAAAGAGGCATAGATGCTCATGAGGAGAACATAATTTTACCTCTATACAAGTCACTAGTGCGACCACACTTAGAATACTGTGTACAATTCTGGTCTCCAGTGCGTAAGAAAGACATAGCTGAACTAGAGCGGGTCCAGAGAAGAGCGACCAAGGTTATTAGAGGACTGAGGGGTCTGCAATACCAAAACAGGTTATTAAACTTGGGGTTATTTAGCTTGGAAAAACGAAGGCTTAGGGGTGATCTTATAATAATGTATAAATATATGAGGGGACAGTACAGAGACCTTTCTAATGATCTCTTTACTCTTAGGCCTGAGACTGGGACAAGGGGGCATCCTGTACAGAGACTGGGACAAGGGGGCGTCCTCTACAGAGACGGGGACAAGGGGCGTCCTCTACAGAGATGGGGACACGGGGGCGTCCTCTACAGAGATGGGGA
This sequence comes from Allobates femoralis, assembly GCA_033576535.1. NCBI lineage: Eukaryota > Metazoa > Chordata > Amphibia > Anura > Aromobatidae > Allobates > Allobates femoralis. The sequence goes on from JARQOC010000002.1 coordinate 11,725,466, forward strand.
CAAGGGGGCATCCTGTACAGAGACAGGGACAAGTGGGCGTCCTCTACAGAGACAGGGATAAGGGGGCGTCCTCTACAGAGATGGGGACACGGGGGCGTCCTCTACAGAGATGGGGACACGGGGGCGTCCTCTACAGAGACTGGGACAGGGGGGCGTCCTCTACAGAGACGGGGACAAGGGTCGTCCTCTACGTCTGGAGGAAAGAAGGTTTAATCATAATCACAGACGCGGATTCTTTACTGTAAGAGCAGTGAGACTATGGAGCTCTCTGCCACATGATGTTGTAATGAGGGAGTCACTACTAACATTTAAGAAGGGCCTGGACGCCTTTCTTGAAAACTATGATATTACCGGTTATACATACTAGCTCCTTTGATAGGGCGTTGATCCAGGGATCTAGTCTGATTGCCGTATCTGGAGTCAGGAAGGAATTTTTTTCCCCAATGTGGAGCTTATGTTGCCACATGGGGTTTTTGCCTTCCTCTGGATCAACATGTTAGGCTATGGGGTGAACTAGATGGACTTAAAGTCTTCCTTCAACCTTAAAAACTATGTTACTATGTTAGTATGTTACTCTGCGTCTCTGTCTTTCTGGTGTCTTTGCTGCTCGGCTCACTCTGGTCTACTGACTCCTTCCTCCTCTTTTCCTCTTTTTAAGCTTTCTGTCACCTGATCTACGTTCGTTCCCACCCACTTTCCTCTAAACCCACCACCCCTTTCCCGCCTAGAGTCCCGGGCTCCGGGTTGGGTGCCGCCTGTAGTGGTGTGTGTGTGCTGTGAGGGTGTTTGTTGTACAAACCATCTATCTTTCTGCCTGGCTGCAGTTCCCCATGTGGCCACCCTGGTCGCAGGGGCACCACATAATACTACCAAAATATTTATATCTGTTTCAAATGCTTCTGATACATATTCCGGAATGAATCTTAAATAAAATCCACTCTTTTTTTTAAATTACATATGGAATAACAGACAAGCTAGAATAAAATTTCAGACTCTCTCATTACCACGGGAACATGGGGGCATGGTTGCACCGGACATACGCAAATATTATAAAGCAGCTATGCTAACTAGGATTGTAGATTGGGTCCGGAGACCACCACACAAACTGTGGCTCTCAATAAAAGAGTGCATGTCACATACACCTCTAAGATCTCTGGCATTATTACCAGACTTTCAGGACAAATCACGACCGTGCATGAATGCCTTCACAAGAGCTGTCACTAATATATGGAAAAACTAATATGATTTACTAATACCCCCGATGTCTCCCATTCTAACTCTTCAAGACCTCACTGGTCCAATACCTATAAGACCATCCTCTGATAACAACGCAGACTTGATACCCACAGCACCAAACTCTACCAAAATTGAACAATTGCTTTTGGACGGAGAGCTCCTCTCATATAGGGAGATACAGCAATCTGAATCTCTGCCGGATATATCCTTCATTCAATATAACAAACTAAAAACATATATCCGCAAACATCTGAACCGATTGAATCTAACCCGACCCTTAACCTTATTTGATCAGTTCTGCACACACATACAATTGCCCAGTAAAGTACTGTCCCTTATTTATAAACAACTAATAACTGAACACGCTTATGTCATAAGAGCCTTTTGGGCCTTTGGGAAAGGGATTCACAGGTTCAATTCATGGAACAACAAATCAAACAAATATATAACGAAGATCGCACAGCCCCTCTCCTTGTGTGAAACTACAAGAACATTCCTATAAAATAGTGACTCGCTGGTATCGCACCCCAGTACTGTTACACAAGTGGCACACCCCAGCGTCAGATAGATGCTGGAGATGTGACTCAGCTTTGGGAACATACCTGCATGTGTGGTGGCTATGCCCCCATATACAGAGGTGCTGGGGGATAGTGTCAGGAATAATCTCAGAAGTCCTACACCCAGAAGTGAATCTGACACCCCTAAAGGTACCTTTACACGCCGCAACTATCACTGGCAATCGGTATCAACCGAACGTGCGCGTGCACGTTTTTGACGGTTGATACCGATCGCCCATGCCGCATGTACACGCCGCAATTGCGCCCTCAACCTAAGGGAACGTGGCTCCCTGGAAGTTGAGACTGATCCTGCGGGAAACATCCGGTTGAATGCTGTCGCCGCTGTACACGCCGCAATCACCAAGGGAATGTGGGCTTACCTGTGCAGCACCGCAAGAACATAGGCGTGACAGAGTTGTGTATTCCGCGCCCCAAACACGCTGATTAGACAACGCAATAGCGTCATGATTGGCTAGCTTGTGCTGGGAGGCTGGCTAATACATGACGCCATTGCAATTGTGTATTGTGAATAGACAGCTCTTTAAATATAGTGCCCTGTGAAGGGACATCCAACGGAAACACAGTAGCCCCCACCAATCATTGCTGATGGGGCGCGGTCTCCAGCACACTGTGGCACGCCTCTGGGAAATCAATAGGAGACGCAGATTAGAGCCAGATCCCCCATTTACACGCCACAACCAGGGTAATTCACCTTCTGGGTTGACTCTGATTTTAGAACAATGCTCTGAAACTGCAACCGGGAGCAACTTCAAAAATCACGAGCAAGTTGAACATTTACACGGCGCAATTTCGTCACAAATTCATATCAACCGTGATGAAAATCCTGATTGCGTAGCAATTCATTTACTGCAGTTGCGGCGTGTAAAGGTACCTTTACAGCACTTCTCAACCTCTTTCTTTGTCCGAAAGAGACATTTTCCTCTAGATTAGCCTCCAACATCATAACAGCCAGTAGACTCCTTAATCTCAGCTCATTGGAACTCTGGTCAGATCCCAACTAAATCTCAAATAATTTGTGAAGTAGACACTGTGTACCATGCAGCAGAAATAGTGGCCCTTTCATTTGGTTCTTATGTGGACACCGTGGACATACTACAGAGTAACTCCGGAATTCATGGCAATTTCTAATAACGACTGATTTGCGATTTGGAACCGTTGCTCTCACGGAATCACCTTCTGGGAACCACCCTCCCTTCCTTCCCTGCACCACCTCTCTATCTTGACCCCCCCTGCCCCACCCTGAATACCCATCCCTTCTTTGTGCATCCACTTTTCCCTCTCTATTAATACTCCTTGTCTTTTTTTTACACAATACCAATACCGGTTGAACTGAAATAATTATTAGATACTTAGCGTGATTGTTCCTTGCATATGCTGTTTGTTCTGTCCCCATCTGATGGCTGTAAATCTAAGCGCTATAATTACCAGTCCCTCAGATAATTGTATGCTCAGTACTTACCCCATCAGGGGCAACAGACAGTTTTCAACTCGATCGCCACTGCAGCTGTAGTAAGACAGGAGAACACTGTAGTTTTCTTCTGTATCTTGTATTAGTCACAATAAACGATAGGTAAAAAGGATTAATCTGTACAGGGGTGTACACATGTGTCTTGAGCAATGGCTTCTGCAGACTAACTGGGGAAGAAGGGAGGATGTCCTGTACAGACACAACTAAGGGAGAAACTTAGGGACAAACTTAGTACAGTCTAATCTACCCGGTAACAACAAGGAATTACTGATTGGAGGAATATATACAATTCAGAGAAATATATACAACAGGTTGTTCCCATTCGTGGGACACAACACTGTTCCTAGATATGGGAATTATTTACCGTAATCCTTTTTCCCTGTATGTAGGGACAATACACTGTTTGTATGAAATTTTCAACTGCTTAATAAAAAGAACATTAAAAGAAAAGAGCTGCTTAAGGCCTATTCAAAGATACCATTATCATTGTACTGGAAAATCACCTGACAGATTCCCTTTAATAGACAACTTTAGGTGAAACATGTGCACAGTCGGGTTGTTCTGACAATTTGCTGTGCACTATGGTCACTGTATGTGGCATTTTTGCAGCAATTTTTATTGGAAGATTCTAGGTGGAGGAATCTGTCTGAGAAAGACGAGTTGTGCACATGGCCAAAAAAGAAGCATTTCCCGAGTGTTTCCTAATAGTCATATGGATTAATATTTTATAATATTAATGAGTTGCCTGCTCCTGTCCTAATTGCTATGGACTGATGCATGCATGAAAGAAATACACCGATAACACAATTAGGTGTAAGCACTCCTCAGCCCTGTACAAGGCACAGCTCCAAAGTGAGTTTATTTGAATCACACATGGGTTTTAACAAAGTTCTTTAGGGGGCTCGGTTACACAAAGAATGGGGACAAATGGAATGTATTCATTGGTTAACGAACTGGGACATGGGCTAGTCCATGGGGGATTCATGAGGTCATCAAGGTAGATTAGTCCATCAGGTCTCGAGGTTAGATTGATCCACGAAGCCATCAGATGAGGTGTCATTCTGTGTGATTGATCAGTCTTTGTCTTGTCTCAGAACATGTGGTGATGTGGCAGGAAATGGGAGCCATCTTTGTCTGAAACAAGCTTATGTAAGGTGAAAATAATACACTTTATGAGTCATTTCTCTCAAGCCCTTATGTCTTAAGGTTAATTAAGTATTTTGATCTTAAGGCTCTCCTTAACAGTCCCCCCTAAATACTTTATTAACGTGTCCCTACTAGAGCCTATCACATCTGCCCAATGTGCCTCCAACTCTGCCCGCTAGCTGAGAATTACTGACCATTAGACTCCCCTCGATACAGACTTCACAATTATGAACCATGTGACCCCCCCTTGGTACAGACTTTACAATTATGAACCATGTAATGTGTCTACCCTACCTATTATAACTTAGAGGAATAGGGGACCATCTAGTTGGAGACTATAAAAGACTGAAGAGGGCCTAGCTGTTCTAGGTCTACAGAATAACTAACCTCTTGAGCCAGGAAAGTGAGAACTGATGTTTCCCAATCATCTTCCTTACACAGGGAAGACACAACAAACAATAATAGATGCAATAACTAAGATGACAAGGATAACAGCGCCTATATAATCCAGCCACATCTGCCATCCCTTCATCTACAGAAAGTATGGGTCACAGGGATCTTCTACACCTGAATTCCTTTATAATTCTTATTGTAGAGAATTCAGTTTCTGTATGGCTGCTGTAACCCTCCCTGTGGGACCTGTATTATCTGGAATATACATACAAATTTACAAACACCTCCTTACTTTGCTAATAACATGTTCAGGTCCATTCTATTTTGGAGCACCATTATCGATGTAGGGCCTAGTGGGTCTGCTAAACCTTGAAGGTCTTCTGTAGTATAATTGACGAATCTCTGTTAATCATAGATGTAATTGATCTAGACTATGTTCTTACTTATGGCCACTAGGGGTGAGATAAAGGATCCAAAACCTACTTTAACTTGATCTCTGGAATTAAATACATGCGGTATGAACAATTGTTATGAACAATTCTGGGTATATCAGGAGGTATATAGGATCGCGCTATCCGCGTCCTCGGGCCTTTCCTACCTGCTTCACCTCAGTTCCCTACCTGGATACCCAGAATTGTATCACAACACTCATGGATGGACATTTCTGTCTCAGGGCCATATTCTACCACCAGAGATTATTTGGTAACATTTCCCTTTACACATTAACCCGATTACTTTGAAAAGAACATAAAATAACGTAACATAGCGCTTTTATGGCTACATATACAAGTTATTAGAGTAATGTCAGTTATACACAGTGTTATCTACCCTTGAACTAATGGTTTGCTCAGGAACGTGAATGTTTCTCCCTCACTGAGTCCTCATTTATATCATGTTCCTGTAACCATTTTGCCTTACTTTGGATATTCCATATGTATATCAGACATAATGTGGAGTTATAAGGTCATATATGCGACAGTGTATCACTATGTGGTGTATGTCAGTGACTATCATTATCGGAGTTCATCATCTGCTGGTGGGGAGTCTCCAACAGTTGCCGCGTCCTTTTCCCTCAGTCTCCACTGAAGTTGCTGTAATTCAGAGACGCTGGACCGGCCATCTAATTTCGGCTCACGGCTCTTTCTCGCATCTTTTCAGGATCACCCGGTCTCCTGACATGAGACCATGCGCTCCTGACATTGATTTAGGATCTGGAATTGAAGAACACTTCTCTTTATCACCCTATTTAAACAATTATTTAAGGCTTGGACATCGCTGATGATTTCATCTGTGGGAAATAAAGCACAAATTCTGAAGAACATTGACTTTAATTCTCCTTACTGGAAGATAGCAACGCAGTGTTTAACCCTTTCTTAACTGGATACTCATCTCACTGATGCTGATACAGCAACGGCTATCTATTGACCTGTATACTGTAAAATACCCTTAATGACCTTCACTATAACACATGCAGCTTTACCTCATCAGGAGCCTAATTTCTACATACCACCTTCATCGTGAATTTCTCAGAAGTAACGTAGTTTCTGCACCGGATCCTGAAAAGAGATTACCGCAACAGGCATACCCGCATACACCTAATGTGCAGCTGTCTTTATCATCTATCTGCAATCACTGTAATGGTAGAGTGGTCGAGGGGTGCATTCGTGGTTCTGCGGGGTCACTACAGATTCTCTTCCATTATACATCAAACAAGATTGGGTGTAACTGGCCACCTGGGTACTGAACCCTGGTGCCACCCAAACCTTGTCCACTAAAACACATGTAGCAGTTAATGACAAATGAGTTAGTTCTTGGGTTACCTGAGCCATCATTGAGAAGAGAGTTGTGGCAGAGAAAGCTTACCAACCGATGTCTACAGACCTTCCTCAGCTGCTCCCTGCGTGTTGCACTCCTTTCCATTCGATCACCTGTTTCTGCGGGAATAAGAACATCAGGAGTGACAGGGGCCCCTGGTGCCTGGGTCTGCACTGATGCCTGGGTCTGCCCTGGTGCCAGGGTCTTAGACTCTCAACTCTAGGCCTCTTCACAGCTTCTGGCAGCCGCACCTGTGTGAGCATTACCTCTGGCTTGAGCACCAGCTCAGGTGTGAGTACCTGCACTCTGCCAGACTTATCTGATCACAGGAGAGCCTCCATACAGGCTCATACACTCTCTGCGGTCTCTGTAGGTCTTTATGTGACTCTAGGAAAGATCTGCAGATCATCTTACCCTTTGCAAGCTACCCATTCCAGGGATTGCAGATCCCCATCTACCTCCTCATGGCGATATGTGCAGAGGGAGTGGTTTTGCTTTATTACCTCCTGTTGTATAGTCACAGCACATCCAGTGGTAGAATCCACGAACATCTGTAAAATAACTCAAGATCTGCATTAGTAATGAGCTCATATGAAACATGTTCACACATCAGAGCAGTGCAATCATGAGGTGTGTGTACTGTGTCTGCTCTGTCCTCTATTTAAGACAAAATATATATAGAAAACACTTACATTTTAACGACAACTTACAAATTAAACTATTGAAAACTTTTTTAAAAACAAGCAACTTTTCATATCACCTGTCCATTCCCCCCTTTAGAATTCTATATATACATAAAGCATATATGGATTCTAAAGCTACGTTGTCACCGGGGTTACAAAAAAAAAATATATTTTTCATTCTCTACGGGTACCTTTACACGCCGCTACGGCAGGATGGATACAACCCGCTACAGGCTACAAATGTAGCTTGTAGCGTCAATATAGCCCGTAGTAGCGGCGTCTGAAGATGGGACGACACAGCCGGCAACAGATACATCTGTTTCCGAGCACTGCTCAATAACAGATGGCTACAAAGCCGATGGTAGCGGCCTGTATCGGCGTGTAAAGAAGCTACAGAAGGGATGTCTGGACACCAGGCTATGTAGCTGTAATGTAGCTAGGGCGTGACACAGGCTCCGGGATACCGCGCCCCATCTGCGATCATTGGAGGAAGCTCCTGCATGACGATTGGTAGTCGCTGCCGAGGGCGGCATATTTAAGGAGCTGACGAGTCACACTACACAATCGCTCGAGCGTGCTGTATTACTCAGCCTCCTGCGATGCCTGGCCTATCATGATGTTATTGCTTTGTCCTATCAGCGTACGGACGGCTCGTAATTCACAATTGTGGCACGCCTATGTGCTGTCCCTGCTGCACCAGGTCCGCCCATATTAGTTTGTTGTAGCGGTGTGTAAATGAGGTAAGCTAAGGTACAGATGGCTACTTGAGACACCCGGCGATGTATCTAGCTATAGATGTAGCGTAGCGTAGCGCACCTTGTGGCGGCGTCTAAAGGTGGTGCGTTTACCGTTTGTAACCGTTGGAGCGTGCTCGTGCACGTGAAGTAGCGTGTTGTATCCATCCTGCCGTAGCGGCGTGTAAAGGTACCCTACATGATACCTAACTGGATACAATAATGCTGTGTGCACATAGGAAGCTGCAGTGTGTATATTTTCTGTATGTAATCTGCACAAGAAAAAATCTGAAAGAAAAATAAAGAAAACTAGATAATGTGCGCAACCTTCGGAAGAGGCGTGCAGATTTGTGATGATCACAACAAAAAGCACATTAATTTAGAACACACTATCTGTGTGCACAGCCTGAATATTGTGTGTAAAACTCCTGAGTAAAAACGCCATTCTGTGACTGTTCTTTCCAAACCCCTTGTTCACACTCTCCAGGTATGAGGCTAGTTACAGAAACACAGACTTTTTGCTCCAGTCTCTACAGTATCATGAATAATTCAGATCCATCAGAGAGCGGTGCGATGTTCGAGCTTGTGGTGGTTGACCGTAGTATTGGTCATTGTTACGAGGACAATGGAATCTGCGATTATTCTCGTTGTGGTTCCTTAATCTGCGTCCTTGAAGAGGGGCCCTGCAATCCCGTTTATAGTGCCCCGAGTTACCACAATTGAAGCAGACATCTTTTGTACGAGGTACTGAGGGTCCCTGGTTTTGCTGTTGCACATCAGCCCTGACATCTGCATGTGAGGGGTCAAACGTAGGGATCACAGCATGTATGATCATTCTGTAAGGAAAATTGCCAGATTTAGTCACTGCTATGTCTCCAACAGCTATCTGCCCACGTGACTCAACAATGATTCGACTGTCAGCATGAATTATTGCCCCTCCTGCTTTCACTCTAGCTCTAGCTACACCTCCGTTGTGTTCTAACAGAGAGTTAGCAGGATTAACAATTGCATCTGTTTCCATTGTCGTAATGTCACCCTTACCCACCACTAACAAGAGTCCCTCAGGAAGCTCTTTTTCAAGAATGGGTTGCCAACATTCCCTCCCCTTTGTGCTCCCTGTGATGTTGGTGCCCCCCTCCCAGATTGAGCCCTCCCTTGATTCAGTGGCCACCGTTCCATACAGGTGTACGCTTGGCTGCGAGAGAACTTGTGAGGTACCGGGAGTAGTGTTAGGTAGACTGCGTGAGTGTGTTATTGCAGCAGAGGCGTTGGGAGGAGAGGTCGCTGCTTGCAGTAACTCATGTGGGAGTGCGGCTGAATTGCCAGTGGAAGTGACAGTGGAAAGGGTAGGTGCTGGGGGTGATCCAGGTGTGAGGATTGCTGGACCCACAACAGGAGTGTTAGGGGAAAGGGTTGGTGGCCCACCAGACACAGTTGTGACAGGAAACATAGGTCAAGCCTGTTCACTTCCTGAAGGAGAATAGTACTGGCCATTTGTGGTCATCACTGGGTAAACAGGGTCTGGTTTAGACAAATTTATGTCAGTCACATGATTTGGTTCAGTTTGTATGATCTGGGGCAATGTTGCAAAATGGCCACCAACTGTAACACATTTGCCCTCCACAAAATGGCTGCCAGAGGTATTGCCTCCCACAAAATGGCCACCACTAGAGGAAGTCTGAGATCCATCAACAAGATGGCCCCCGCCAGAAAAAACATGAGGTCCACCAACAAAATGGCCGCCCCCAGAGGAGGTCTGAGAGCCTACCAACAAAATGGCCGCCATCAGAGGAAACATGTGCTCCAGCAGAGGGAGCACATGGCATTGTGCCTCCATTATACGGTGGTGGGAATTCACATTGTACATTTCTATAATATACATAACTTAAACTTTTGTCTTTCTTTTTCCTTTCCTCTTCTATCCAATTTTCTCTATACAAACTTTAAGAAACTCTCTCCCATGCCCTGGCAGTAGACAACAACCCATTATCTTCTAGAACACCTTCCCTCTCTCTTAAGACTGAATTCCACTCCAGGGGTTGCAATCTTCCTCCTTCTACCATTCCACATAACATCATAAGCTTTTTGCACTGTTTAACATGACTTTTCCCTTCACGAATTGCAACTAATGTACACGGATCTAACTTGCCATCTGAATTAGGCTTAGGGCCTATGCGACACAACTGCATTAACTTCTCCATCTCTCTCTATATAGACTAAGATAATTGACACAAAACAAAAACTTAAGACTGGGGAGATGACAAACTTGAGCACAAGACCTTCACAGCCGTCTACACTTCCTATCTGTCCCTGTCTGATTTCAGTGTTCTGTAGATTATCAAGCCATGTACTGAGTCCCTTACTCTAAGTCAGGGGTGGGGAACCTTTTCTCTGCAAAGGGCCATTTGGAAATTTAGAATATCATTCGCGGGCCGTATAAATTTATTATATACAGACCCCAGTGGTAAGGGGTAATACAGCAGCCCCAGGGGTAATACAGCAGCCCCAGGGGTAATACAGCAGCCCCAGGGGTTATACAGCAGCCCCAGGGGTAATACAGCAGCCCCAGGGGTTATACAGCAGCCCTAGGGGTTATACAGCAGCCCCAGGGGTATAGAGCAGCCCCAGTGGTATATACAGACCCCAGTGGTAAGGGGTAATACAGTAGCCCCAGGGGTAATACAGCAGCCCCAGGGGTAATACAGCAGCCCCAGGGGTAATACAGCAGCCCCAGGGGTTATACAGCAGCCCCAGGGGTATATACAGACCCCAGTGGTAAGGGGTAATACAGCAGCCCCAGGGGTAATACAGCAGCCCCAGGGGTAATACAGCAGCCCCAGGGGTATACAGCAGCCCCAGTGGTAAGGGGTAATACAGCAGCCCCAGTGGTAAGGGGTAATACAGCAGCCCCAGGGGTAATACAGCAGCCCCAGGGGTTATACAGCAGCCCCAGTGGTATATACAGACCCAGTGGTAAGGGGTAATACAGCAGCCCCAGGGGTAATACAGCAGCCCCAGGGGTTATACAGAAGCCCCAGGGGTTATACAGCAGCCCCAGGGGTATACATCAGCCCCAGTGGTATATACAGACCCCAGTGGTAAGGGGTAATACAGCAGCCCCAGGGGTTATACAGCAGCCCCAGGGGTATACAGCAGCCCCAGGGGTATATACAGACCCCAGTGGTAAGGGGTAATACAGCAGCCCCAGGGGTTATACAGCAGCCCCAGGGTATACATCAGCCCCAGTGGTATATACAGACCCCAGTGGTAAGGGGTAATACAGCAGCCCCAGGGGTTATACAGCAGCCCCAGGGGTATACAGCAGCCCCAGGGGTATATACAGACCCCAGTGGTAAGGGGTAATACAGCAGCCCCAGGGGTTATACAGCAGCCCCAGGGGTATACATCAGCCCCAGTGGTATATACAGACCCCAGTGGTAAGGGGTAATACAGCAGCCCCAGGGGTTATACAGCAGCCCCAGTGGTAAGGGGTAATACAGCAGCCCCAGGGGTAATACAGCAGCCCCAGGGGTTATACAGCAGCCCCAGGGGTTATACAGCAGCCCCAGGGGTATACAGCAGCCCCAGTGGTATATACAGACCCCAGTGGTAAGGGGTAATACAGCAGCCCCAGGGGTAATACAGCAGCCCCAGGGGTAATACAGCAGCCCCAGGGGTTATACAGCAGCCCCAGGGGTATACAGCAGCCCCAGGGGTATATACAGACCCCAGTGGTAAGGGGTAATACAGCAGCCCCAGGGGTGGTGTATACATGGCTCAGTGGTTATGGTGTATATAGGGCCCAGTGGTGGTGGTGTATACAGGGCCCAGTGGTGGTGGTGGTGGTGTATACAGGGCCCTGTATGCGGACCGGGGGGGAGGGGCGCCTGTGCACAGCACAGCACACTCACCAGTCACCGAGGCCGCCGTCACCGTACGTCTGCTCTGCAGGCTGTAAGTCGCTGTACGGAGGAGGATAGGAGGGGCGGGCAGAGCTGCGGAACAGGAAGTCGGAGTCCCGCCCTCCTTCCTCTCTTGCCGGCGCGCCGCGGCTGCCGGCGGCCAGCACGGGGCCCCCCAGGGGGGTCGGGCGGGCAATGGGGCATGAGAAAAAAATGCGCCCTGCACAAAACAGGCAGAGTGGCGCGGGCCGCACTAGATGACTCGGCGGGCCGGATCCGGCCCGGGGGCCGGACGTTCCCCATCCCTGCTCTAAGTTACATGCCTCTATGGGAGTCAAATTACTCAACCTCACGCAGAGTCCTTACCCGATGTATATCCTTCAGATAAACAGTCGTTACTCGATGCTAAATATCGTATCAGACAGAGTCCCTTACTCTATGCCTATTTTTCTCTCCAGAACTGAAAATCGTATCACAGGTGACCACTTTGATCTATCTCACAGACAATATCTTTTACTTCTCATGACACTGCTCAAAAACCCTCTTATTCTTTCCTACCAGTCATCTCCCCTCCACACAACACATAGCAGGCCGCAGGCAACTTAGCATGACGGTTCTTCCGCATTCAAATGGCCAGCAGCGGAGAAAACCCCTCTGCCGTCTCAGACACCCTGAAAGACCGGACACGGTCAGGCAATCTGCACAGGGTACCCCGAAAAACAGGTAAAGCCAACAGATTATAATAAAATCAGCAGACTTACCATTTTTGTTAGGGAGGTGATCAGTCTCCTGGCTCGGGGTACTCAGTGCGTCCTGCCGTCTCCTTCATCGGTCATTCAAGGTTTGGGGATTCTCATCTCTTGGCCCCACGTTGGGCTTAGCCAATTGATATGGATTAATATTTTATAATATTAATGAGTTGCCTGCTCCTGTCCTAATTGCTATGGACTGATGCATGCATGAAAGAAATACACCGATAACACAATCAGGTGTAAGCTCTCTTCAGCCCTCCACAAGGCACAGCTCCAAAGTGAGTTTATTTGATCACACATGGGTTTTTAACAAAGCTCTTTAAGGGGCTCGGTTACACAAAGAATGGGGACAAATGGAATGTATTCATTGGTTAATGAACTGGGACATGGGCTAGTCCATGGGGGGATTCATGAGGTCATCAAGGTAGATTAGTCCATCAGGTCTCCAGGTTAGATTGATCCACGAAGCCATCAGATGAGGTGTCATTCTGTGTGATTGATCAGTCTTTGTCTTGTCTCAGAACAAGTGGTGATGTGGCAGGAAATGGGAGCCATCTTTGTCTGAAACAAGCTTATGTAAGGTGAAAATAATACACTCTATAGATCATTTCTCCCATGCCGTTATGTCTTAAGGTTAATTAAGTATTTTGATCTTAAGGCTCTCCTTAACAATAGAAGAGCTGTGGTTTTTGACCATCTTAAAAAAAGACTATTTTTACGTAGCCTAAGTGGATGAGTCTTAGATGGCTCCAAGAATTGCCCCTCCGTCTGTCTGCACATTAAATAAGGGTCATACACACGGCCGCTCCATTCATTCTTATGGGAGTGCTGAAGGCCAGCAAAACGCTGAGCTTGGAAACCTCTGGCACTCGGGAAAGGAGCAGCAGTGAGCGTGATCGACTGGTGCTCCATTCAGAGCCCTGGCTCTCGGGATCAGTGGGATCCCAGCGGTCGGGCCCCCAGTGATTAGGGAACATTCAAGCTTGAGAATCCTCCTTGAACTTGTCTGTGCTGCTGTGTGGGAACAGAACAGTTTGGTTTCTTCCATTTGCGGTGAGGGGTTAAGGAAACTTTAGAGTTCTCACGACTCCAAATGTCGGGCCCCACGGGACTGGGGTACTCGGTACCGGACCGGGGATGTCACAGGTGGCTTGGTCCGGACCGTGTCCCTGGCTCGGCAATTAAAGGGAATTATTTACAGGGGAATGTCACGGGTGACGCCACCCACTTGGTGCGGCCAGTGATGGGGCCGCCACTGCTGCAGAACCTCCGGGGGTGATGGAGTGGCAGTGGGGATGGTATAGTTCCAGTGGGGAGAACTGTATCCCCCGGGGCAGTAAGGGTAAAAGTCTATTGGGGTTATAGATGGTGGAGAAGGGTTAAATGACACACACTCACGTTTGGTAGACACTGATGCAATTCTCTTCTTCTCCTGATGCTGCAGAGCTGACAGGCTTGTAGCAGGGGGGAGCTCTCTGTGCTGAATGTAAGGCAAAGGTCGCAATCAATACACAGACTCACAGTTTTGTTGTTTTCCAAAGCTTTACTGCTGATGTTAGTGCAGATTATAGTCCACGGAGTCTGTAATGGGGCTAAGCTCTCTCCCAACCCTGTCCGGGGTCGTCAGCGTCCTTATGCTGCGCTGTGTGTGTGTCCTGGCTGCTGCTATTAGCTGAGCTGCTGGGATTCCTCACGTCTCTCTGTATTCTGCTGGTACCACTTGGCTAGGCAACTTGAGTCCTCTGTGCTTTGCTGACCCCTCCGTGTTGCTTTGCTCTGGTACTACCGTGTTTCCCCGAAAGTAGGGCGCCCCCGAAAGTAAGGCATGCTTGGGGGGGCGCCCTACCTTCTAATATAAGGCACCCCCGAATGTAAGGCGTACCTGAGCTGGTCCCCCGCTCTCTGGTGGTCCCCCGCTCTCCGGTGGCCCCCTCCGCTCTCTGGTGGCCCCCCACTCTCCAGCGGCCCCCCGCTCTCCTGATTCCCGCTGTTGCTGCCAAACTCCGCCCAGGTCAGGAGCCCTGCGCCAATTACAGCGCAGGAACCGTGACCCAATCACAGCCCAGGAACCGCAAGCCAATCCGCGGCCAGCTGACATCGTGCATGGCCTCTGATTGGCTAGCGGTTCCTGGGCTGTGATTGGCTCACGGTTCCTGCGCTGTAATTGGTGCAGGGCTCCTGACCTGGGCGGAGTTTGGCAGCTACAGTGGGAAGAAGGAGAGTGGGGGGACTCCGGAGAGCAGGGGGGGGGGCACCGGAGAGTGGAGGGGGCCTGCGGAGAGCGGAGGGGGCCACTGGAGAGCGGAGGGGGCCACTGGAGAGCGAAGGCCAGCTGGAGGACGGGGGACCACCAGAGAGCGGAGGCCAGCGGGGAGAGCGCGGACACCGGAGAGCGGGGGCCACCGGAGACTGGTAAAAAACGGTTTGTGTGTATGGCTATGTGTGTGTGTGTGTGTGTGTATGGTTATGTGTGTGTATGGGTATGTATGGGTGTGTGGGGTGTGTGGTGTGTATGTGTGTGTGTATGGGTGTGTGGTGTATGTGTGTGTATGGGAGGCTGCAGTGGGATTTAGCTAATATAAGACACCCCCGAAAGTAAGACATGGCGGTCTTTTTGGACCAAAAAAAAATATAAGACAGTGTCTTACTTTCGGGGAAACACGGTAGGGGGCATCTAGAGATCCCACTGTTCCTGGATTCACTGTGCTGTGGGTGCCAGACACAGTACCGGATCCGGTGTCCGTTCTGTGCGCTCTTCTGGGGCAAGTGAAGGTATCACTCCAGCTCCCAGACGTGTTCCTCTGTCTGTAGTTCTCCTGTTCCTCTGACCCTTGCTAGGTCTGCACTGAGCTAACTCTGCTCTCAGTGTCCTCTTCACAGCACTACACCGTGCTGTACGGTCTGAGCTCTCAGTTCTCCTGAGCTGTTCTGAGCTACTTCCTCATGGGCAAGAGTATATAAGGAAGCAGGTGGTGCTCCCCCTCTTGGCCCAGAGTTGGTAGTGTTTGTCAGTGTGTAGTGGGGGAGAGAACCTATGTGCTGTTATTGTGGCACATTAACCCATGGGGTGCCACACAAACAGTAGAAAAAAATGTTCTAAGGAGACCGAGAACGTTCATTCTCCTCCGCAAAAAGGAAAACTATTTCCCATCTGGAATTGTCCATCTACAGACAACATTTCAGAAAATAACTTATTATACAAACAGGAAGATCTGCAACGCAACGTAAACCATGAGACCGCAGACAATAAATAATAAGGATCAAACATGGCATAAAAGTACAACATACAGCACCGGGGTCCCTACATGCGTCATAACCACGTCCTACACCAACAACCACAAGTCACAAAGTAAAGAGGTTCAGGCAGAGACGGTGGAACATGGGAGGACGGAGGTACCGAGGGGAGATTATAGGTTTTATTAAAAGGCACAAAAGTAAAAGTTGATTAACACAATGAACAATTTGAGATGTCAGATGTGTGTATACAGGGCGAGAAGCATGAATAGAGTGATTGCATAGTCTGCCTCCCCGCTTCTCTTCTCGTGTTTATATGTATAATAAATCAGAATTTCCTTGAAATAATCAGAGTAATTAATGAACCATCTGGAAGCGCTCCTTGACAAACTGGAAATCCTTCTCTACACTAATCATGATATAGAAAGTCATCCACAACCTGTCTCCTCCATACATCTGTGACACGGTCTCCCAGTACTTATCTACACGCAACCTCCGATCCTCTCAATATCTCCTTCTCTCCTCCAGTCTTATCTCTTCTTCCCACAATTACATACAAGATTTCTCCCGTGCTTCCCCATACTCTGGAACTCTCTGCCCCAACACATCAGACTCTCGCCCACCGTGGAAACCTTCAAAAGGTACCTCTTCCGGCAAGCTACAACCTGCAATGACCCTCAGTCTACTAAATGACCGCATGACCACCTCTACCCTCTCCTACTGTATCCTCACCCATCCCTTGTAGACTGAGTCCTCGTGGGCAGGGTCCTCTCTCCTCTACTGTACCTCACCCATCTCTTGTAGACTGTGAGCCCACGTGGGCAGGGTCCTCTCTCCTCTCCTACTGTATCTTCACCCATCCCTTGTAGACAGTGAGCCCTAGTGGGGAGGGTCGACTCTCCTCACCTACTGTATCCTCCCCCATCCCTTGTAGACTGTGAGCCCTCACGGGCAGGCTCCTCTCTCCTCACCTATTGTATCCTCACCCATCCCTTGTAGACTGTGAGCTCTCACAGGTAGGATCCTCTCTCCTCTACTGTACCTCACCCATCCCTTGTAGACTGTGAGCCCTCGTGGACAGGGTCCTCTCTCCTCACCTACTGTATCCTCCCCCATCCCTTGTAGACTGTGAGCCCTCTCGGGCAGGGTCCTCTACCATCACCTACTGTATCCTCGCTCATCCCTTGTAATCTGTGAGCCCTCTCGGGCAGGGTCCTCTCCCCTCACATACCATATCCTCACCCATCCCTTTGTAGACTGTGAGCCCTCTCGGGCAGGGTCCTCTACCATCACATACCATATCCTCACCCATCCCTTGTAGACTGTGAGCCCTCTCGGGAAGGGTCCTCTCTCCTTCTGTACTTTTCTGTGCCTTGTATTGTTCATGTTTATTGTACCTGTCTATGTATGTCCCTTTTCACATGTAAATCGCTATGGGATAAATGGCTCTATAATAATAAATAATAATAATAATAATAGCAGCCATTACATTGTAAGATCGAGGTCACACAGACGGGTGATCTGCAGGGTATTAGTGGCCAACGTTCTTATCCAATAAGGGATACTGTTTATTATGAAAACATGAACAGATAAATTCCACACAAATAGACAGTTGCGCAGCACTCATTACAGTGAGAGTATCGTGAGGGTATAAAGCAATGACACAAAAAACGGCTTCTGTGGAGATTGATGCTGACACTATATGCTGTCAGTACACCGTGTCTACACCGCCCGATAATCTGTCAAACTCTAAAGTCACTGACCCATCGTTCACAATAATTGTGTCATGTCAATGGTGATTAAAAAAGCCCTAAATAGGGCAGAAAGTGTCCCGAGACAATAACAGGAGCAGCTGTAGCATTATAATGAACACATAGTCGGGATTGCCTACACTTTTTCAAAGAACATTTCTCTGCACAATATCTACAGAAATATTTGTACACTTTATCCGTTCATGAAAAGAAAAAGATAGTGGCACTCACCATTTGTTGCTTAAAACTTAGGGTCTTTCATTACAAGTCCATTAAAATGACAGTAGTGGCAGAGAGACACATCAGCAAGACATTCCAGACAGCAGCTGTTTCATGCACAGGTCAATATATGAGTGCACAAAACAGCTGTTGTCTGGAATGTCTTGCTGATGTGTCTCTCTGCCACTACTGTCATTTTAATGGACTTGTAATGAAAGATCCTAAGTTTTAAGCAACAAATGTTGAGTGAATGGGAGAAGGGAAAAGAACGTGTGGAGGCGCTGGGATCAAAGATTTATGTTTATACAAAACATTATTGAAAAAACACATTTATAAATACACCCAAAAATTTGATAAAAACAATTAAAAATTATCTAGGGGGACTACAAATGGTCACCCCCGATCAAGATATACGCATGGCTCACTAATGAGGTGTTCTGCCTGGAACATGAACTGTCGTAAATACCCAAAACAAGCAGTGTGTTAAACAAGACAACCGATATCAATTGAATACAGTACACTAAAGGTCCCGTCACACGGGACGACCTGGCCAGCGACGTCGGAAGCGATGCGGGGGTGCCCGCTCGCTCCCGACATCGCTGGCCAGCTGTCACACAGCCTCGCTGCGGCCGGCGATGCCGCAGCGATGCGGGCAGTGACGTCGCTCGCTGGGCTGGGCTCAGCCCAGCGAGCGACCCGCAGCAACGCTGCGGAATAGGCTGGATCGCCTGTGACATCGCTGTGGCGATGTCACACGGCGCGATCCAGCCTAATCACTGGTCGCAGGTTGCCAGGTTTACTGTTCTTCCTGTAAACCTGGCAACCTGCGACCGGCGATAATTAGCGGTCGCGTCGCTCATTTACACAGCGTGACGTCACTTTTTCGGCGATGTCGCTAGCGACGTCGCCTGGTGTGACGGGACCTTAAGTGCCAAACCGATGGATACAGCGTCTCCCCAGATGCTATTCAAGTGTATGATGATAAGCAGCAATTTTAGACCCCTAATAAACAGTGTGCCCCCTTCATTGAGACAAGTTTAGAGGGCACAACAGAAATTAACACCATTAATGAGCGAGTGCTTAATTGGTTATCAAAACAGGTGTAAATATACAGATGACCCCTATAGATCCTGAAGATAAAAGTATTAGATATTGATTAATAAATGTTTGATAGTCGTGCTCAGTCATGGAGGAAGGGGGAACAAAGAAAGTATAGGCCAGATTTCCTAACTGGTTGTCCAGGTACTGCTGCAAGATAAAGGAAAAAATGCAATCAATAACAAGTGGCAGAGAAATCCATTGAAAATGGGGTAGAAAGTCACCTCAAAGCCATATGTGCAATAATGCTGTGGGCACAGCGAGACCCTGACACCCGGGTGTTCAGTGGGTGAGCCTTGATCCATACGGTCTGTGACAATTGGTCACCGAACCTGGCAGCTCTATAGTGCCTCTTGTTAAACTCAGGCCACTCAGTGAACTGCATGAGCATAAAAGAAGGGTTGCAGCTGCCCTGTCAGTGCTGGTTTATTAAGGCACCTCTCAGTGAGTGTGGTATATGCCTTGTGGTCCGTGTCCAGAAGCCCATATAATAACCGCTAGCCCATCACTGATCAAGGCCCTGAATAACCCCAAGCACTAAATGCTGCCACCAGTTCCTCATTTGATATAGGCCCGGTCCGTGGTCGGGCTTATATTGGGTCAGAAACTAACCCAGGCAGCGTTAAATGAGCACACGGACGTGGGGATCGTGATCAAGATAAAAGGACAACTCGAGATTAAATTTATATATTTAATCACCCTATTGGCACACTAGATTAATATGTATATGTCCAGGTATTATAAGATATTACAGTCAGTTATGCAAATAAAAGATAAACGGGATACACACCGAATTACAGACACATGTGATCAGTTTCCCTAATGCTGGTGGCACCACAAGGGGCAGCATGGAGCCAACCAAGTTCCTGGGTATAATCTGGCTTGATGAAATTATGCCTCCTCAGAAGAATACCAAGATGGAGAATAGGTGGGCCATTTTTATACTGTTATAGACCTTCCCCTGTCCTTCCCATCTCACACCAATTACCTGCCCCTGGGATGTCTCATAGTTCCCACCCCCAGAGTTGTGACAAGAGACTATTAAAAACTATTATGGGTCATAACTTTGCCTGGGAGTGTCGTAGGCGAAAGATAATACTCTCATATTTCCGGTTATGATTTTAGCTTTGTGGTGATGGTACAGATGACTTCTCTGCTGGTATCCCACTGGCCAATATCAAGTTTAAGGTACTTATGATCATCACACACTTATGTAAAAATATGTGCAATGACCGTCTAAATCTTTAGATCCCACATTTATGCTTGACATATTTATAGGAGTGACGGGCCGTGAAATATTAAGAGTTATTTCTCGGCACCTTGTTGTCTGGGCTGTGATTGACTCTTCTATTGAATCTGCAAGTAGAAGGAAGTTAATTCTCACACCTAGCTGGGATGTCCCCAGGCAGTCTTCCTTTTGGATATTTGGTATGGAGCTTCCATTGTGTTATAACAACTGGCCGGGAATACAATTTCCTCAGGTGAATTTTCATACTCCTGGAAATGGAATACGGCTTAGGCCAAAAAAGGTTGGGGCCTATACCGGGAGGGAGTTATGGTGGCCTATGAACAACATGGCTGCTATTGGAATATTGCTTTATTCCTTGCACAGTGTATCTAAAGACAGCCATGCAAGGGGAGGAGTGCACCCACATTTGGCTTCACTGTTATAGGTGCACTGGTCTGACTGGCACTGCTATTGAGCATATGACTAAGGGCTCTGCAATGCTATAGAGCATATGAATATTGGATCTGCACTGCTATTGAGCATATGACTATGGGTCTGCACTGCTATAGAGCATATGACTATGGGTTCTGCACTGCTATAGAGCAAATGACTATGGGGTCTGCACTGAATATTGAGCATATGACTACAGGTTCTGCACTGCTATAGAGCATATGACTATGGGGTCTGCACTGCTATAGAGCATATGACTATGGGGTATGCACTGGTTATTGAGCATATGACTATGGGGTCTGCACTGCTATAGAGCAAATGACTATGCTGTCTGCACTGCTATAGAGCATATGACTATGAGGTCTGCACTGCTATAGAGCATATGACTATGGGGTCTGCACTGCTATAGAGCATATGACTATGGGGTATGCACTGGTTATTGAGCATATGACTACAGGTTCTGCACTGCTATAGAGCATATGACTATGGGGTCTGCACTGCTATAGAGCATATGACTATGGGTTCTGCACTGCTATAGAGCAAATGACTATGGGGTCTGCACTGAATATTGAGCATATGACTACAGGTTCTGCACTGCTATAGAGCATATGACTATGGGGTCTGCACTGCTATAGAGCATATGACTATGGGGTATGCACTGGTTATTGAGCATATGACTATGGGGTCTGCACTGCTATTGAGCATATGACTATGGCGTCTGCACTGCTATAGAGCATATGACTATGGGGTCTGCACTGGTTATTAAGCATATGACTATGGGGTCTGCACTGGTTATTAAGCATATGACTCCGACACGGCCTCCCCTGCTGCACTATCCTACGGCGGATTCAATCTTTCCCACACACCCCGCCCCTCTGACAAACATGGCGGAGGTGTCGGCATACTCCTATCCGACACCTGCTCCTTCGCCCCTATTCCATTGCCCCCCTCTGTTACTCTCCCATCTTTCGAAGCCCACTCTGTCCGCATCTTCTCCCCCTGTAACCTCCAGCTAGCCGTCATCTACCGCCCCCCTGGATCCATCCCCACCTTCCTCGACCACTTTACCACCTGGCTACTACATTTCCTCTCTACTGACATCCCCACCATCATTATGGGCGATTTCAATATCCCCATTGACACTGCCCACCAAACCGCCTCTCAACTTCTTTCCCTGACCTCCTCCTTCGGGCTCTCCCAATGGTCCTCCTCTGCCACCCACAAAGATGGCCACACACTGGATCTCATCTTTACCCGTCTTTGCTCCCTTACTAATCTCACAAACTCAACCCTCCCCCTGTCTGACCACAATCTGCTGACCTTCTCCTCCCTCACCTCCCCTACTACATCACCTCCTCTCCGCAAACTTGATCATCCCCGCAGAAACCTAAAACACATTGATCTACACTCACTCTCAGAATCCCTCCTCCCTCTCGCCAACATAACATCTATATGTGACACAGACACTGCCACCACCCTCTACAACACCACATTAACCAAGGCCCTCGACCTAGCCGCCCCCCTCACACACCACGCTCCACGCACTAATAGGCAACCCTGGCACACCACCCTCACTAAAGACCTGAGACGGGCATCCGGGGTCGCCGAGAGGCGATGGAAAAAATCACGTTCCACTGAGCATTTTGCGCTGTTCAAACAGTCCCTCATTGCCTTCAAGACTGCACTTGCCACCGCCAAACAAACCTTCTTCTTATCCCTAATAACCTCCCTGTCCCACAATCCCAAGCAACTTTTCAAAACCTTCAATTCCTTACTCCGCCCGCCTGCTCCCCCTCCCTCTCCCCTTATCTCTGCAGAAGACTTTGCCTCCTTCTTCAAAGAAAAGATTGACAGAATCAGAGACAGCTTTGATCCACTGTCCCCACAGCCTCCCCTCTCACCTATACTGCCCTCTACTTCCATCAACTGCTTCCCCCCTATAACTGAAGACCAGCTCTCCTCCCTCCTGTCAAAATCACACCTCACCACCAGCGCCCACGACCCGCTCCCATCCCACCTCATTCCCAACCTCACCTCCGTTATCATCCCAGCCCTGACTCATCTTTTTAATCTATCACTCACCACCGGCACCTTCCCGTCAGCCTTCAAACACGCCTTGATCACACCCATCCTCAAAAAACCCTCCCTCGATCCCACAACTGTCTCCAACTACCGCCCTATATCTCTCCTCCCCTTCGCCTCTAAACTACTTGAACAGCATGTC
This sequence comes from Allobates femoralis, assembly GCA_033576535.1. Classification (NCBI taxonomy): domain Eukaryota; kingdom Metazoa; phylum Chordata; class Amphibia; order Anura; family Aromobatidae; genus Allobates; species Allobates femoralis. Next base: position 11,748,377 of record JARQOC010000002.1, read on the forward strand.
CACTCTGAGCTGTCCTCTCACCTCTCCTCCTGCTCCCTCTTTGACCGCCTGCAATCTGGCTTCCGACCCCTCCACTCCACTGAAACAGCCCTGACCAAAGTCACAAATGACCTACTGACTGCCAAAAGCAAGCGCCACTACTCTGTTCTCCTCCTCCTCGACCTGTCAGCCGCCTTCGACACTGTTGACCACTCCCTTCTACTACAGATCCTGGAATCTCTTGGCATCACGGACCTTGCCCTCTCTTTGGATCTCCTCATACTTAACGGACCGCACCTTCAGCGTCACCCACTCCCACACATCCTCCTCGCCCTACCCCCTATCTGTCGGGGTCCCCCAGGGCTCGGTTCTTGGACCATTACTGTTCTCAACCTACACTCTCGGCCTAGGGCAACTCATTGAGTCCCATGGCCTCCAATATCACCTCTACGCCGACGACACCCAAATCTACCTGTCTGGTCCTGACATCGCCTCCCTTCTATCCAAAATTCCACACTGCCTGTCCGCCATCTCATCCTTCTTCTCTGCTCGCTTCCTTAAGCTGAACATGGACAAAACTGAGTTCATAGTCTTCCCCCCAAGATGCTCCCCCTCACTACCTGACCTATCCATCGTCGTCAACGACTGCTCTCTCTCTCCAGTCCCCCATGCCAAGTGCCTCGGGTTATCCTTGACTCTTCCCTCTCCTTCAAGCCCCACATCCAGGCCCTCGCCACCTCCTGCCGACTCCAGCTCAAAAACATCTATAGGATTCGCGCTTTCCTTGACCACGACACTGCTAAAACCCTTATTCACGCTCTCATCATCTCTCGCCTCGATTACTGCAACCTCCTGCTCACCGGCCTCCCCAATACCTCCCTTGCACCTCTCCAAACTATCTTGAACTCCGCTGCCCGCCTAATCCATCTGTCTCCCCGCTACTCCCCTGTCTCCCCCCTCTGCCAAGCCCTTCACTGGCTCCCTACTTCCCAGAGATCCCGGTTTAAAACATTAACCATGACATACAAAGCCATTCACAACCTGTCCCCTCCATACATCTCTGACATGGTCTCCCGATACCTACCCTCACGCAACCTGCGATCCTCCCAAGAGCTTCTCCTCTACTCCCCCCTCATCTCCTCTTCGCACAACCGCATACAGGATTTCTCCCGTGCTTCACCCAGACTCTGGAACTCACTGCCACAACACATCAGACATTCTCCTACCCTGGGAACCTTCAAAAGAAGCCTGAAGACCCACCTGTTCCGCCAAGCCTACCACCTGCAATAAGACCCGGTCCACCACACCGCCTCACGACTGGAACTTCCCCCTCCAACTGTATCTCCACCCACCCCTCGTAGACTGTGAGCCTTTGTGGACAGGATTTCTCCCCTCTTGTTTCTGTACAACTGAATTGTCAACATTTATTGTTACTTGTATTGTTACTATGTTACTTGTCCTAGTCTGCCCTCTTAACATGTAAAGCGCCATGGAATATAATGGCGCTATATAAATAAATAATAATAATAATAATAATAATAATAATAATATGACTATGGGGTCTGCACTGCTATAGAGCATATGACTATGGGGTCTGCACTGGTTATTAAGCATATGACTATGGGGTCTGCACTGCTATAGAGCATATGACTATGGGGTCTGCACTGGTTATTAAGCATATGACTATGGGGTCTGCACTGCTATAGAGCATATGACTATGGGGTCTGCACTGCTATAGAGCATATGACTATGGGGTCTGCACTGATTATTGAGCATATGGCTATGGGGTCTGCACTGGTTATTAAGCATATGACTATGGGGTTTGCACTGCTATAGAGCATATGACTATGGGGTCTGCACTGGTTATTAAGCATATGACTATGGGGTCTGCACTGATTATTGAGCATATGACTATGGGGTCTGCACTGCTATAGAGCATATGACTATGGGGTCTGCACTGGTTATTGAGCATATGACTATGGGGTCTGCACTGCTATAGAGCATATGACTATGGGGTCTGCACTGGTTATTGAGCATATGACTATGGGGTCTGCACTGCTATAGAGCATATGACTATGGGGTCTGCACTGCTATAGAGGATATGACCATGGGGTCTGCACTGCTATAGAGCATATGACTATGGGTCTACACTGGTTATTAAGCATATGACTATGGCGTCTGCACTGCTATAGAGCATATGACTATGGGGTCTGCACTGCTATAGAGCATATGACTATGGGGTCTGCACTGCTATAGAGCATATGACTATGGGGTCTGCACTGATTATTGAGCATATGGCTATGGGGTCTGCACTGGTTATTAAGCATATGACTATGGGGTTTGCACTGCTATAGAGCATATGACTATGGGGTCTGCACTGGTTATTAAGCATATGACTATGGGGTCTGCACTGATTATTGAGCATATGACTATGGGGTCTGCACTGGTTATTGAGCATATGACTATGGGGTCTGCACTGCTATAGATCATATGACTATGGGGTCTGCACTGCTATAGAGGATATGACTATGGGGTCTGCACTGCTATAGAGCATATGACTATGGGGTCTGCACTGGTTATTAAGCATATGACTATGGGGTCTGCACTGCTATAGAGGATATGACTATGGGGTCTGCACTGCTATAGAGCATATGACTATGGGGTCTGCACTGGTTATTAAGCATATTACTATGGCGTCTGCACTGCTATAGAGCATATGACTATGGGGTCTGCACTGGTTATTAAGCATATGACTATGGGGTCTGCACTGGTTATTAAGCATATGACTATGGGGTTTGCACTGCTATAGAGCATATGACTATGGGGTCTGCACTGGTTATTAAGCATATGACTATGGGGTCTGCACTGATTATTGAGCATATGACTATGGGGTCTGCACTGGTTATTGAGCATATGACTATGGGGTCTGCACTGCTATAGAGCATATGACTATGGGGTCTGCACTGCTATAGAGGCATATGACTATGGGGTCTGCACTGCTATAGAGCATATGACTTTTTTTTTATTATTATGCCCTTTACTACAATGTCAATGTCTTCAATACTTAAAATAACAGTGGTACGTGTAACTGCACAGTCCTCCACTCATCTCTGCTGTCCATGTGGTGCGACTGGAAGGCATTGACATAGAGGGACACTCAAACACTGTGTATAGTTCCATTCACTAGTAATATCTACCATGTCTTTTATTTCACTGTTTGTTTTCCTATGTGCTCTCGCCACCAACTTGTATCACCCTATCCCCACTCCATCAACACTCATTCACATCAGCCCCTCTCTCCTCCCCTATGTACAGCTCCCATGGTATCTTCAGTTTACTGAAGACTCTCAGCCCATCATATTCCAAAGTTTGTCATAATAAATCATGTCCTAATTCCAAAAACTATCTGCTCTTCCTCTTTTTACTGCTGCTCCTGTCAGGTGATATTTCTCCCTACCCTGATCCGCCCTCTGCTAACTTCAACCCCTCTCCCACCTCACACAGAAACCCCACTAACCTCATTAGCATTACCTGCACACCTTCATCTCCCTCTTTTAATTGCGCTCTAAGGAATCCACGGTCTGTAGGCAACAAACTTCCATTCATTCATAACTACTTTCTCACTAATTCTCTCAACCTCCTGGCTCTCACTGAAACCTGGATCCAGGATTCAGACACTGCTTCCCCTGCTGCTATTTCTTATGGCGGCTTTCATTTCTCTCATTCCCCGAGACCTGGGAATAGACATGGTGGTGGAGTTGGCCTCCTCCTGTCCCCACAATGTACTTTCCAGGTCATCCCTCCAGCCCCATCACTCTCATTCCCTTCTTTTGAGGTTCACACCATTAGGCTATTCCATCCCCTTCCCCTCAGAGTAGCGGTGGTATACCGCCCCCCAGGGTCACCCACCCAGTTCCTTGACCATTTCTCTGTATGGTTGATACACTTCATGTACTCAGAATTACCAGCCCTCATTCTGGGAGACTGTAACATCCCCATAAGCAGCCCCATCTCCCCATCTGCATCCCAGCTCCTTTCTCTAACCACGTCACTCGGCCTCTCACAGCTCTCAACCTCTGAGACACACAAGTTTGGCAACACCCTTGACCTGATCTTTGCTCGGCTCTGCTCTACCTCCTCCTTAGACAACTCACCTCTTCTCTCCGACCACAACATTCTCTCCTTCTCACTTACTAACCCTCACTCACTACAGCCCACTGCTACCTATCACACATTCAGAAATCTACAGGCCATTAACCCTCATGCACTCACAGACTCCCTCATCTCATCACTGTCCCCAATCTCCTCCTTCTCCTATCCAGATCTGGCAGTAAATCACTATAATAATACTCTCAGAAGCTCCCTGGACCAAGTAGCGCCCCTCACCCTCAGAACCTCCAAACATAGAACAAAACAGCCGTGGCTCACATCACAAACTCGATTTCTCCAGCGATGCTCTAGGAGTGCTGAACGTCTATGGAGGAAAACTCGCTCACCAGGAGACTTTATCCATTATAAATTCATGCTAAAAACCTACAACTCCGCCCTTCACCTTGCCAAACAGATCTACTTCACCACCCTGGTCTCCTCACTATCCAACAATCTAAAAAAAAACTCTTTGACACCTTTCACTCTCTCCTCAGTCCTAAAGTGCTGGCCCCCATCACCGACCTCTGTGCTGATGATCTGGCCTCTTGCTTTATGGAGAAAATAGACAACATCCGCCAGGAAATCAGCTCCCATCCTCCAAGCACTGCCACTCCCATTCTTCCCCACATCTCCTCCAGCTCACTCTCCACATTTGACCCAGTTACGGAAGAAGAGGAGATTGCCAGGCTCCTCTCTTCTTCTCATCCCACTACATGCACCACTGACCCTATCCCCTCACACCTACTCCAGTCTCTCCGTCCAGTCGTCACCCCTCACCTAACCAAAATCTTCAACCTCTCACTCTCTTTTGGCATCTTCCCCTCCTCCTTCAAACACTCGATCATTACTCCATTATTAAAGAAAGCTTCTCTCGACCCATCCTGCACAAATAACTACTGAGCAGTCTCCAACCTCCCCTTCATCTCTAAACTCCTGGAGCGCCTGGTCTACTCCCACCTCACCTATTACCTCTCTGCTCACTGTCTTCTAGATCCATTACAGTCTGGCTTCCGCCCCTTCACTCTACAGAAACTGCCCTCATCAAAGTGACCAATGACCTACTGACAGCAAAACGTAATGGCGACCACTCTCTGCTTATTCTTCTAGATCTCTCTGCAGCTTTTGACACTGTAGACCACCATCTCCTACTCTCTATGTTGCACTCCTTTGGTATAAAAGACACCGCTCTCTCCTGGCTCTCCTCCTATCTTTCTGACCGCTCTTTCATCATTTGTTGCCTCCACTTCCCTCCCTCTTCCTCTCACTATTGGGGTCCCTCAGGGTTCAGTCCTTAGACCTCTTCTCTCTCTACACAGCCCCGATTGGACACACCATCAGCAGATTTGGCTTCCAGTACCATCTGTATGCTGACGACACACAATTATACACTTCAGCACCTAACCTTACCCCTGCGGTGTTAAAGAACACCAATGACTGTCTAGCTGCTGTTTCCAACATCATGTCGGCTCTCTATTTAAAACTCAACCTCTCCAAAACTGAACTTCTTTTGCTCCCGCCCTCCACTAACCTCCCTAAATCTGACATCTCTCTCTCAGTGAACAGTACCACGATAACTCCTAGGCAGCAGGCTCGCTGTCTGGGTGTCACGTTTCATGCCGATCTATCCTTCACCTCCTATATACAATCTCTTGTCCGTTCTTGTCGCTTACACCTGAAGAACATCTCTAGAGTCTGCCCCTTTCTCACCATGGAAACAACTAAAACCCTCACCGTGGCCCTAATCCACTCCTGCCTTGATTATTGCAATTCTCTGTTAATTGGCCTCCCCCTCTCTAAACTCTCCCCTCTACAGTCCATCCTTAATGCAGCAGCCAGGACCAACTACCTGGCCAATCGTTACTCAGATGCCTCCGCTCTGTGCCAGTCATTGCATTGGCTGCCTATACACTGTAGGATAAAGTTCAAATTGCTTGTTCTCACCCACAAAGCTCTTCACAATGCAGCACCTCCCTACATCTCCTCCTCCATCTCTGTCTATCACCGCCCCCCCGTTCTCTTCACAGTGCAGCACCCCCCTACATCTCCTCCCTCATCTCTGTCTATCACCCCACCCGTTCTCTTCACAATGCAGCGCCCCCCTACATCTCCTCCCTCATCTCTGTCTATCACCCCACCTGTTCACTACGTTCTATAAATGACCTTCGACCAACATCTGCACTAATCTGATCCTCCCACTCCCGGCTCCAAGACTTTTCCAGAGCTGCACCAAACCTCTGGAATGCTTTACCCAAAGAAATCAGGACTATCCACAACTTGCATGGCTTCAGACGCTCACTAAAAACACATCTCTTTTAAGGCGGCCTATCATGCCCCCTAACAAAATTCCTTTGTACTGTACATAGCCCATTCACTATCTCTCTGGACATTACTCTTCTTCATACTCCACCAAACCCAAAAGCTTTACACAGATTGTCTGGTGACCATTCATGTAACTTTACTTCTATCCTCCAATTCCTCAAGATGCCTGGACCATTAGTGTAATAAGCCCCTGCACTTTGTGTAACCCCTATCTCGTTGTAGATTGTAAGCTCTTGAGCAGGGTCACCCTTATTTTTTGTTTTATCTATTGTATTGTATTTATTACATTGTTTCTATGCTTATTGTATTGTTTCCTATTATTGTACTGTATTATTTCTCTACTGGAATTACTGTATTATATTGTGTATTCTCTTACTGTATTATACTGTGTATTTTCATCTATTACCCACTGTATTGTAAAGCGCTGCGGAATATGTTGGCGCTATATAAATAAAGATTTTATTTATTTACCTCCTCGATCGTACCAGGGAAGTGTTTGTGAAAAGCAATTCTCACGCCCGTCGACCCAGAGATAGGATTGGGAGAGTGGAACCACTGGGGATAATATTTGTTACGAATATCTAATTTAAAGTGCATTTCCTGAAGCAGTAACACTTGGACTCCCATCTTAGACGTACCATATAGGACCTGGTTACGCTTTTGGGGGTTATTGAAATCCTGCACGTTCAAGGAGGCAAACTTTATAGAGCTCATGTCACAGAGTACTCCAGAGGGGGAAGAGAGGTATACGTCACACTCCGCACAATCTCTAAATCCAATGAAGGGGTAGAGAGTAGGGTAAGTAATTAAGAAAATAGAGAGGAACGTGGGAATAAGAAGAAAGCAGAGAAAAAACAGATACAGAAATAAGAGAAGAAAGGAAGAGAAGCCTACCAACAGGGTAGGATACGTCACGTACCTAGGACGCGACGAATAGACTGTAGTGAGTTCTGTGAAGTTCAGAACAATACAATCAAACTTAAAATTCAAGTTTCCCTACGAGGGAAGTGTCCAGCAACGAGATCACCAATAGGATCCCCGGCTAAACCCCCCCCGGAAAATACAGCTCTAAAATATCATCAGAATAAGTACTATCTAGCGATGAACTGCGAAACATTTCCTTATGAAATGTATAACAAACGTGTGCATTTCCATCCCACCGAGGAGTCTCGAGTAGAGGTAAACATAAAGGTGATTTATTAAATATAATAATTCCATACGATCTGTAAAGGAATAGTAGTGATATAAAATCACTCCATCCCACAGACTCCAAATTACTTAATAAAAAAGAAGAAAACGGAGAGAAAGTGTGCGTGTTTAAACAAAGTTTTTTTTTACTTTTTTCGCAGTGCCATGAAGAACATAAAAGGTGCTTCACAAGGGGCAAACACAATGACCACTGCACATTGTAGACGTTATACAAATTGTACAGGGAACAAAGCATACATTACATGCAGATGCTAGTAGGAAATACATCTCCAAGACATCTGTAGTCACAACTAGTACAAATCAATAATAAAGTGCAAGTGCAGTGATATCAGGTTAACAACAGATGATAATACCGGTATCCCACCAGCAGTGCAAAATTACAGATCACAAGAAACTATTGTTCCATATACATGTTATGGGAAACAGGAGTAAGATATAAAAGCCTGTCCCATTACTGTGCTACAATAGACATAGTGCAAGTATTGTCAGAGTCTTTACCCCACAGTGAAGGATCCCCCACTCACTGTCCCCAACGTACGTTTCCTCCATGTAGTATGCTTCATCAGGGGGGAGCGATTGTTTAATCACGCACACTTTCTCTCCATATTCTTATTTTTTATTATAAAAGTGATTTATATCTCATAGGAGATAGAGGCAATTAGGAGGGACGAGCTCAGAAGTCATCTCAAATTAAGGGAAAAAATGCAGGGCTAGTGAGAACCATGTGGATGTCACCTTGGAGCACGTCTTTTATCATGGCTAATGAGTCCCAAAACTTGTCAATAAATGTAGGGTGGGTCGTCCCTGCATTACAGTCCGGGTAGGAAGGGGGGGAAGCAAGTACGGGAAGATGGATGGAGGGAAAAAAGGGGGGAGGTAAGAAAAGGAAGGGGGAGGAGGGGAGTGGGACGGATTGGGGTAGCCGGGGGGAGGCAGGAGAAGGGAGGGAAGGATAAAATGAAAGGCAAGAAGACACCACCCCCCTTTCGTGTTTACCCGGCAGGGTACAAGAGTATACAGGACTTAAGGAGGCAGGAGCCCATGTATCAATGTGGAGTGAGCGCAATAAACATGCAGTATCTGCCTCTCAGGAGAGGATCTCAAAAGGGGGCCGTATATCCCAAGAGGATCTGGAGAAACAATTGACATCTAGAGCTGGAAACCAGTCTTGTAACAGTGGACCAGTCTTCCCCGAACAACGGCAGGGACTCTGGATCCCCATCCAGTACAAAGAGAAAGAAAAAAATCAGGAAGCGGAGCGTTAACGATAGGCAGAACTACGCTATAGTTCAACATGACGGGGGCCAGGTGTGCTTCTCCTCCGTGATTTCTGAGGCAACGGCACACCTCTTCTCTCACCTCCCCTACGGATTGGTTGGTAGGGGTTCGATGGCCAGTCTGGTAGAGAGATTGCAGGAAGATTTAGGCCTTCCAGGAAGGTTGTCAGATCTGCTGGGCCACAAGGCAGGAAGAGGTTGCCTTGATGTCACACCTGTAGTTGAAAGGGGAAGCCCCGTGAGTACGAGATCTCCCTCTCTCTAAGGGCCTCGGTGACTGTATGGAGGGCTCTATGTTTTATCAGGGTGGCCCTGAACAGATCTGCCATAAAGTGAACCACCACCCTGTCAAAGTTGAGAGGGCCCTTGAGCCTGGCCTGCTTCATAATGTCCTCCTTTAAGTAGTAATGATGGAGGCAACAGATGACGTCACAAGGGTTACTCAAATCAGAAGACCTGGGTCTTAGGGCTCTATAAGTTCTATCAATAACAATCGAAATGTTCACCGGTCTGTCCAACAGGGTGTTAAACAGGGACTGTAAAGTGGGTGCTAGCTCCAGCGGTCTCATCGCCTCAGGGAAACCGCGTATTTGAATATTGCTACCTCAATCTCTGTTCTCAGAGTCCTCAAAAAGGTTGAATAAGTGAGCAAACTGTTCAGAGTGACGGTCTAGGATCTGCTGGTGTTCTGTAAGCGTGAGTGCGGTTGCAGCTGTAGTTGTCTCAACCGCCGTCACTCGTTCTGAGATATGGGCAACCGTGGAGCTAAGCCCTTGTATTTCAACTTTGCATAGTGGCTGGGGCCACAAGGGACTGGGTACGCAGGTTTCGGGCGGTCGGTTTGCAGGGATGTCACGGGTGGTCCGTGCCTGAGCCTGTGCTCTTGGGTGACAATGAAAAAGGGTATATTTACAGGGATTAAAGTTGTCAGTCGTGACGCCACCTGTAGGTCCGGTGATGGCACCGGCGCTGCTTAGAACTCTGGGGGGTGGGCGGCAGCAAGGTGTTGTGGCTCTCTACAGGAAGAGCGGGGTCCCTGGGCTGTATGTATGGCACCCCTGCGGGGGATTGCAACAGGACCTATCGGTGCAGGGAGGGATGTACACCTCGGCACACACAGCATACAACACCTTTCACCTCAGACCTGGAGGAGGAGCTCCACTGGCTGTCCCTAAGCCAGATGCCCTACAAAAGATCCAGGCCTGAGGGGAGGAGTCAGGTTAGTTCTAGTCAGACAGAGAAGAGAGCAGTTGTAAGGAGCTGGTTGCTGGGACCAAGCAGGCCCAGAACCAGGGGACACTGACCTAGCTGTGCTGAGCCCTAGGGAGAGGGACGGAGGCCAGTGGGAGAAGCAAGAAGAAGGGAACAGACTTGTGAACCCCTTTTGTTACCCGGACACCAGAGTCCGCAACTGCTGATAAGATATAGCAGCAGGAATAGTCCGGACAGATCAGGAAGGATCCATTCCCCCTGAAGTAACCCGTAGAAGAATCCAAACTTGACCAAGTAAAGGACCAGGGACCTAGCCGAGGGTAGGAATCCCAAAGAGAGGTCCTCATTGTCAGTTGTGAAACAGAAAAAAAAACAGCACTGTTGCGCCACACCACTAAATTTCACCACAATGTGGTTCTATTAAATGAACACTAACCTTTCCAGGTTGTGCACGAATCCGCACAACCAGATTAAGCGTATAGGGAGATAGGGTCCATAAAGTTGATGATCATCAGACCTCTTTGTGAAGAGAGGATATTTTACACTCCTTGAGTTGGTAGAAATCACTTGCTTCTCTCCTCAGAGCCGGCTGATCATGTGATGAACACAGGTGGAGTTTGGATGATGCAGTGCCAGGTCCTATGGACTTGCCCAAGCTGCTCGCTACACCGCGCTCCCCGAAGGGAGAATAGGTATGAATGATAGAAGGAGCGGTGTTAGAATGTGGCGCTAGGTAACACAAGATCAAGCCTTCATAGAATTACCGTAGGTTTATTACACAAAGCTGCAGGGTGCGACCACAACGCGTTTCGACACACAAATCGGCGTCTTTCTCAAGTGGACGAAACGCGTTGTGGTCGCACCCTGCAGCTTTGTGTAATAAACCTACGGTAATTCTATGAAGGCTTGATCTTGTGTTACCTAGCGCCACATTCTAACACCGCTCCTTCTATCATTCATACTCATTGTCAGTTGTGGAACAGAACCCTGAGAGGGAGAAGTGTGGCACCCCGCCATGCAGGCGTCACAAAGGGGTACTGCACCCATAAAAGAGGCGCAGATACTCCAGCTGCAGGTGGATTCTAGGATGGTAGGTGGAACCCATAACCAGAACTCCCACACTAGATTACACGGTGGGAGGTTACCCAGGAGGGAACAAAAAACACCTCTGGGGGGAACTAGAGGGAGTCGGGCAGTGAGCCTGAAGGAACAAGGAGGTCTTTTGGCCTCTGAGGAAGGAGAGTTGGAGGATAGGGTCTCTCGGCTGAGAGACCAGGAGAGAGGGAGTAGGAGAAAGGGCTCCCAGGCGCAGACAGTTTACCGGGCTCTGGAGCCCGCACCTGTGGGATACAATAGGACCACAGAGAATCCAGAGTCCCGTGGAGTATCCCATTCTCCTGTGCACCTGAGCAGTCCAAAAGAGGGAACCAGGTGGCTAGCCAGCAGATGGTTACCCGATGGCAGCATGGGTGAGAGAAAGAGTGGAGGTCAGGCTGATTTCAAGTCACCGGGCTTCATATAACTACTGGGAAGCAGGTGTCATCTCACCAGAAACTACAGGTGGCGTCACGACAAACTTTGTAGATAATCCCCTGTACAGATTTTCCCCTTTTTGGAAAGATAGGCCCAGGACACAGGGTCAGGCGCGGCCACCATTCCCTGTGACAAGGTTAACCCTCTCGGAGCCTGACATCCGAGTACCCCAGAGCCTGGGCGCAACATATCTTTTTCTGGCTTCAAGAACAGGATCCCGTGCCCGGTACTACCGGGTACTGTGCGCCTTGAACTTGGACTTAAAACAAACTTTTTCCGCCATTGCTTGGCGCCAAAAATGGGTTCCCGCCATTACTGCAGGAGGACCCAAGATGGCGCCGTAGCCATGTACTAAACACTGTGTGCAGGCCCGGGGGTGTGCCTCAGCCACTAGAAGAAGGAGAGCCAAGACGGAGGAGCCAAAAACTGTGGCCGCCCCGATTGCCATCAATCAATCAGAGGGGCGGCCCACAGGAAGTTCCCAGGGAGTGCCCGCCCATAAGAAGACAAACCGGAAGAGAAGGACAGAAACGACAAGGCTCTTTCGTACCCGGCAGCATTGCGGCACCCGGTTGGAGAGACATTGTGTGCGAGCTTGAGGAGCAGACCCAAGCCGCGCAAAGAGACCCGGCAGCAATATCCCTCTTGACCTTGGAGGGGGATGCTGACTACTGGAGGGACGCTTTTGGTTGGGCTCCGCCAGGAGATAGAAGAAGCCCTGGCGTGGGTGTGCCGGCGGTGGAGCGCGGAGTGGACCTACGAACTTTCTTCCATGAGAGTGGACCGCGAGGCGGGAGAGGCGGCAGTGGCCGCACGCGCAGTTGAGGATCATTGTGCCTCTCTACCATCCATTGCACCACCCATCCAGACTCGGGACACGGGATTCAGACAGAACCCCCGACTTCAAAACCGCCAGCAGTTGTCTCCGGCTGGAGGCAGCGCGGACGTCCCCAACAGAACCCAATATTGTAATCCAGGAGGAGTATGATGACATCGATGAAGAGGAACTGGAGGGCGCAGAGGGAGCCTCAGGAGGGAGCACCCCAGAAGCTGTGTGGTGGACCACGTGGCAGCGGCAGCAGCGAGGAGCCCCCGCCATATTGAGCTCAGGGGAAACCTGAGTGGTGCCCAGAGTCCCAACCGGCAACTCACCACCTCCACAGTACCAACCACCCCAGCGGTTTCAATCAACGTTGGACGAGAGAGACCATCTGGCCAGACAGAGACGAAGAGAGGAGTGCTTCCAACGAGAACAGGCGACTTCGGGATGAGGCCAGATCGCAGCCCCCGCTTCCAATGGAGTTATGCCGCCTAGGAACTGTTATCTCTGTATACCAAGAAGATGGCTGGGGATTTCTTCGAGAACCCGGACTAATGGACGACTTATTTTTTGCCAGACGCGACGTGGAATTCCACCTGCGGAAAGGACACCTGAATAGAGACCTTTATAGAGTGAGCAGGTTACATATGAGCGGTACCCCGGCCCATTAGGCTGGTTCGCTATCAAGATTTCCCGCGTAGAGACCCTGCCCCCGCAATAGACTCCCGCGTTGAGACATTACCATGTAAATAGCCCCTCCAGCAACCATGTCCCTCTTTATTTTGCCTTCCCTTTTTGCAAGCCCTGAATAATGAGTGTCCCCTGAGAATGTCTTTGGCTGAAGTCTTAGTGACTTTTTATTTGAACTTTTTCCTTGTTTGATAATGTGTGCTGAATGAGCAGCGGCCCAGCGGTGATAACACACACTGGACTGTGCTGGAGAATACATTACCGCTGGGCCCGCATAGTTAGTACCGGTCCCCGTTGGGCCAAGTCAACAATGTCTTTTATGCAGAAAGTGCAACCGGAGAGTAAGAACTTTGCCGACAGGTGACCTGAGGACTGTGAAGTCTAGTAACTAACTGCTGCATAGTTATGTGTATATATGTAACGTTACAAGAAAGTGCCTCCCAGCAATGGGAAGAAATCTAAATATGCTTAGTTGGATTCTAGGATGGTGGGTGGAACCCATAACCAGCACTTCCACACTAGATTACACGGTGGGAGGTTACCCGGGAGGGAACAAAAACCACCTCTGGAGGGTCGTGGCCTGATGTCTGACCAAGATGGCTGCTAAATACAGGAGCCCTGAGACCCATGGGCTTCAAAGCGACATTTAGCGACCTGCAGAAGCTAAAACCTAGCCAACCCTGCACTAAATCCCATAGGATGCTCTGGACAGTGGCGAGGGAAAGTCGGACCCCTGATGGATTAAAGATAGCCGACCTGCAGCATCCCTGGAAGGCGGTGGTGCAATCCTCTGGCATCCTCCATCAACCATCGGAGCCCTGGGGTATATCTGACACCATCAAGTAAGACCCACTCAAACCGCACTGGGCTTAGAGCTTATTTTGCCCCCAAGACTGTGCCCTGGCCCACTTTGACTGGATTGAAGCCCCCCCCCCCCTCGGCCTGCCACGAGGCAGTCCCGCCATAAGGGATTGTGAGGCCCTGTGACGCTGCAGACGGAGGTTCCCTGCCGCTCCGGCGTGTTCCTCTGCGCTGACACTGCGAACCGAGGAGAGCGGTGAGTGCACATATCGCGGGTATCCGCGCAGTGCTGAGAGCGGGCGCATCCGGGAGGTGGCGGGGACTGGCCCTAATTGTTTGGCGCTGGCTGAGCGGCAGAGGTGTGTGTGGGCGGCTGGACGGGAGGAGGTGGCGTACTTTGACCCCGGAGGGATCTCTCTGCACCCACAGCGCGCCTGTAATAGAAGTGCTGAGGCCAGAAAACGTCTTGACGGAGCGGAGGAGGTGAGAGGGCTGTTCTACTACACCTACAACTTAAGCAGACAGAACTATGCTAGAGATCTTATAAATTGGCAATAGGGGACTATAGGTGGCTTCCTGGTTAAACCCTGCTTCACAGCACCATTGGACAAACTTTTTCTTTTCATGCTCATAGTGTCTTCTTTCTCTGCAAACTACCTGCAAACTGCCTCAAACCACCAGCCTGCCTAAGTCTTACTAAGAACTGTATAAACCCCAGCCAGTAATCATAAATAAGTTACACTTTCATTAAGCCTATTGACCACTTGATGGGCAAAGCTCGCCCAGGACCGTATCGCTTCTATAATAGACTGACAGCCTTTTTTGCCCCAAACCGTTCTCAACCAGCAGGATCACCTAAAATGGCGCGCCAACCACCTTCCCCACAGCGCTCCACTCGGTCATCACGCCGCAATTCTATGGCCTCTACATCCTCTGCTTCCTCGGGCGCAGCTGCGCTGGCCGAAGCCCCGGTCACCCAAACACCTCCTGGCTGGACTCCGAGTCTCGCTACAGGAGGATATGCGGTCCATGATGGAAGGATTGAGGGGAGAAGTCACTGATCTAACATTCCGTACAACGCATTTAGAAGGCAAAATGGGGGAGCTGGTGCGCATAATGAACTGCTTGATGCTCACTACACTTTACAAGACAAACTAGAGAAAGCCACCCTTAAGACACTGGATCTTGAGGATAGATCCCGTCGAAACAATGTGAAACTTAGAGGCATCCCAGAGAGTACCCCCTCCACTGATTTGAGAAATTTATTACAAAACTTTATAGCTGCTATACTCCCTGATATGAGACCTAAAGACGTCATCATTGATCGAATTCACCGCCTCCCAAGACCATCACAGTTGGATCCTGCCCCTCCTAGGGATGTCCTCGCTAGAATTCATTTCTACGAAGTCAAGGAGGAATTTATGCGAGCACTCAGAGCAGGTGCTACGGTGCCAGAACCCTATCGAAATATAGCAGTTTACCCAGATCTTTCGGCTGGTACTCTTGCACGAAGACGAACCTTCCAAGAAGTCACTACTCACTAGACTACTGAGGGAGCGCCAAATGGAATATCGCTGGGGATATCCCATGAAACTCATCATCAAAAGGGACAATGTTTCTCATGTGTATCACTCTCTGAAGCAAGCGGAAGATCTGCTGCGACGATGGGATCAACTCCCAAATAGACCTCCGCCAGGTTCCGCTGAGGATGGCCAAGCAGATCCGGAGACTACTGATCTGTCGGTTATACAACATCTGGAGCCGATTTGACTGATGCGGTGAACATGCTTCTGTATTTAATCTTTTAGCCCATGGGGACTCTATTCCTGCCTTTTATGTCTTTGACCTCTCTTCACTTATTCTCTTTTATATTCAAACTTATTTCTCTACCTCTTTACAACACTCTGATCCTTCGCTTACATTACTCAAATCACTCTCTTCTCTGATCTGCTGCTATCTCTTCTCCATCTACATGTAATCTTGTTCTATTCCCTTGACCCCTTCTTCCCCTTCCCCTTTCTTGCTATGCTAGTTCTCCACTACTCTCTCTTGCTATTTTCACTATTATTCACCTTTTCACATTCTACCAAAGATTTGGTAGGATAGAAGGGTCAGGGAGCCCATAAGGCGTACAGACCCCATGACTTTCTGGGAGGTAGGGAGTTAATAGGGAAAGGTATGGGATTGGGGGATTCGTATGAGGCAGTAGTGGGCTATTGGTAAAAGGGGGGTGTACTTAGGACAGGAAGAGGGGGAGCATTAGGGGACATTACAGGAGTGAGGGAGGAAGTGACCCTCACTCCATTTCCGGAGATCAGAGCAGTTTGCTGGGTATTGTTGGTAGTGCAGGATCTGACTTACCACCATGGCAGATCTTGCAGCTTTGAGAGCACTCATCCAGGGTGCTGCAGCGGTGCATGGGGCGCAGGCAGTGCAGGAGTATGTGAGGGCTGCCTGCGCTTCCCCATCCAGAAAGAAAAAGAAAAGGGCGCATGTGTAGACACACAGGGCTATTTGTATAAATAAAAAGTGCCAGTGCACTCACCTATAATGGTTGTGTACGTCTACACAACCAAGATTAAACGTGTGGGTGATGGGGCTCCGGGTCGCCTCTTTCTATTAGTGCTGCCGTCCTGCCGGTGTTTGCGTTCACAACTCCGTGCTCCGCGTATTTCACGTAATCCTACCGGACCGGATACCACGTCACCGCAGGTCCTCAGTATGATTATCCTGGTAATTAGGTAACCACAGGTCCTCAACACTCCAGATATTCCAGGCTGCTCCTGCCGCTTTGGCTCCGTAGACAGAGAACTCACATAAAAACAATAGTACAGCGGTCTCAAGGAGCGCCAAAGGAATACTGGACAAATTAATGGATAAGAACCGACCTTTATTCTTCCTCCAATACCACTGCCACAACGCGTTTCGACGGTTTAAGCCGTCTTCATCAGGTGGGGTAAAGGAGAATGTTACAATGACAGCTTTATAAAGGGGTGGTATTTTACATAATTTAGACCACATGTTGTAATCAATTAACCCTTTCATTGCAAAACTCAATGTAATGCATTTTTTACCAATCAACCTCTTATTTTCCCTTAAACCATCAATGTGTACTCGTATTTAAAAACTTTATACCTGAATTCATAAACTCACAATTCTTAATAAAAACGTCCTATCTAGATTTAAAAATGGTTAAAAAAAATTTTTTTTCCCTTTTTTTTAAATTTATAAAAATTAGATATATACTTAAAACTATGTAAAACTACGGAGATTTTGTAATCAATTCAGGTGGCACCTTTTCAGATTTGATGGTTTGATGTGTTTTCCATCATGAGGTTCAAAACCTCTAAGGTGCAGGGTGCCTCTTTTTTGTGAATCCAAAAAAACTTCCTATAGACTGGGAGTATATAATGCCGCATTGCTATAGATTGTAGGACTGAAAACCCCCACAAATTATTAAAGTCACCCTGGGAACCCTCTCAGGGTGTCTTCACAATGCTATACTGTGATTTCCAGCCCCCAATACAAAAGTTACATTTCTTAAAGCGACAGTACCCTTTTATAAAAATAACGTTGTAGAATTGCCTACTACTATTATAAACTCCACAAATTGTTCAAATCACCCTGGGGATCTTCTCATGATGTGCTGACAATGCTATACAACGATTTCCAGCTCCCGATTCAAACGTTAAATTTCTTAAAAAGACAGTACACGTTCATAAAAATGGCCGAAAATAACCTTGTACAATTACCCACTATTATTATAAACCCCACAAATTGTTAAAATCACCCCGAGAACCTTGTTAATATGTCTTGACAATGCTATACTGTGATTTTTAGCCCCCAAGTCAAACCTTAAATTTATTAAAGAGACAGTACACTTTCATATAATATTTGTCCAGTATTCCTTTGGCGCTCCCTGAGACCGCTGTACTATTGTTTTTATGCGCTTCCCCATCGGCACCAGCCCCTCCACCCCCTCTGCACGTGGTCGTCGATCGCGTCCACCAGAGCGATATTCCCCGGAGTCACGGGGGGGAGGCGGGCTCGTTCAGGGACCCGGTGGGGACCCTCGGCGGCAGCGTGGGTGCCCATCCGCTCAGGGGCCCGCGCTGGCCGACTCGAGGAATCCACGGCGGGGCCGCGATGCTCTGGAAGTGGGCGGGGCCAGCCGGGAGAAATTGCATGGCGGCGGCTCCCGGGCAGGTACAGCGAGGGGAGAGCGCTGAGCAACCACAGGATGCCTTACCAACCCCCCGAAATCGGCGGGGGCAGGAGCGGCCTCCGGTAACGGAGGGGCCAACGACGCCGGGGGGACAAGAGACACCAGGGCGCAGTCTGCGGTCATGGCCGGTGGCCGGGAGAGAGAGGCAGAGCATGGAGGCCCTGGAGAAAGGGGGCAGGAGGACCCGGTCAGCAGCGGCAGCAGCGGTGGCTCCCAGGTATGGCGGGGGTGGCACCCAGAGGGGCACTGCAGCAGGTGCAGGGTCCAGGGTTTCTATAACGGACCCTCCTGAAGGATCAGGGAGGGGCTCCCAACGCGGCCCGGCTATGGTGCAGCCCTCCTGCAGTCGGCAGGGTGGGTTTGAGACTGGGGTCCCTTTGGAGGGCTCTGGTCAGAAGAGGCCAAGAGGGCAGTCGATGAGCAGCAGGACACGGAGGACACAAGGACGGTCCTCCAAGAAACAGCGGCCAGCCAGGGGGGCCGTTGCCGACACGGAGGCTAGGGGCGGCAGCAGTGGTCGGCTGGGCTCGGGGTCGGCACCCTGGGTGGCACGGAAGACGAGAGCGAGGAGGAAGGAGTGCTATCGAACGGATCATCATCATCGCAGAGTCAGACGCCGGAGGACTCCATTGCGGCTGCACCGCGGCAGCCTGGTGAGAATGTTTCTATTGTTCGTAATTGTTTATCAGGAGTAGATGGGAATGTTGGTGGGCTGCCGGGGGCGATGTTGTCGGGGGTATCCGTCGGGGGGGACGTAGTGGGTCAGTTGTTAGGTCTGTTGCAAAGTTTATTGTCCGGCGGAGGAGGGGGTGGCCTGTCTGGTTCTCCAGTAGGAGCCTGGGTGGGTCCGAGCGCAGCCACGGTGAGTAGTGGGGTGGTGGCTGCGGAGCAGCCGAGGGACGGTGTTACTGTTGCAGCATCGACGGTGCCGGATGCGGCAGTCGATGCGTCTGGGGGGGAGAAGGAAAAGGAAGATGAAGTTGTGAGATTGGATGATAAGGCCAAGAGTGAGGTATACGTTTGTTATGAGAGCCCGTTGGGGGCTCACCTTAAAAAAGAGGTGAGGGAAAAAATTTGGAAAGGGGAGTATGTCGAAATTTTTTCACTGCTCCCTCTTGGAAAATTTAATTTGGATAAGGTTAAGCCTAGTGACTCCAAGAAGGAGAAGGAGGAGG
Source organism: Allobates femoralis (assembly GCA_033576535.1). Taxonomy (NCBI): domain Eukaryota; kingdom Metazoa; phylum Chordata; class Amphibia; order Anura; family Aromobatidae; genus Allobates; species Allobates femoralis. The sequence continues at coordinate 11,767,766 of JARQOC010000002.1, forward strand.
AGGAGAAGCGTCGTTATCGGCTTATTCCGAGAACGTTTGCGAATTGGTTGCAGGCCTTTGCTATCTTAGCGAGTGTGGTGGGTGAAAAGGAACCGGTGCATTGTTCCGCCCTGTTTGGTTACTTGAACGCTATAGGGGAGGCTTACAGGGTGTACGGGGGCTTGGCATGGTTACGTTATGATGAGCAATTCAGGCAGCGCAAGGCTTTGCGTCCGACTATGAGGTCGGACCATAAGGATATTTCCTTGTGGTTGCAGCTCATGACTGCTCCGGCTCAGCCCTTTCGTGGGGGGGCCGGGGCGTCGGGATCTGGAGCGGGTGCCCTGGCCACATTCCGTAAAGGTTGCTGTTGGCAGTTCAATGAGGGGCAGTGTAAGTTTGGAGTGTCGTGCAGGTTTAAGCATGAGTGCTCAGGGTGCGGAGGCACCCATAGTCTGGCAAGATGTTTTAAAAAAGGCAGGGGAAAAGGCGGAGATGCGGCTGGAAAAAGGGAGGACTCCGGTGAGAGTCGAGGCGATGGCGCCGTTTCTAAGTAGATATCCTGATATCGAAGCCGCCAGGTTGTTGAGGTCTGGGTTTTTGTTAGGTTTTAGAATTCCGTCGTTTACGGTGGGGGCGGTGTTTTGCTCTAAGAATTTGAGATCGGCCGCGGCCCATCCGGAGGTGGTTGTGGCTAAATTGAGTAAGGAGGTGGAGTTGGGACGTATGGTGGGTCCATTTCAGGACCCGCCTTGCGAGAACCTGCGAGTGTCTCCATTGGGGTGGTCCCGAAAAAGGAGCCAAACAAGTTCAGGTTGATCCACCACCTGTCTTTCCCGGAAGGTGCGTCAGTAAATGATGGTATCGCTCCGGAGCTTTCGGCGGTTTGTTATGTGTCGTTTGATAGAGCGGTTGCATTGGTAAGGTCTGCTGGTCCGGGGGCTTTGATGGCAAAGTCAGATGTGGAATCGGCTTTTCGTTTGTTGCCGGTTCACCCGGACAGCCAGCATTTATTGGGTTGCATGTGGGAGGGGAGTTTTTATGTTGATCGTTGTCTGCCGATGGGTTGTTCGATTTCTTGTTCTTACTTTGAGGCTTTTAGTTCGTTTGTGGAATGGGTGGTTAGGGACGTGTCAGGTATGGATTCCATTATCCATTACTTGGACGATTTTTTCTGCGTGGGACCGGCTGGTTCCTCAGTTTGTGCTGCTTTGTTGTTCACGTTACAGAAGGTTGCAGGATGGTTTGGCATTCCGCTGGCAGAGGAAAAAACGAAAGGACCGGTTACGGTGTTATGTTTCCTGGGAATTGAAATTGATTCGGTGGCCGGGGAATGCCGGCTCCCTATGAACAAACTTGAGGATTTGAGGCAATCAGTGTCAAAGATGTGCGGGGCCAGGAAGGTGAGGCTTAAGGAGGTCCAGTCATTGTTGGGGAAGCTTAATTTTGCGTGCAGAATTTTGCCGATGGGCCGGGTTTTTGCTAGGCGGCTAGCAGTTGCTATGTCAGGTAAATCATGCCCGGCGCATTTTGTGCGCATTACCAGAGGACTTAGAGAGGATTTGCGTGTTTGGGACGTTTTTCTGCAGGAGTACAATGGCCGCACGTTATGGCCTCAGAGAGTAGTGCCTAATAGCGTGTTACAGCTGTTCACGGATGCGGCGGGTTCTCTTGGTTTTGGTGCCTTTTTTAAGGGACATTGGTGTGCGGGGACGTGGCCCGCAGTGTGGAAAGAGCAGGGCTTGGTACGTAATTTGGCGCTGTTGGAGCTGTTTCCTATTGTGGTCGCGGTGGAATTATGGGGGCAGGAATTTTCGGACAGGAAAGTGTGTTTCCATTGTGATACTATGTCAGTGGTGTACGCAATTAATTCATTGTCAGCCAAGTCGCCGTCAGTGGTGGACTATCTGCGGCATTTGGTTTTGCGGTGCTTGCAATGGAATATTCAAGTGGTAGCTAAGCATGTTCCGGGTGTTTGCAATGAGGTGGCTGATTCGCTTTCACGGTTTCAGTTTTGCAGGTTTCGGGAACTAGTGCCGTGGGCGGACGAGGAAGGATTGCAGTGTCCGGACGGTTTATGGAATCTGGTGACGTCGTGAGGCAGTTGATTCGCAGATCGGTGACCGAGGCCACTTGGTGCCGATACGGTAAAGTGTGGCAAGAATGGGAGGAGTTTACAGATATGCCACGGGAGGATGGCGGCATGGATGATGTACAGGCGTTACTGACGTTTATAGGTAACGATTTTGTGGAAGGGTGGTCTGCATCTGCGGTGTCACAGAGGGTGGCAGCGCTGGCTTTTCGGTTTCGGTTGCTAGGGCAACATGACGCGACTAAGGATTTTAGGGTACGTCAGGCGCTGAAAGGATTCCGGAGGGGTGTTCGTCGGAGGGATGCTCGGAGACCAATTTCGGTGGTAGTGTTGGAGAGGCTGGTGAATTGTGTGCTAAGGGTTTGTCGGTCAGAATATGAGGGAGCTCTATTCTCAGTGGCTTTTCTGTTAGCCTTTTTTGGGGCCTTCAGAATTGGGGAGTTGGTGAGCCCGTCCAGGAGTAGGGCAGGCGGTTTGTCTTCAAGTGATGTGGCGATTGTGGAGGAGCGGGTGGAGTGTTGGTTACGGAGTTCAAAGGTGGATCAAGAAGGACGAGGCCGGTTAGTAGTGGTCTATGCCCTCGTTGGGAGTAATGTGTGTCCGGTGACTGTGTTACGGCGTTTTTTGGCATTCCGGGGTGGTTGCCCGGGGCCATTGTTGCGACATCACGATGGTTCCTTTTTGTCTAGATTTCAGTTTGGGGCGCTGTTGAAGGAGTGTTTAAGGAAAATCGGCGAGCGGCCGGAAGAATACGGCACGCACTCTTTTCGTATTGGGGCGGCCACGGAGGCTTCACGATGGGGGTTGGGAGAGGATGTTGTGAGAAAGATCGGGAGGTGGGAATCTTCCCGTTTTCGTTTGTATGTTCGGCCTCATTTGTTGGCCCGATGATATGGTGAGCGGCGTGTCCTCCCCTCCTCTATATCAAAAAAAAAAAAAAAGGTGTGGGGGATGTCGGGGGGGCCGACACGGTTAATATTATAGTTTATTTGTTTTGTTCTGGTTGGTGATTATGACATTAGGTTTGTTTGTTTGTATTTTCTGCTTATTCAGGCCCCTGCTTGGTATGGATCCTGGGACATTCCTACGTATTTTGGGGGGCCCGTCGAGCGGATGTTCGCCCGGATGGTCGCCAGTTGGGATTGGACAGATCTGCGGCGACTGTGAAGTGGTTGGGTATTCGTGGTATGACTTGGGGGAGGGTGTTGCCGGAATTCGAGTATTTTTGTTCGGTTAATCGACCACCGGATGTGTTAGTTCTGCATGTTGGGGGGAACGATTTGGGGGTGAGGGCGTCTCGGGAGTTGATCAGAGACATAAAGTGCGATTTGTTACGATTGTGGTGTTCTCATCCTGGTTTGATTGTGGTGTGGTCTGACATGGTTCCGCGTGGGAGATGGAAGTTTGCGAGGTCGATAGACAAAATTAATATGGCTCGAGTGAAGGTGAACAAGGTGGTGGCAGCGTTTGTGGCACGAAATGGTGGAATTGTAGTACGGCACAGGGAGTTGGAGTCGTCATCGCGGGAATACTTGAAAGCAGATCGGGTGCACTTGACTGAGATTGGGATGGATATATGGGCGTTAAATTTGAGAGAAGGTGTGGAGCAAGCGTTGGGTGTGTGGCGGGTCCAGGCCAGGTAAGGGGTCACCTGTCCTGTTCTGTGGCGGGGGTAGGCCTGGTCCAGAGGCATTGAATCTTCGATGTTAATTGGGAGGTGAGCCACTTTTAAGATATAGTGGCTCCGGTTATAAGTACCTGGCAAGCACGGGTTCTGCCAGGCTGGTGTATTGTTTATCGGTAGCAATACCTTTTCCCTGGGGCCAGTGTGTTGCGGCCAGGGACGATAAGTTAAAGGGGAGGACTTCTGGACCGGATCTACCCAGGTGTGAGAGGTGGAGTGCTTATTGTTATGTTGGGACACCCGTTGGACGGTGTACCCGTTGGTTTATTATTAGTATGTAAAAGAATAGGCAATAAAGGCTGCTGTGGCCAAATTGTTAACCAAGTCACTAGCAGTTGTGTCGTTATTTAAGTTACGTTGGGGTTAATTTTGAAATAAGTAGGTCTATTAACGACCGAAAAATCCTCCCTTGAATGTCAAGACTGCCCCTGTAGGTGCATTTTTTTTGCACCCTCAAATGGATACTTAAGATAGGTATCCCCTTTTCTTTTTTGTTTTTTTTTATATTGAAGAAGAACCCTGATATCCAGAAGACCCTTGTTGTTAGGGGTATTGTTCTTTAAAATTTTTGCTAGTTTACATTTGTAATGTTGAGTTAAAGGGAACCTGTCAGGTGGTTTATGTCCCCCCAGCTATCACTGTCTGTAGCTGCAGCTTTATAATATCAGTCTAATCATCCCTCTCTGAGCTCATAGTGGAATGTGAAAGGTGAAAAAAAAGCATTTATACACTTATATTTCAGTCCCCACCTTGGAGGAGGGGGACTGTCTGGCAGGATAATAGTTAACTCACTATTAACTTTGGTAGCTAAAGGACCTGTGTGATGTAACGATCATGTGACCATAGTGTGGGCGGAGCTAAGCAAACGTATTATGTTCTATGAGAACTTAGCTCTGCCTATTGTAGTCACATGGTTGTGACATCACATCAGGTCTCCCAATGTCGAGCCCACTAGGACGAGGGTACTCGGTACCGGACCGGGTCTTTTACTGGGGAAGTCACGGGTGGTCCTGGTCCGGTCCGTGTCCCGTGCCCTGGCAAATAAAGGGGGGTATTTACAGGGGATTGTCACTCGTGACGCCACCCACTTGATGCGGCCAGTGATGGGGGCCGCCGCTGCTGCAGAACCTCCGGGGTGATGTGATGGCAGCGGAGATGGTGTAGTTCCAGTGGGAAGAACTGTATCCCCCGGGGCAGTAAGGGTTAAGTCTATGGTGAGGTTGTAACACACTTACTTCGCAGACGCTGCAGGGATCTCTCCTCCTGGCTGGTGCTGACAGGCTGGATCCTGTATGGAGAGAATAGCTTTCACACAGAGACTCAAGGGAAGCTGTTCCAGGGTTTTCCAAAGCTTTACTCTGTTGTTCAGACAGTTCAAGTACAGTTCTTACACGGTTCAAATACACGGGCACATTCTCCCTCTCCGGGTTCCCTTTGCTCTGCAGCCAGGCCTCTCTCTCTTTGTGACCCCTCACACAGTCTGTAGTGTCCTTTCCGGGCTGTTGCATTCTCTTTACTCTGTGTTGTGCGACACTGGACAGTATGGCGGTGACTCGGGCTTCTGTGAGTCCTAGTGTGTCACTGAGCTGCCTGTCCTTAAGGGTAGGGACCTCAATCTGGAACTCAGACCCCTCGTCGTGTTGTTTGGGGATACCGGGTGAACTACGGTGTGATGAATATTGGTAGGGAATGTTGCCATGTCCCCCATGTTCCATTCCTCCCAGAAAGCAATTGGTGGGGCCCATCTCACTCCTAGAGAGATGGGCCCCCACCCTTGGTAGGCAGAGGTCATTCATCTGGCAAATGGTGGAGTGGTTGGTGTGTGGATGGAAGCCAACAGGCAGCGCGGGACGCTCTTCCTCAACTTTGGTGTGCAATCGGCTGGGAGATGGAGATCAGGTGACGCTTCCGGGTTTCTGTGGGGCCAGTGAAGGGGAAATGGTGTCTTCTGCGCAGACTGGACGGAGCCGTGACTGTAGCATTGGTATCTCGTGGGCCGTCCACCCTGTGATGCTGTCGAGTGTAGAAGTGAACTCTACGTGTCTTGACGGTGGCGGGGCTTGTGCTCGCAGGAATGTGGGATGACTGTGGGCCATGTAGGCATGATGTTGGCTAGTGGGGTTTTCTCGGAGTGGCCATGTTTCATGTCCAGACGAGGATAGAATCATGACTGGAGATATGGGGGTGTTGTCTTCCGTCTGCAATGCCCATGGACGCGGCTAGGGAACATTGTAGAATTTGGGTGTCCATGTCTCCACTCAGAGGGGTGGGAGTTGTGGGACGGGCCGGAGGTGCGAGATGGTGGAGACAGGGGTCAGCCCATGGTGTATGGGGGTCTTCTGCCCCATCTCCACCTGGTATTTCATCTGAAGAGGCATTATTCCACCAAAGCCAGAGATTACCCAAGGAACAGATTGGCATCACGCCGCCCTTGTGGTGCCATCAGCACTAAGGTAACTGCTCACACGTGTATGTAATTCTGTGTATTCCATTCATCCTTTTATTGGCATATCTGACTGTAATATTTGTAACATCTGAATAATAACTGTAAATAATAATATCTAGTGTACCATTAGGGTGATTAAATATATAAATTTAATCTTGAGTTGCTCTCTTATCTTGATCACGATTCCCACGTCCGTGTGCTCATATAACGCTACCTGGGTTGGTTTCTGACCCAATATAAGCCCGACCACGGACCGGACTTATATTAAACGAGAAGCTGGTGGCAGCATTTGTGCTTGGGGTTATTCAGGGTCTCTGTCAGTGACGGGGTGGAGGAGATTATATGTGCTTCTAGCTGCGGGCTAGAAGGCATATACCACACTCACTGAGAGGTGCCTTGATAAACCAGCACAGGCAGGGCAGCTGCGGCCCTTCTTTATCCTCAGGCAGTTCTCTGACTGATCTGGGTTTAACAGGAGGCGCTGTGGAGCTGCCAGGTTCAGTGGCCGATTCACCACATACGGTCCCTTCTAGAGCCGATACTCTACTCAGCCCAGCCTCCAGCAGTCCTCAGCACGAGGCTCTACCAGGCTCTTTCCTTCTGTTCCTTTCAGTATCCTAGGAGGGCTACTCCACCTGCAGTCAGTGGCTTCAGCTGCTGTCTAGGGCATGGGTTCCACCGTCCCTCTCTGTTCTGTCACACTCCTGGTGGCATCAGCGTCGGATGGGCTTTCTCTCCCCTCTGGCTCGCACTGGCTCAGTACGGATTCTGCGCTCCTAGCCTTGCACTCACAGGACGTGTGACTGTCTTTCTGTCTTTCAGCTTAGCTCAGCTTCTGGTCTTTTCATCTCAGCCCACTGTGGCCTACTCACTTCCTTCACTCCTCCCCCTTCCTATATACTCTCAAGTCACCTGACTTCTGGTGTGCCCAACCCACTCCTCTGATCCACCACCCCTCAATCTCATAGAGCATCTAATCTCAGGGCTGGATGTTACCTCCTTCTGCACGTGGGTATGTGGGCTGTGAGGGTGTTGTTGTACAACAAGTGTCCTACCTGCCTGGCTGCAGTTCCCTTTTGTGGCCTCCTGGACGCAGGGCGCCACACCAACATGTTCTAGCACAAGGCTGAAATGTTAACTATTAACCTGCCAAACAGTCCCCGTCCTCCAAGCTGGGGACTGACTGCCTCATTACATAAGGAAATGTCAGTGTATAAATGCTTTTTTTTCACCTTTCATATTACACTATGAGCTCAGACAGGGATGATTAGACTGGTATTATATAGCTACAGGGACAGACAGTGATAGCTGGGGGAGCATAAACCACCTGACAGGTTCTCTTTAAATTGTAACTTTCTTTGTAATCCTCCTTACTACCCTCCCCATCTCGACCCTGTAGTTTGTCTTGTTTGTTTCTACCCGTCCTTCCTTTGTATTCCCAGTTGTGTCCCCCCCTGATTTCCTTTCCTGGTCGAAACCACCTATAACCACTGCAGCTGACTTAACATACGCGTTTTATCTCGTGCTAATCACAAATCTCTTCCATCAACAGATTGGGTAGTCTCTGGTCGTGTCATCATGAGCATTAACTGTGTCACCATTAACGTCAATGGGCTAAATTCGCCTGTGAAGCGTTCCCTGGCCTGGTCGCAACTCAGAAAACTTCAGGGAGATGTTGTGTTTTCTTCAGGAAACCCACTTGCTTAGAGGTGACAATTATCATATGTCGTCTGCTTTGTTCCCTTATCAATACTTTGCAAATGCTGAGGCGAAGAAAGCGGGGTGGCTATTTTTATTCTCAGATCTCTCTCTTTCAGACTTGTTGACCAGATCTCCGATCCTCAAGGCAGGTACTTGGTAGTGGTAGGGTACATCAATGACACGCTGTATTCACTGGTCTCCATTTATGGACCCAACTCAGGACAATTCAGATATTTTCGCTCATTGTTCCCCAAGTTGACATTTATGTGTAAAGGTCTCACAGTAATGGCGGGTGATTTTAACTTCCCAGTGTGTAAACGTTTAGACTGTTCATCTGTCTCCAACTGCCGTGGTGATATGGGTAATCTAATTTCAGCTTCCCATCTTCACGATATATGGCGTTACACTCACGGAGAGGAGAGGGACTTCACCTTCTTGTCCTCACGTCACCACACGTACAGTAGGCTGGACTACGTCTTGATTAATGACCCCCTTCTCTCTAGATGCAAATCAACCACTATTGGAAACATCACTTGGTCGGACCACACTCCAGTCTCATTACAGATCATAGATTCCGCTCAGGTAGCCCTGACCTCGCTCTGGAGACTGAACGACTATCTACTAGCTAATCCTGAAAATATTGCCTTCGTTTCTGACCAACTTAAAACTTACTTTTCCCTAAACAACAGTGTACAAACGAATCCTGAATTTAATTGGCTAGCCCATAAAACGGTGATCCGGGGAACATTTATTCAGCTAGCTTCCAGACTTAAGAGGGAAAGAGAGGCTCAGATTAAATTGCTCAAGCTTAAAATAACAAACTTAGAAACCCTACACAAACAGGGCCCCCTGTCGTCCACACATGCGGAACTTTCAAAGGCAGGATCTCCGCACGTTGCTACTGACTAAAGTGGAATTTAAGCTGAAAAAAAGTAAAGCCAGATTTTACGGAATGGGCAATAGGGCGGGCACTATACTAGCCAGGCGTATTAAGAAAAAACAAGAAGCTTCCAAAATCTCTCATCTGATTACTTCTACAGGACAAAAAATAACTAACCCTTTATTGATAGCAGAGGAATTTCAAAAATATTACGAAAAATTGTATAATCTGCACTCTGACCCTCAAACACCTCAGCCCTCAAAAGAGGCAATAAAAAAATTCTTAGATAAGGTACAGCTTCCCTCCCTAACGTCTGTCCAGCAAGCGGCCTTAAATGCCCCCTTCTTAGACTCAGAAATCCGAGAAGTTATCAAATCCATGAAAAAAAGCTCGGCCCCGGGACCTGACGGTTTCTCTTACCAGTACTACACCTCTTTTACTGATATTCTCCTACCGCATTTATTAGCACTATTTAACTTCTGGAGAGGTTCGGGTAAGATCCGCCCTGAGGGTCTAGAAGACTTAATCTCTGCGATCCCGAAGCCCGGCAAGCCCCTGACGTCCCCAGGGAATTTCAGACCAATCGCTCTTTTAAATTGCGATTTAAAAATATATGCAAAAATCTTAGCGAACCGCCTCATGTGTGTCATCACTTCCCTGATTGGAATGGAGTGACTCACCGTGGCCGGGACTCCGGGTTAGACAGGTGTTCGCTTCCTCCTCCTTGTCACGGGTGGACCGCGCCTGCCGGCAGTGGGGCCCGGTGGTGCAGATCAAAAGTGATGAGATGTCTTGTGGGAACATATTAAGGGGTTAATTGTTTTGTGATGCCACCTATGAGAGATTCGGTAACTGTACCGACGCTGCGGGGCCTCCGGGGGATGGAATGCAGCAAGATGGAACGCTCCCCACAGGCTGAGCGGTGATCCCCGGAGCCAGAAGCTGCACAAGATGTTGTGAGGCAGCTGCGTTTACCTTAGCATGCGGATGAACAGTTCATAAGAAGGCACGGACACTGTAAGTCTCTGTAACGGGTTCTTTACTGTAACCAGCACGCAATACATGGTATACAGTTTGTAGGTAGTGGACCGGGTGGACTCAGCAATGACCAGTGTGTTCTCAGAGATCCGCGGTGTTCCTCCATTCTATCTAAGTACTGTGCCGTTGTCGCCCAGGAATACCAGGTCGGGTACAGGGAGGCTGCTTGAATGCCCTATCCGGGGTATACGTTCCGGATGCTTTGGGGAGCCTTGGGTCCCTTGATGGATACACCGCTGGTTAGATGACTGGATTTGGCGATGGTGGGGTGCTCCTGTAGAGCGGTCCCTCCACTCTTCTGTTTTGCATAGCAGAGCTGAACTGCTGCTAGCTTTGGTACCAGCAAACCGGCTGTAGATGGGCACGGGGTGATTCTGAGCCCGCATGTTGATGCCCGGAGATCGGTTGGTAATGCATCGGGAGTAATGGTGCTCAACCGTGGTGACGGTAGGGAGATGGCCGGTAGAAGGTGGCCAGGGGGCTGCACGAAACTGTGCAACCCCCTCTCCTAAGTTGCAGAGCTGGGAATCTGCAGAGGTCTTCTACGTTGCTGTTACACTCCCAGACTCTAGACCAACTAACTAATTGTCCTAAACTTTCCACTACACACTACCCTTACACTTTGCCCACCAGGACCTGATTGGCCCTCTATGCTAGGTGATGCATGCAGGGTATGGATCTCTGAGTTAACTGTGTGATTGCTGGGTCGGAGAATATTGCTGCTGCATTTATGGCTGCAATACCCTCCTGTGACGCACTCGGTGCGGGGCGCCAAAGGAGCAGGTCGGGTTTATACCGTCCAGACAAGCATCTGATGGCACCAGACGTATTATCGACCTTTTAGAGGTCATGGAGAGAAGTGGTCCCCCTGGTGCGCTCTTGTCTTTAGACGCGGAAAAAGCGTTCGACAGAGTGCATTGGGGGTACCTTGAAGAAGTGCTTGGGAGATTTGGTCTTGTGGGAGATATTAGATCGGCCATTATGGCATTGTACTCTTCTCCCAACGCAAAGGTGAGAGCTTCGGGTTTTGTCTCCTCCACGTTGCAAATAACTAATGGCACACGGCAGGGCTGTCCTCTGTCCCCGCTTATCTTCGCTCTGATAATGGAGCCGTTAGCGGCCAGAGTGAGAGTGGAGAGCGGTATCTCTGGACCTGTGATAGAGAAGATTGAACATAAAATGGGACTTTATGCAGACGATGTCATCTTTGTCTGTTCTGATGTGGAGGAGACCATTCCCAGAATAAAGTCACTACTGAGTGAGTTTGCTGCAATCTCATATTATAAGCTTAACGCTGCTAAGTCTCTTATCTATCCCATCAACATCTCCCAGTTACAAAAACTTCTCCTCCAATCAAAATTCCTTTTTGTGTGGTCCCCTTTGGGGATTCCATATCTGGGAATCCAAATAGCGAACACTAAGGATATAGTTCGCCGCAACTTTGAGATTCTTTCTGGTGAACTCAGGGCGGAACTGCACTCTCTTAAAACCTTAAACCTGTCGTGGATTGCCAGGATTCAGATCGTAAAGATGACATACTTGCCTAAAATTCTTTACTACCTAAGATGTATCCCATTACTCTTCCCTAAACGTTTCATCTCCTCCTTACAATCGTTCCTGAATCGCTTCATATGCTCATGTCCCCGGTAGCCTTGGGAGGTATGGGAGTCCCAGACTTACACCTTTACTACTCTGCAATACATCTGTCTGCTGCAAGAGCCTGGTGGTCGAATGGCACGGCTCCTCTGTGGAAACAAATTGAACAATCCTTCGCCCCACGTAACTCCACCAAATTACTGTTAGAAATGACTCTTCTAACGCCAAGACAAGACATGACATTACTGAGATCTATGACAGCCTTGCTGGACGTGTGGTGCCGACATAACCGAAGCACACTAAATTTCTTACATCATCATGTCTTGCTTTTGGCAGTGGAGCAATCGGTGGAGTCCCTTTCCCTCTCCCTTTGGAGAGACAGAGGATTGACAAATCTTCGCCAGATTAGGGAGGGAACTGGGGTAAAATCCTTTTCGGAGCTGATGACGTCTTTTGGTGTGCCCCGCAGTACTTTCTACCGCTACTTGCAGATCCGACATTTCATTCACTCTGTGCATCTCCCAGTGGTGGATGCGGGGGAATTTGATAGCACGCTCCAGAGACATTTCAAATCTGCACACTCGAACGACCATGGGATTGCTGTCCTCTATCGAGCACTAACAATTGCTGGAAACTCAACCAAACTCCCATATATGTTGAAATGGGAACGATACCTGTCGTTTGACTCTGACCTCTCTACCTGGCAGGAAGCTGCATTGCGAGCTTTTGCATACTCTAGATGTATCAATCACTTTGAACAGATTAAAAAGATACATATGGACTGGTACATCACCCCATTGAAAATGTCACGGTTTTCAAAACAGCTCCCCCAGACTTCGCCAAGGTGCTGGAAGCAGTGCAATCAGATAGGCAATACACCGCACCTCTGGTGGTTCTGCCCTAAAGTGATGGAGTTCTGGAGGGACATTGAGGCTCTCCTCACTGCCCTCACGGGCGTCGCATTTGAACTCACAGCAACTCTCGCGGTGTTAAGCATTGGCCTGATGGACTGGCCGTCTCCAGTCCGACCGATGGTGGCAATTGTGCTAGCGGCCGCTCGTAGGTGCCTGGCGGGTCTATGGAGGGAGTCGTCGTTGCCTTCCAGGGGAATGGTGGTGGAGGCGATTAACACTCATTTCCAGTACGAACTACTCTTGGCCCATGATTCCATGAGGCGTACAAAGGTCCTGGCGTGGTGGGACTTGTGGACTGATTCGCCTTATAACATAGTTGCTGTTTAGCTATGACATGAGAAATGCCTATTTCCTCTTTGTCGACTTGATTATATGGAAATGTAACCTGATTTTGGAACCTAGTCTATACTCTAAATACTTCAATCTGCGGCTGTTGAATCTCTAACATTGTAAAATAAGGAAATGTTGGTTGGTTCCTCTTCCTTTCCCCTCTCTACCCTCTTGAGTGGATTTCCCCCTCCCTCCTGTTGCTAAACGTCATGTTAGGTATTTGTCCTTTCCCTGATCTACCTCTCTTTCCCTTTCTTGTTTTCTTCTTTTTCCCCTTTTTCCCCTTTTCTTGGTACTTTTTCCTTTTAATAGATATCTACTAAGATGTTAACTGTGAGGAAGCTAACCCGCCTGGTTAGGGTGGCTCCTTCACGGCATTATAAAATTTGGATTGGATCCTGCTGTTTTTTTTTAGTTCTTGTTTACTGTTTGACTTGATATTGTCATTCTGGAATAATACATGCTAGTCATGAATACCTGAAATAAAAAGTAATGGTTTTAAAAAAAAAAACACCTCTGGGGGAACTAGAGGGAGTCGGGCAGTGAGCCTGAAGGAACTTTTGGCCTCTGAGGAAGGAGAGTTGGAGGAGAGGGTTTCTCGGCTGAGGGACCAGGAGAGAGGGAGTAGGAGAAAGGGCTCTCAGGCGCAGACAGTTTACCGAGCACCGGAGCCCGTTTGCCCGACTGCTTGGAGGGGACCCACCAGGTCCTTGAGGCTAGGGTCACACTTGCATTGTGACCCTAGCCTGACGCAAGTATTGTCTACTGCAGCGCAAAGCATTTAATGCTTTAATGTGTGTACAAAGTGTACGGAGCGGAGCCGCTTGTGTACAAGTTGTACGGAGCTGAGCCGTGTGTGTACGAGGTGTACAGAGTGGCGCCGCGTGTGTGCGAGGCGTACGGAGCGGAGCCGAGTGTGTACAAGGTGTACAGAGCGGAGCCGCATGTGTACAAGGTGTATGGAGTGGAGTCATGTGTGTACGGAGCAGAGCAGCTTGTGTATGAGGTGTACAGATTGGAGCCGCGTGTGTACGAGGTGTATGGATCGAAACCGTGTGTGTACAAGGTGTACCGAGCGGAGCCGTGTGTGTATGAGGTGTATGGATCGGAGCCGTGTGTATGAGGTGCATGGAGCGGAGCCGTGTGTGTACGAGGTGTATAGAGTGGAGCCGTGTGTATAAGGTGTACGGATCTGAGCCGCGTGTGTACAAGGTGTACGGAGCGGAGCCGTGTGTGTACGAGGTGTATGGAGCGGAGCCGTGTGTATGAAGTGTACGGAGTGGAGCCGTGTGTGTACAAGGTGTATGGAGCGGAACCAAGTGTGTGCGAGGTGTACGGTGCGGAACCGAGTGCTTAGAAGGTGTCCGGAGTGCAACTGCATGTGTACGAGGTGTACGGAGTGGAGCTGTATCTGTATGAGGTCTACGGAGCGGAGCCGCGTGCGTACGACGCGTATGGAGCATAGCCGCGTGCATACGAGGTATGTGTACCAGTGGCGTTTGAAGGGTACTTTTAAAAAGCGCAAGGGAACGCAAACGCATTTTAGCCCGCTCCTAACAACGTGTAATATACTCACTGTCAAAAACAGCTCTTGCTGGTTTCAGCAGTCACTGTTCCTGTAAGGCTGCCTTCACATAGGCATTTTTTCAAAAATGCGGCAGTTACGGTAATAAAAACGCATCTGCCGCATTTTTCGCCTAGCGGCCGCACTTGCTAACCGTTTTCAGCAGGCCCCATGCATTGTCTATGGGTAAGTGTGCGGCAAGTGCGGTTCCGGCCGCAAAAAAAAAAACGCCGCTGACCGCAGTTTTTTTACGCAGCCGCAACTGCCGCACACTTACCGCAAGCCCCGTAGACAATGCATAGGGCTTGCCGCGAGAGCAAAGCAAGTGCAGCCGCTAGGCGGAAAATGCGGCAGATGCGGGGTTTTTACCGCAACTGGCGCATTTTTAAAAAAAACACCTATGTGAAAAGGCCCTAAGTGTAAAAATCGCATTTGGATGATTGGTCACTTGGTCACATGACATCTACTCAGAACACGGGGGCGCCAAACTGAACTCTTGCCCCGGGTGCCAGAAAACCTAGATACACCTCTGCCAATAGCGGCAGCCACTGATCTCAGACAGATTGTCATGTAGTGAGATCTGCAGCTGCTCTGTTTCCTGTATCTCCGCACACACAGGAAATAGAGCAGCAGCAGCTGCAGCTCACGCTACATTACAGGCTGAGAGTCTGAGAGATCAGCAGCCGATGTTGGGGGCAGTGCTCATGGGGCCCAGAGGGTGAGTTGTGGGGGCAGCGCTCAGGGGGCCCGAGGGTGAGGTGTGGGGGCAGCACTCAGGGGGCCCTGTCAGGGTCAAATTACACCAGGGGGGAGACAGCGTGCAGGGGGGGAGGCAGGCACAGGTTGGAGACCCAGCGGACAGGGAGTGGACAGGCGCAGGGAGAAGATAGCGTGCAGGTGAAGACAGGTGCAGTGGAGAGAGACAGTATGCAGGGGAGAGGGGAGATAGGTGCGCAGGGGGGACACAGTGCACAGGAAGGAGACAGGCACAGGGGTAGACAGGTGTAGGGGAGAGACACAGCTCACAGGGAGGGGAACAAGTGACGCGCCCAAGGGTGTGGGGTACTCGGGTATCAGGCAGCAGAAGGGATTAACTTTGTCATGGGGAATGGCGGCCGTGCCTGATCCCGTATCCTGGGGATTGTTCTTTTGAAAGGGGGAATTATTTACAAGGATTATGTACAAGTTTGTCGTGACGCCACCTGCAGTACCTGGTGAGATGTCACCAGCGCCGCTAAAGTCCTCCGGAGGTTGGTGGTATTGCGGCAATGATAGTGTAGTCCTCCTCAGGCAGGACTGAGACCTCCGGGGCAGCGTAGTGAGGGTGAGCAGGTTGTAGTGGAGCTGAGATTGTAGGGAGAGTTGGAATTGTGGAGCCCCAAGGGACGTGGGGTACTCGGTGCCGGACCGGATGGTATTGGGGATGTCACAGGTGGCCTGGTCCGGACCGTGTCCCTAGGCTCGGCACAATAAAAGGGGGATATGTACAAGGGATATGTCACGGGTGACGCCACCCACTTGTTGCGGCTAGTGATGGGGCCGCCGCTGCTGCAGAACCTCCGGGGGTGATGTGAGGGCAGCGGAGGTGGTATAGTTCCAGTGGGGAGAACTGTATCCCCGGGGCAGTAAAGGGTTAAAGTCTATTGGGGTTATAGATGGTGGGGAAGAGTTGGAGGACACACACTCACGTTTAGTTGATACTGTAATTCCATTCTTGTCCTGATGCTGCAGAGCTGACAGGCTGGATCTGCAGGGAGGAATTGTCTCTGTGCTAGATCTGGAGCAAAGGTCGCAATCACAACACAGACTCCAAAGTTGTTTTCCAAGGCTTTACTGCTGATATTATTGCAGGCTATAGTCCACGGAGTCTGTAATGGAGGTTGAGCTCTCTCCCCACACCCTGTCCGGGTCGTTGGCTTCCTTTTGCTGCACTGTGTGTGTGTGTCCTGAGCTGCTGCTAGTAGCTAGGCTGCTGGGATTCCTCACGTCTCTCTGTATTCTGCTCGTACCACTTGGCTAGGCAACTTGAGTCCTTAAAGCTGTGCTGACCCCTCCGGGTTGCTTCGCTCTGGTACTAGGGGGCATCTAGAGATCCCACTGTTCCTGGATTCGCTGTGCTGTGGGTGCCAGACACAGTACCGGATCCGGTGTCCGTTGTGTGTGCTCTTCTGGGGTAAGTGAAGGTATCACTCCAGCTCCCAGACGTGTTCCTCTGTCTTTCGTTCTCCTGTTCCTCTGACCCTTGCTAGGTCTGCACTGAGCTAACTCTGCTCTGTGTCCTTTCCTCAGCCCTGCTCCGAGCTGAACTCTTCTCAGTTCTCCAGGAACTGACTGAGCTCTCCCTCATGGACAAGAGTATATAAGGGAGCAGGAGGTGCTCCCTCTATTGCCCAGAGGTGGTAGTGTTTGTCAGTGTGTAGTGGGGGAGAGAACCCATGTGATGTTATTGTGGCACATTAACCCATGGGGTGCCACATTCCCCCTTAGTTAAATACAGTACTCCGGGACTGTGGAAAAACAAGTAAACAACGATTAAACACAATTAATATTTACATAGACATAAAAATGAAAAAGTACAAAAATCACTAAAATGTGAAAAAGAGTTCGAAAGTCAAAAAGTAGTCTTTCCAGAGGTTTAGTCTATTGCCTCCGGGCTGATGAATATATACAAGAGAGTTCTTACCACAACCAGTCCGTGGTATATATGGTCCATAAGTAAATAAGGAGAGTTCAAAGTTCATACAGGATAGTCTCTGTAGGTACTGGGCTTTTTAACGTTGCAAGAACTATATACATTTGTCCACTGAATTCAACTTATATTCAAACAACATATTTACATTATATTCTTAATTGCATCTTAATCTTTGTACCTAGCCGGTATCTGACCTTGGGTACTACGCTCTGATCTGCGCAATGTTGGTGGAGTTAGTATGAAAGTGTGAGTGGACGTGTACCTATTTGGGGTGCTTGGTGTTATGGCAGATGGAGGTCTGACTGCAGGACTGGCAAGTTCACTGGGACCAGGAATCTGTTCTTCCTCTTCGGATTCTACTTCCAGTTCTTCAAGTCTTGGGTCTTCTTCAGGTAACACAGGTTCTGGTAACACGGGTTCTGGTTTTGGGTCTATCATCGAAGGGAATGCAATCATTGGTACGACAACTGCTCCATGGTAATTTGGCCATGTTTTAGGAAAGTCTCCTAGTACCGTGTGGAATACTTCTTCTTTTTCTTGAATAGGTTGGACCTGTACGGGTTCCATGACTTCAGGTGTCTTCAGTGTTTCAGGACACAATTTAAGTTGATCACGAGATACGACTTGTGAAGTTCTTCCTTCATCTTTGCTTATCAAATAGGTTTTAACACTGTCTAGGTTAGATGGTAAGACTGTGTATGGGACGGTTTCCCACTGATTGTCCAGTTTGTTTGTACGTCTCTTTCTCTTGAGAACTTGATCACCTTCTTGTAATGGCATCGCTTGAGCATGTTTGTTAAAAGCCTTCTCTTGTCTTGCTCTTGCTTGTTGTAGGTTTCTCTCTACACATTCTTGCACTTGGTGATACTGTTTCTGGCGTTTGGTATCCAATCCGTTTCTTCCAATTCTGTATCTGGTTTTTCAACTCCCATTTCTAGATCAATTGGTAGCTTACCGGGTCTTGCACGCATAAGATAAGCTGGAGTGCAGTTTGTAGAACTCACGGGGACATGGTTGTATAAGTCTACCAAATCAGGTAATTTATCTGGCCACTGGTTTCTTTCTGACTCTGGTAAGGTCTTTAACAGTTCGATTACGATATGATTCATTTTCTCGCATAGACCATTCGCTTGGGGATGATATGTTGTTGTGCGAATCTTCTTGCAACCGTACATATTGCAGAATTCCTTGAATAGTTCTGATTCAAAAGCTGGACCTTGGTCTGCAAGGACTTGTTCTGGGTAACCATGTGGTCTACAGAAATGCGTCTGGAATGCTTTTGCTGCCGTCTTCGCTGTCAAGTCTTTGACTGGTACCACCACTAAGAAGCGTGAGTAATGGTCCACGATGGTTAGGGCATAGACATAGCCTGACCGGCTTGGTGACAACTTGACGTGATCTAATGCGACTAGTTCAAGAGGCTGCTTGGTTACTATTGGCTGAAGTGGAGCTTTCTGTAGATCTTTCCTTCTGAGGTTGCATGCGGCACATCTTTTGCACCATAGCTCAATGGATCTTCTCATGCCAGCCCAATAAAATCTGTCCCTCAGGATTGCTTCTAACTTCTTCCATCCGAAATGACCTGCGTTGTCATGATAAGCCTCTAAGACCATTTGTGTGTCTCGCTTGGGCACGATTATTTGCCAGACCAGTTCATGCGTCTTGGGATTGGTAAATCGTCTACAGAGCTTCCCTTGATGCAGGAACAGCTTGCCTTTATCCTTCCATAGCTGTACAGCTTCAGCTGGGGCATTCTGACCAGGGTGTGCATGTTGTTGTGTAAGCAGTTCTTTCACTAGCTTCACGGCTGGATCAGTATCTTGAGCTTCAGCCCATCCGTAGTGTCTTAACGGGTTAAGGTTTATTTCTTGTTTCTTTTGGTAGATGCCGGGTCGATAATCTTCTACCCTTGAACGATGAAAGGCCGGTAGTTCAATCTCTTCCAACTCTTCCGGTTCCTCTTCCACGTCTTTCAGGTGCGGCATTCGGGATAAGGCATCTGCGTTCCCATTCTTGCGGCCTGCCCGATATTTGATGACAAAGTTGTAGTTAGATAGCCGGGCTATCCATCGCTGCTCCAGAGCACCCAATTTCGCTGTGTCCAGGTGAGTCAACGGGTTGTTATCCGTGTAGATGGTAAATTCTGCACCTGCCAAGTAATGTTTAAAGCGTTCGGTTACAGCCCAGACTACTGCGAGTAGCTCTAACTTGAAGGAGCTGTAATTTCCGGGATTTCGTTCTGTAGGCCGGAGCTTCCTGCTTGCAAAGGCAATTACTCTCTCTTTGCCTCCTTGCTTCTGCGACAATACTGCTCCCAGTCCCACGTTGCTGGCATCCGTGTAAAGAACGAAGGGTTGATGGTAATCAGGGTATGCCAGGATCTCTTCTCCCGTCAGCGCACTCTTCAGCTTGTTGAAGGAGTCTTCTCTTTCCTCATCCCACCATGCCAGGGAATTACAGTTTGAAGTCTTCTTTGATCGTCCTACCAGAATGTCTTGCAGGGGAGCCGCTAGCTTCGTGAATCCTCGGATAAATCTTCTATAATAGCCTACCAGGCCCAGGAATTGCCTCACTTCTTTCACGTTCGTAGGTCTTGGCCAATCCCTTATCACGGTGATTTTATCAGGATCCGGTGCTACTCCCTCTGAACTCACGACATGTCCCAGGTACTGTACCTTTGGCTTGAGAAGGTGACACTTGGATGGCTTGATTTTCATGCCATACTTCGATAAAGCTTCGAACACTTCCGCCAGGTCTTGTAGATGTTGCTCATACGTCTTCGAGTAGACTATGACGTCATCTAGGTACAGGAGGACAGTTTCGAAGTTCTTGTGCCCGAGGCAGCTCTCCATCAGACGTTGGAAGGTCCCGGGTGCGTTGCAGAGTCCGAACGGCATACAATTGAATTCACAGAGGCCCATCGGCGTAGTAAACGCTGTCTTCTCCTTGTCGGCCTCGGCCACAGGAACCTGCCAGTACCCACTAGTCAGATCAAGGGTGGAAAAGTAGTTAGCAGATTTTAAGGCAGCTAATGACTCCTCAATCCTAGGTAGTGGGTATGCGTCCTTATGTGTGATGCTATTAATCTGCCGGTAATCTACGCACATTCTCATGGTCCCATCCTTCTTTTTAACTAACACTAGAGGTGCTGCCCAGGGGCTACAACTGTCTCTTATTACCCCTGCAGATTTCATTTCTCTGAGCATATCTTTGGTGGTTTGGTAGTGAGCCGGTGGTAAGGGTCTATACCTCTCTTTTATAGGTTGATGGTAACCTGTGGGTATAGTGTGCTCTACCCCTTTGATCTGCCCAAAGTCTAACGGGTGTTTGCTGAATATCTGCTCATATTCCTTCACTACCCGGTATACTCCATGCTTGTGACGGGGAGGTGTAGAACTGGTACCTACATGCAACTTTTGGCACCAATCCTCCAGCTTCTCCTCTGAGCCATTGTCATCCGCCTGGCATGACGGGTTCAAGGGCTCGGCGGCGGTGATGTTGTTGTTATCAACCGTGTACAACTTAGCCATGGTAGCATACTTTGGTAATGTGACCTCATCTTCTCCGCAGTTCAACAGGCGTAATGGCACTCTTCCCCTGTGTACATCAACCACTCCTCTAGCAGTGAGTATGGTCGGTCTACTGTCTGAGTACACGGGTTCTACCAGGGCCTGATAGTCTTGCCCTCTAATGCCTATTGCGGCTCTGCACCACACCAACATTTCAGTTTTGGGAGGAATTACGATGGGTATTGGGTCACTTACTCTTACACTGCCGATCTCACCTCCGGAGATTTCTACCTGCTGCTTCAACATCAGGGCTTTGATCTCTTTGTGCAGAAGCCTCTGTTGTCCTGTTCCGGCAGTCTCGGCGATTTGCTGCAAAACACTTAACACTTCGGAAAAACATTTTTCAATGACATTCATTCCTACCACCATCACGGGTTCTCGGTCTCGCCGGTTGACATCTACGATTATAATACCCTGGTTCTGCAATTCTACCTTCCCAACCTGAATATTCATCTCTCTAAATCCAACCTTGGGTATCATCAATCCATTACCAGCCCACACTTCAAAGTTAAAGCCATCTGGCGCATTAGTAATGTCTGAATCAGCCCAGTACCTTTTATATAGAACATGTGGGATAGATGTTATTTGGGATCCAGTATCTAGCAAGGCACTCAAGGGGATGCCATTCAACACAATAGGGATCACCGGCTTTCCTCCCACAAATCTGTCATACCAGGCTGAGGGGCCTTGAGTGTTCATTCCTGGGGAGCGGCCCGCCTGCCCAGGGAATCGTCGTTTAAAGGACACTCACGAGCAAGATGGCCAGATTTCTGGCAACGGCGGCAAATGGGCTGTCCATCTGGTTGGTAGCGATCGCTGGGTCGTCCTCTTGCTGCTGGGTATCTTCTGGGCCTCATCCACGGAACATCCTCTCTGCTGGTCGCCAACTCGATCTTGGGTGCAGGTTTTGACTCTCGCAGTTCCTTGATGACCTTGGCCATGGAGATCACGGTGTCTGTCAGGGCATCTAGCTTTTGGTTGATGGCTGCATTTGAGATATAGTCCCCGGCCTCAACAGCAGCCGCTGACATAGCAGATGTCGCTGGCGCTGCCGCCTGCTGAGGTGCTGCTGCAGTGTCAAGCACAGATATTAATTCTCTTGGCTCTTCCAGCTGCTGCAGACGGATAGCTCTATCCTTCAGCTCAGTAAATGTCATATCGGGGTTCTGCAGCAGTACCATGCTTAACTGTCCTCGATGGGAAGGGGAATGGAGGCCCTCTATGAATTGATCAAATAGCAGTTTATCAGCTCCCGGGGCTAAAGCAGGTTCTGCCAGCTTAAGGGCTTTGAGTGCTTCCTGCAGGTTCAAGGCAAAGTCTCTGGCACTCTGTTTAGGTTTCTGGTGGCATGCAAAGAACCTCATCTTAGCCCGGGCATCAACAGCAGATTCAAACGTTGCTTTTAGTCTGGCTGCTAGATGCTCTACAGTGTCCTTATCTGTGTCCAGCCAGGATGCGACCTCCCGCCGTGCATTGCCCGTTAATTGTCCCATTATCATCCCTACACGCTGGGCTTCAGTGAGGGGATACATCACATAGTACTCTTTAATCTTTTGCATAAAGTCAGTTAAAGTATTAGGCTCACCGGAGTATTGGGGCAGCCACATTGCCCCCGGAGTATACGGCATCAGGAATGGCATTATGGATGCTGTTCCTTGCGCCGCTGCACCGCCGGACGCTACTGGCTGACCCGGCGCTGCAGCTCCATCGGCTACTCCGCCGCCGTCTTGTGCATCGGCCTGCGACATCTTGGGCCCCCTTATTTAATATGCGCCCTCCGTCTTCCGTCCGGATGTCTCTGGGAGGTTCCGGGGCGCAGCAGGGATCTCCTTCCCCGCCGGATGTCGTCAGCACCAGGGGAGGAGGCTGGGTTCGCGCCAACGCAGGGTACCGCCCCCTTTCTTTCCCGCGCGCCGCGCGCTCCAAAATGGCGGATTCTCAAAAATACAGTTCAGATGGCGCACTGGGTCCAATTCTTTTGGACCGGGTAGATCCTGTTCGTGACGCCAGGTTGTGGACCCCCAAGGGACGTGGGGTACTCGGTGCCGGACCGGATGGTATTGGGGATGTCACAGGTGGCCTGGTCCGGACCGTGTCCCTAGGCTCGGCACAATAAAAGGGGGATATGTACAAGGGATATGTCACGGGTGACGCCACCCACTTGTTGCGGCCAGTGATGGGGCCGCCGCTGCTGCAGAACCTCCGGGGGTGATGTGAGGGCAGCGGAGGTGGTATAGTTCCAGTGGGGAGAACTGTATCCCCCGGGGCAGTAAAGGGTTAAAGTCTATTGGGGTTATAGATGGTGGGGAAGAGTTGGAGGACACACACTCACGTTTAGTTGATACTGTAATTCCATTCTTGTCCTGATGCTGCAGAGCTGACAGGCTGGATCTGCAGGGAGGAATTGTCTCTGTGCTAGATCTGGAGCAAAGGTCGCAATCACAACACAGACTCCAAAGTTGTTTTCCAAGGCTTTACTGCTGATATTATTGCAGGCTATAGTCCACGGAGTCTGTAATGGAGGCTGAGCTCTCTCCCCACACCCTGTCCGGGTCGTTGGCTTCCTTTTGCTGCACTGTGTGTGTGTGTCCTGAGCTGCTGCTAGTAGCTAGGCTGCTGGGATCCCTCACGTCTCTCTGTATTCTGCTCGTACCACTTGGCTAGGCAACTTGAGTCCTTAAAGCTGTGCTGACCCCTCCGGGTTGCTTCGCTCTGGTACTAGGGGGCATCTAGAGATCCCACTGTTCCTGGATTCGCTGTGCTGTGGGTGCCAGACACAGTACCGGATCCGGTGTCCGTTGTGTGTGCTCTTCTGGGGTAAGTGAAGGTATCACTCCAGCTCCCAGACGTGTTCCTCTGTCTTTCGTTCTCCTGTTCCTCTGACCCTTGCTAGGTCTGCACTGAGCTAACTCTGCTCTGTGTCCTTTCCTCAGCCCTGCTCCGAGCTGAACTCTTCTCAGTTCTCCAGGAACTGACTGAGCTCTCCCTCATGGACAAGAGTATATAAGGGAGCAGGAGGTGCTCCCTCTATTGCCCAGAGGTGGTAGTGTTTGTCAGTGTGTAGTGGGGGAGAGAACCCATGTGATGTTATTGTGGCACATTAACCCATGGGGTGCCACATTATAGTCTCTAGAGGGGCACGGTGAGTGAAGAAGAAGGATGCACGCACACAGAAGAAGTCTCTTTTACCTTTTTACTGATGTCTTGCAGGTAAAACGATCCAGGGCACTGACGGGTGACTAGGCTGCACAGTGGGTTCCCACAGCAAGTGGGTATAAGGCCTCCTCTGCTTGTGTAGTTGAAGCACAGTCTGCTGTAGCCCGACTTGCCTCCACTCTCTCTCTTGCCTGTCACTTTCTCCTCCTGTGCGGTCTCCGGCATGACCCTCTCTGGACACTGCAGCGGCCTGCTGTTCCTGGCTCCCTCTCTTGACCCTCCTGGTAGACCGGGTAGCTGAAGCTTCCATGGTGCGACGGGGTTTTCTGTGGGCCTATAGTTCCCCACAGGTGTGGATCCCCAATATCCAGCTTTCTCCTAGAACGAACTCCCTCGCTCGAGCTCCTTGCTTTCTTTTCTGCTCTGAGCTTCCTGTCTTCAGTCCCACTTAGGCTGTGGGACGCTGAAGGGCCACTCCGGGTCACTGGCTCGGGCCTGAACGCAGCACCGACCACCAGGACTTCCTTGCAGCTCTTCTAGCGTCTGCACACACTCTGACTAGCTAGGGGATCTTGCCTAAGGTCAGCAAGTTGGGCTCCCCCTACTGTGTCGGGGTGTAAGGAGTTGTTCATAGTAGGTACCTGCTGTGGAAACCCAGCTGTGCATTAGAGAGATCTGTGGTTACCTGCGTGAGCAGGGCGCCACACACACTCCTAGGTAACATCAGTACTCCTGGACTGAACATTTTTATGTTTACAAAAGGAATAACAATCATGACAATAACACAGATAACATATATACAAAGTCTGAAAAATGAAAAATCTACAAAAAGGCACTTAAAAAATACTGAAAAATAGAAAACAGGTAAGTCCATACAGCATCCACTGCAGGCTTTTTCAAGTTTGTGGCTACGTTAGTCCATTAACCGTAGTACATTTGAAATTTTTAAAAGTTCAGAAGGAGAAAAAGTTCAAAGAGTCATTTACAGTAAAGTCTCTGTACGCTCCGCATAAGAAAGGGGAAAAGTCTTTTAAAGTCCACAATTTCAATAACAAATAGGGGTCCCTGTGGGTGTCTCAGCTTAGGAGATCTGGTACCTCCGAGCCCCAGGCACTTTCTGATCCTAACTTAATTTGCTTGGGACTGGGCCCAGTTCCTCCACCCTTCTGTACACTACTATTTACACTTCTTTGTACAGTTTGCTTATTATACACATTTTGTTTAGTGTGTGCTCTACCTTATCCCAACTCTCCAGACCTAGACGAGAGTTGACCTCGTGTGCTCCTATGTGATTTCCGCACTACAGGTGTCACTGTCTCAGGTGAGGTGTCTAGTGTTGAGCTTGGTGCAGGTGTTTCAGGTAAGCTTCTGCGTGGCCTTAGTCTCCCTACTGGGCTAGCAGGTGTACTGATTGCAGCATCCTCAGATTCTCTAGCAACGGATATTTCTTCCTGATTCCTGGGCATCTCTTCATGGGGTTGGTAGAAGTTTAATACTGGCACAATGATGGCTCCATTTTGTTGAGGCCAATCTTCTGAGAAGTTCCTAGGATGGTAGAGATTACTTTCTTCTGTTCAGGGATTGAACTTAATTCTGGAGCTGGTTCAAACTCTTGAATGGGCTGATTGTAGGATTCTTGATTTTCCCAACCTTGAGGACACTTTTTAAGGTGATCTCTGGATACAGTCTGTCTGGTTCTTCCTCCATCTTTGCTGGTGACGCAGAATTTATCGATGTCATCTCCAGAATCTAGTAGGACATAGGGTTCACTTTCCCACCGATCATCCAATTTATGATAAGTTCTTTTCCTTTTTAGGACCATACTTCCAGGTGGTATTGGTTCTGCTGGAGCACACTTGTTATAATCCCTTTCTTGCTTTGCACGGGACTTCTCCAGGTTGTTCTTGACACTTTGTTGAAACTTTCTATACAGTTCTAGGCAATGGATCTTCCAGTTTGATCTGCTTCAGGAACTACTACTCCGAGTTCCAAGTCTACGGGTAATTTTCCTGTAGGAGCTCTCATCAGGTATGCTGGTGTACAGTTGGTGGAACTTACTGGAATAGGATTATACATGTCGATCAAATCTGGTAGTTTTTCTGGCCATTGATTTCTTTCTTCCAACGGTAGGAATTTCAGCATGTCGATGACGATGTTGTTCATTTTCTTACAGAGTCCATTAGTTTGGGGATGATACGGGGTTGTTCTGATCTTTTTGCACCCATACATCTGGCAAAACTCTTGAAAGATCTCTGCTTCAAATGCTGGTCCTTAATCTGTTTGGATATGTTCTGGATATCCCAATGGTCTGCAGAAGACTTTTTGGAAGGTTCTGGCAGCTGTTTCAGCTGTCAAGTCTTTTACAGGGACAACCATCAAAAATCTTGAATAATATTCCATGGTCAATGCGTAGGTATAGCCGGATCTACTTGGAGTCGGTTTTACATGGTCCAAGACGACTAGTTTCAGAGGCTGCTTGGTTACAATGGGATGAAGTTGGGCCTTCTGGCTCTGTACATCTCTCCTTCTCAGATTACAGGCTTGACAATCTTTGCACCATTTTTCTATAGATGACCGCATACCGAGCCAAAAGAATCTGTCTTTCAGTAACACCTCGAGCTTCTTCCATCCGAAATGACCGGTTTGGTTGTGGTAGGCAGTTAAGACCACGGGGACCTCTGATCTTGGCACGATGATCTGCCACGCCATCTCATGGGTTCTTGAATTTAGATACCGCCGGCACAGTTTATCTTGATATTGAAACAGTTTACCTCGCTCATTCCACAGATGTTTGACATCAGACGGGGAATTTACAGGCAGCTTCGTCGAGTCCTGGGCTATAAGTTGTTTGATTAAACCGACAGCCGGGTCTTGGTCCTGCGTCTTTTTCCAGTCGAAGTGGGTTCACTGCTCCTATAGAGAGGTTTTGACGGGTCTGCTGGCATTGGGTTACTCTTACATGATGGAAGGCAGGTAACTCCACTTCTTCCAGCTCGTCTTCATCTACACCCTCTTCTGATAAGTGAGGCATCCTGGATAGAGCATCCGCGTTTCCGTTCTGGTGCCCAGCTCGGGACTTGATGGTGAATTGGTAGTTGGGAGAGTCTGGCCATCCATCTCTGCTCCATGGCTCCCAACTTCGCAGTTTCCAGGTGGGTGAGCGGATTGTTATCCGTGTAGGCGGTGTATTTACTAGAGGCTAGATAGTGTTTAAACCTCTCTGTGACGGCCCAGACGAAGGCCAGGAATTCCAGCTTGAAGGAACTGTAGTTTTCTGGGTTCCTCTCTGTGGGTCGCAACTTTCGGCTTGCGTAGACGATTACCCTCTCCTTGCCGTCTTGCTTTTGGGAAAGGACGGCTCCGAGTCCCACATTGCTGGCGTCTGTATACAGCAGGAATGGCAGGTCGTAGTCCGGGTAACCTAGGAGTTCTTCTCCTGTCAGGGCTTTTTTCATCGTCTGGAACGCTTCCTCTTGTTCCTTACCCCATCTCCATGGAGAATCCTTCGGCTTGCCCTTCGTGGATTGCCCTACTAGGAGGTCTTGCAGTGGAGCAACCTTCTTGATGTACTCCTTGATGAACCTTCGGTAGTAGCCCACCAAACCCAGGAATTGACATACCTCTTTGAAGGTTTTGGGTTCTGGCAATTCACCTTGTCTGGATCAGGGGCTACGCCTTCAGCACTGACTATGTGTCCCAAGTACTATACTCTTGGCTTTAACAGGTGGCATTTTGATGGTTTTAGCTTCATCCTGTATTTGGCCAGAGCTTCGAACACCTCTCTTAGATGTGTGACATGTTCCTCGTAGGTCTTGGAGTACACGATCACATCATCCAGGTAGAGCAGTACCGTCTCGAAGTTCTTATGCCCCAGGCAACTCTCCATTAACTGCTGGAAGGTTCCAGGTGCATTACATAGTCCGAAGGGCATGCTGTTGAACTCACATAGGCCCATAGGTGTTGCGAATGCCGTCTTCTCTCAGTCTTCTTCGGCTACGGACACCTGCCAATACCCACTAGTGAGATCTAAGGTGGAGAAGTAGTTGGAAGACTTCAACGCAGCTAGAGACTCCTCTATACGTGGTAACTGGTAAGCATCTTTGTGTGTTATGCGGTTTATTTGCCTATAGTCTACACACATCCTCATACTGCCATCCTTTTTCCTAACTAGGGCTAATGGGGCTGCCCAGGGACTACAGCTATCTCGTATAACCCCTGCGTCTTTCATATCCTGTAACAACTCCTTGGCTTTTTGATAATGTGCAGGTGAAATAGGCATATACCGCTCCTTCATTGGTGGATGTGTACCTGTGCGGATGTGATGTTGTACCCCTTATATCCTACCAAAATCAAGTGGATGCTTACTAAAAACTTGTTCGAATTCTTGAACTACCCGGTACACACCTTGCTTCTCATACACAGGAGTGGTGTCAGTTTCGACATGGAGCTGCTGGCACCAGTCCTCCAGTGGCCCAATTGTTTGATCAGGTTTTGCCCCTTTTTCGTGGGGTTCGGGTTGCACTGTTTGGATCTCGTTGTTGCTGACTGTGTATAATTTAGCAACAGTGGTATACCTGGGTAATTTAACCTCTCTTCACTGCCACAATTTAAGATGCTAACAGGTACTCTCCCATTGTGTACATCGACCACTCCCCTGGCTGTCAACAGTGTAGGTCTGTGCTCTGTGCTGACGGGCTCCACTAATGCTTGATAGTCCTGCCCTCTCAGACCTATAGCTGCTCGACACCATACCATCATTTCACTCATTGGGGGTATCACAATAGGTATCGAGTTTGTCACCCGTGCAGTACCAATTTCACCACCTGTAATTGTTACCTGTTGATGGTGTAAGATGGCTCTGATCTCACGCTGGAGAACCTTCCTCTGACCAGGTCTGGCAGTGTCTGCAATCTGTTGAAGCAAAGACAAGACTTCCTCCATGCAATTGCTAACAACATTTGTACCCAATATGATATAAGGATCATTTGCACTACTGGCTTCTGCTACTTCAAGGACCCCTTGGTTCTGTAATTCCACCCTCCCCACCTTTATGGGCACTTCTCTAACCCCCATCACAGTAATCGGTTCACCATTAGCTGCATGAAGGAAAAAGGTCTATTTCAGGCTGCTTCAGTTCTGCATCAGTCCAATACTTCTTATAAAGGATATAGGGAATGGTGGTCACCTATGACCCGGTGTCCAGCAGAGCAGGTGTCGGGATGCCATCCAGTACAATGGACAGAAACGGCCTCTGTCCGATGAAGGTCTTGTACCAGGTGGCTGGGCCCTGTTGATCTAGTCCTGAGGTTTGGCCCCGGCCCCCAGGGACTGCCCGTTTAAAGGATAGCGCCTGGCGAGGTGGCCGGTGTGGTTACAGCGGCGGCAGATGGGCTCCCCAGTGGAGCTGTAGCGGTTGGTGGGTCCTCCTCTGTACGATGCAGCTTGCTTCCCTCGCATCCAGGGGACATCTTCCAGGCTGTCGGCAAGTTGAATCAGTGGCTGAGGCTTGGCTTGGGGTCTTGGTGTTGGCTGCTGTTGTAACTGCATAGCGTCCATCAGTTTAGAGATGTTTTTGTTTAACTCACGTATCTCAGCACGCATCTCAGCCCGCAGAGAATCATAATTGTCAGGCTGTGCAGATTGTACATCGTGCGTGGCTGCAGACACGGGTACTTGTTTTGGAGTAGCCTGCGCCTCACCACTGCACCACCGTTTAATTGCAGCTTCATGGGTCTCTACCGGCTTTAACCCTTTGATGGCCATCTCTTTCAGGGTGATAAAGTCAGCATCTGGGTTGCTCATTGACCACCAGCGTACATTTTTACTGTCCTCAGGGGATAGCAGTCCCCGCGTGAACTGTTCAATGAGGAGCTTGTTCTCATCCTGTGCATTGGCGGGGCTGACATGTATAAGGGCACGCAATGCTTCTTCCAGACGCCAGGCATAAGCTCTTATGTCATCCCCCGACCTCTGGTAGCAGTGATGGAAGCGCATATGTATATCAGCCTCATTACACTCCTCAAAGGTAGCTCTCAGCTTATTGATTATAGCAGGGGCTGATCTGCGTTCAGCAACAGACCAAGACGCACTTTCTTTCTCTGCTGCGCCAGTTAACTGTCCGAGTACCACAGCAGCGCGTCGTTGGCCGGTCATAGCATACATATCTAGGACGCCATTGATCTTTCGCTTGAACTCGTCCAGCGTCTCAGGGCGGCCGTCATACTGGAGCAACCACTTGGCCCCCGGGATGTATGGAAATGACATGGGCATTACCGGGACGACTGTACCCGGAGCGCCGGAGGTGCTGGCAATGCTACCGGAGGCAGCCATCGATTATCCGGTGTAATTCTGGGGATCAGCGTACACAGCGTAGTTGTCGCTGGAGGAGGCCGACATGTTGGAGGCCCCCCTAGTGAATTACAGCCAGCCCTTTCTTCCCGCTCTCCGGCGCAGCAATGGCAGCGAAGTTTAAACAATCACTCAATACAGTCAATAAAACGGCACACTGTACCCAGTAATACCGGGCACAGGATCCTGTTCGTGACGCCAGAAAGAGACCGACGCACCCCAGGGTGTGGGGTACTTGGGTATCAGGCGGCAGAAGGGGTTAACTTTGTTACGGGGAATGGCGGCTGCGCCTGATCCCGTATCCTGGGGATGGTTCTCTTGATAGGGGGAATTATTTACAAGGATTATGTACAAGTTTATAGTTAGTCGTGACGCCACCTGCAGTACCTGGTGAGATGTCACCAGCGCCGCTACAGTTCTCCGGAGATCGGTGGTATTGCGGCAATGATGGTGTAGTCCTCCGCAGGCAGGACTAAGACCTCTGGGGCAGCGTAGTGAGGATGAGCAGGTTGTAGTGGAGCTGAGATTGTAGGGAGAGTTGGAATAGTCTCTAGAGGGGCACGGTGAGTGGAGAAAAAGGATGCACGCACACAGAAGTCTCTTTTATCTTTTTACTGATGACTTGCAGGTAAAACGATCCAGGGCACTGACAGGTGACAGGGTTGCACAGTGGGTTCCCACAGCAAGTGGGTATAAGGCCTCCTCTGCTTGTGTAGTTGCTGAAGCACAGTCTGCTGTAGCCTGACTTGCCTCCACTCTCTCTCTTGCCTGTCACTTTCTCCTCCTATGCGGTCTCCGGGATTACCCTCTCTGGACACTGCAGCGGCCTGCTGTTCCTGGCTCCCTCTCTTGACCCTCCTGGGAGATCGGGTAGCTGAAGCTTCCATGGTGCGACTGGGTTTTCTGTGGGCGTATAGTTCCCCACAGGGGCGGATCCCCAATATCCGGCGTTTCTCCAGGGACGAACTCCCTCGCTCGAGCTCCTTGCTCCTTTTTCTGCTCTGAGCTCCCTGCCGGAGGCGGGCACCAATGAGCGCAGACTATGCAAACTGGCGCGAGAATTCAAAGTTCAAATTTTGCGCCAATATGTAGCCGGCGACAGTGGTCGCTGAAGCCCAGGATATACAGCGGAACCCGCCGCCCCCACCTCGCCTCTCTCCCCATGCCCCCACCTCGTCTCCTGCTGTTCTCACCCGTCTGTACACAGGGCGGGCTGTGTGATGTCACATCAGCCCGCCTTGTGTACAGACGGGTGAGAACAGCGGGAGGCGAGGGGGATACTGCCCCCGCCTCCCACTCCACCCGCATCCATACTGCCCCCCCTCGCCTCCCGCTGTTCTCACCCGTCTTCTCCATCACACTGCGGTTCATGTGACAGGGCGGGCCGATGTGACATCACACAGCCCGTCCTGTCACATGGCAACTACAGAAGACGCGCGAAAAAAGAGGAGGGCTAGGGGGATCCTGCCCCCCGCCTCCATCGTGCCCCTCCCCGCATCCATCCTGCCCCCCTTCCACCTGGCTCCATGCTGCCCGCCTGGCTTCATCCTGCTTCCCCCAGCATCCATCCTGCCCCCCAACAGCTGCATCCATCCTGCCTCACCCGGATCTATCCTGCCCCCCCCCGCCGGCTCCATCCCTCCTCGTCGCTGTCCATCCTGCCCCCCGCCCACCTTGCCCCCCCGCCACCATCCTGTCCCCCCCCCTCACCACCATCCTGCCCTCCGGCTCCATTTGCTCCCCCGGCTCCATCCTGCCCCTCTCGCTTCCATCCTGCCCCCCGCCACCATCCTGCCCCACTCACTCCATCCTGCCCCATCACTCCATCCTGCCCCCCACTACCACTCCATCCTGCCCCACGCACTCCAAGGCTCCATCTGCCCCCTCTGGCTCCATCCTGCCCCCCAGTCCCTCTCCCATCCTTTCCCCACCAGCTCCATCCTGCCCCCTCCGCCACCATCCTGCCCCCCGCCACATCCTGCCTCCTCCGCTTCGTCCTGCTCCTCCGGCTCCACCCTGCCCCGCTCACTCCATCCTGCCTCGCTCGCTCCATCGTGCCCCACGCCACCATCCTGCCCCGCTCGCCACCATCCTACTCGCTTCCATCCTGCCCCCCCTCGCTCCCCATCCTGCCCCCTCCCGCCACCATCCTGCCCCCTCCCCCCCTCCCACCATCCTGCTCCTCCGCTCCATTCTGCTCCCCCCCGCTCCATCCTGCCCCTCTCGCTCCATCCTGCCCCCCGCCACCATCCTGCCTCCGCCACTCCATCCTGCCCCCTCGCTCCATCCTGCCCCCCCACTCCATCCTGCCCCACTCGTCCATCCTGCCCCTCTCGCTCCATCCTGCCCGCATCTCCCATCCTGCCCCGCTCGCTCCATCCTGCCCCCTCCGCCACCATCCTGCCCCGCTCCCATCCTGCCCCCGCTGGTCCATCCTGCCCTCGCTCCACCTGCCCCGCTCATCCATCCTGCCTCGCTCGCTCCATCCTGCTCCCCGGCCCATCCATCCCTCGCCCCATCCTGCCCGCTCGCCTATCTGCCTGCCTCGCCACATCCTGCCCGCTGCCACCCTGCCCCCCTGCCACCATCCTGTCCCCCCTCCACCATCCTGCCCCCGCTCCATCTCATCCTGCCCCGCTCGCTCCATCCTGCCCCTCCGCTACCATCCGCTCACCCCCCGCCACCATCCTGCCCCCGCCACCATCCTGCCCCTCGCCATCCCTGCCCCGCTACCATCCTGCCCCTCGCTCCATCCTGCCCCCCCGCCACCATCCTGCCCTGCTCACCATCCTGCCCCCTCGCTCCATCCTGTCCCCCCCATCCTCCTGCTCGCTCCCCTCCCCCCGGCTCCATGCCTGCTCGCTCCTGCCCTCGCTCCATCCTGCCCCGCCGGCTCCATCCTGCCCCGTGCTCCATCCTGCCCCGCCTGCTCCATCCTGCCCCGCTCGCTCCATCCTGCCCCGCTCGCTCCATCCTGCCCCCCTCCACCACCTGCCCCTCCGCCACCATCCTGCCCCGCTCCATCCTGCCCCGCCGCTCCATCCTGCCCGCTCGCTCCATCCTGCCCCGCTCGCACCATCCTGCCCCGCTTGCTCCATCCTGCCGCCCTGCCTGTCCACTCCATCCTGCCCCCTCACCACCATCCTGCTCCTTCCATCCTGCCCCCGCCCACCATCCTGCCCCCGCTCCACCACCTGCCCCGCTCACCATCCTCCCCGCCTCCATCCTGCCCCGCTCGCTCCATCCTGCCCCGCTGCTCCATCCTGCCCCCCGCCCATCCTGCCCCCGCTCCATCCTGCCCCCCCTCCCCCCGGCTCCATCCTGCCTCCGCTCCATCCTGCCCCTGCTCGCTCCATCCTGCCCCTCGGCTCCATCCTGCCCCCGGCTCCATCCTGCCCACTTGCTCCATCCTGCCCCGCTGCTCCATCCTGCCCCGCTCGCTCCATCCTGCCCCCTCACTCCATCCTCCCCCCTGACCCATCCTGCTCCCCTGGCTCCATCCTGCCCCGCTCGCTCCATCCTGCCCTGCTCGCCACCATCCTGCCCTGCTTCGCTCCATCCTGCCCCGCCTCCATCCTGCCCCCCGCCACCATCCTGCCTGCTCGCTCCATCCTTGCCCCACCCGCCACCATCCTGCCCCCGCTCCATCTGCCCCTGCTCACCATCCTGCCCCGCTCCTCCAACCTGCCCCGCTCGCCCATCCTGCCCCGCTCACTCCATCCTTCCCCGCTCGCTCCATCCTGCCCGCTCGCTCCATCCTGCCCCCCCACCATCCTGCCCTGCCTCACCATCCTGCCCCGCTCGCTCCATCCTGCCCCACTTGCTCCATCCTGCCCCCCTGCCCATCCTGTCCCTCGCTCCATCCTGCCCCCCTGGCTTCCATCCTGCCCCGCCGCTCCATCCTGCCCCACTTGCTCCATCCTGCCCCCTGGCTCCATCCTGCCCCGCTGTTCCATCCTGCCCCCTCCGCCACCATCCTGCCCCCTGGCTCCATCCTGCCCTGTCGCTCCATCCTGCCCCCGCCGACCATCCCTGCACCGCTGCTCCATCCTGCCCCCGCTTGCTCCATCCTGCCCCCCGCCACCATCCTGCCCCCCGCTCCATCCTGCCCTGTCGCTCCATCCTGCCCCCGCCACCATCCTGCCCCCGCTCACATGCCGCCCTGCTCCATCCTGCCCCGCTCGGCTCCATCCTGCCCCCGCTCGCTCCATCCTGCCCGCTCGCTCCATCCTGTCCCCACTCGCCACCAGCCTGCCACTCCACTTCCTGCCCCCCTCACCATCCTGCTCCTCCGCTTCTCCATCCTGCCCCCTGCTCCATCCTGCCCCTACTTGCTCCATCCTGCCCCCCCTGGCTCCATCCTGCTCCACCGCTCCATCCTGCCTCCCCGGCTCCATCCTGCCCCGCTCGCTCCATCCTGCCCGCTCGCTCCATCCTGCCCCCTGGCTCCATCCTGCCCGCTTGCTCCATCCTGCCCCCCGCCTCCATCCTGCCCCGCTCCCTCCATTCTGCCCCGCTCCCTCCATCCTGCCCCCTGCTTTTCTTGCTTCACCGCCTCCATCCTGCCCCCCCTCTGCCTTCATCCTGCCCCCCCCTCCGCCTCCATCCTGCCACCCCGCCGCCTCCATCCTGCTTCCCCCGGCTCCATCCTGCTGCCCCCCTGGCTCCATCCTGCCCCCTCCCTTATCCTGCCCCACCTGGCTCCATCCTTCCCCCCCCCCCATCACCATCCTGCCCCCCCCGATCAGCTGATCGGTTTCCCAGGCAACGACGGGTCCTAAAGGCCTGTAGGACCTAGAAGACAGAGGTGGAGCGAGCCGGCGGACAGGTGAGTATCCGCATTGAGGATTATTTTACTTTTACTGTGGAGGAGCGGGGGCCACGGGGAGCGGAGTATCGCCATATACCATAGTGCTGCTATACATGTACTGTAATGTACCGCCATATACTATAGTGTTACTTTACATGTACTGTAATATACCGCCATATACCATAGTGCTGCTATACATGTAATACATGTACTGTAATGTATCGCCATATACCATAGTGCTGCTATACTTGTGCTGTAATGTACCGCCATATACTATAGTGCTGTTATACATGTAATGTAATGTACCACCATATACCATAGCGCTGCTATACATGTACTGTAATGTACCGCCATATACTATAGCGCTGCAATATATGATAAGGGCAGGCACTATGTGTAAAACTTGAATACTGCAGTGAATCTGGCTGCTGTGTCCTGATCTACCTCCCTCTCATGCAGCCAGGGTGAGTGTATAAAAATTCCCTGCATGAGGTGCACAGTACGTGACCTGCTGCCGGCCAGCTGCACTGTGCTACCCAGTCTGACGATGGGCGTGCAGTCACTGCTGGGTACAATGTGATGGGTGGCCGTCCCCACTGCAGAGTGAGCGCAGGTTCTGCGCCTGCTCTGTTCACTAAAGATCCCCTGGCTCAAATGCTGCAGCAGGCGGGAAGGTTTGAAATGATTCCTACCTGCCATGCTGTTGCATTTGTGCCTCGCCAGAGAGGACACCAAGGATGCTGAAAGCTCAGCAAACCGGCGGCCCCCTCCCTAACGATCCTCTTCCTTACCGCAGCTCCAGCGGACCATCTGTTCCAGTAGCAATTCTGCCCTGGGTCACCATGGGAGGAAAGACAAACTGCTCTTTGGGCAAGCAGCAGGGGAAAAGACAAGATGGCTGTATCCCAGAGCATATATAACAGGTGGGGGTGATTAATCAAATAGGGGGGGGGGGTTACAAAAAAACAAATCAGCCACTGTAAGGCGAGGAGGAGGGGGAGAGAGGAATTAACCCCATGAGGGCTAGACAGTCAGGTGGCAGTGGGTAATCCACAGTGCCACACATACAAGTACTATAATGTACCTCCATATACGATAGTGGTAAAATATCCGTTGCACCTAGCAGAGAGCTGCCAGCTCCACTGGTAGGCAACACAAGTGTAAGAATGCCGGTGCTCTATCCCCTGCAACCTAATCATGGGGATGGCTGTAGCGCCTACGTCCAGCCATGCTGACAATGAGGAGACTGGTGGCATTCATGGACACAAGGCCACCAACAGGACGTCAGCCACACAGGTCTAAGTGAAGTGTGGCACCCTGGCACCTTGTTGGGCACCACAGAACTCCTTAGGGCATGAATGGAGCTAACAGCAAAGCGATACTCACAAAACACCTAACAACACTACAACACCTTAGAACACCTGGTTTCACCCCGAGCCTCTAGGGGGTGCTCCACTGGTCACTTTGAGCCAGTTCCCCCTATAAAAAGAGTCTTGGAGGGAGAAACTTCAGAGTGTGCAGTCACTTCAGAACTGTGGAGAGTGTGTGCAGTCGCTACAAGAGCTGCCAGCCTGTGTGTAACCTCCATCCTATGAGGGACACACTAGGCCCAACCAGCCAGCTAGCAAGTGAGGAAATCCCTGCAATTGGGATAAGAGGAAGAAGGAGAACACCTCTCAGGAACACAGAGTTATCTTGACTCTTTCCTTACTAACCGGTTACTGGAACTGAAGCTGTGAGAGCTACCCAGCCGCCACAGAGAACCAGCCTACACCACAGGGAGTCTAACCCCCTGTCCCACCTGAAGCACCTACCAGCGAGAGCCTAGGGAAGAGTACTGATCCTACTCAAACCCTTTTACAGTGCCCTCAGTGCTGCTAACCAGGCGAAGCAAGTTCCATCGAACACACTGCC
The DNA here is from genome assembly GCA_033576535.1 of Allobates femoralis. Classification (NCBI taxonomy): domain Eukaryota; kingdom Metazoa; phylum Chordata; class Amphibia; order Anura; family Aromobatidae; genus Allobates; species Allobates femoralis. Next base: position 11,804,479 of record JARQOC010000002.1, read on the forward strand.
CGGTCCGGCTGGATTCCACATCCACCTGACCTGACTAGAGAGAAAGAGAGAGAAGGAAGCCTACACTACACTGCTTGCTGTGAACCTCCAGGATTGCTAACTTCACGAACCCGGTCTGGCGTACCTGAAAACCACCAGTATAGGTACTTAAAAGACTTTGGCGTGTCTGTGTCTGACTCCTGGGCCTAACAGCAGTGCTACCACAGCTGCCTCGCAACATCTTGCGCAGCTCCTGGCTCCGGGGACTCTCGCTCATCGTGTGGGGAGCGTCCCATCTTGCTGCCTAACATCCCCCGGAGGCCTAGCAGCGCTGATAAAGTTACCAAAACACCCGCAGGCGGCGTCACGAAGACAATTTATCCCCTACTGTTCCGCCATTCCCCCTATTGATCTGGACCACCGGGCCTCACAGCCGCAGGCGCGGTTCCGTGACAAGAGGAGAGTCAACGCCTGCGACGTGAACACCCCGGTCACGGTGAGTCAGAAGCAAAGTGTCAGAGCACAGCCTCTTGGTCACGCCCAACTATTAGATCAGGCGGGCTTCACCACACCTTGTATATGCATCACAAATGACCGACGCCCCTCAGAGGGCTCAGCCACATACTGCAAAAGATAAAAAGATGCAATACACATTAAAGATAAAAATCTGAGGTTTTAGTGGATATTTGAGCAAATACGTAAGCTCGTAACCCACGCCAAGGCTCTTACGCTTACGAGTCCTAACCATATGCCTGACCATATGTTTGTTTGATGGGCAAGCCACCAAACATTGAGAAAAATCACCGAAGTAGGACATAACACTTTAAAGAAAAAAACTCACCAAAATTTAGCCAGGTAAAATATCCGTTGCACCTAGCAGAGGGCTGCCAGCACCACTGGTACGCAACACAAGTGTAAGAACGCTGGTGCTCAATCCCCTACAACCCAAGCATGGGGGCAGCTGTAGCGCCTGCGTCCAGCCATGCTGACAAGGAGGAGACTGGTGACATTCATGGACACAAGGCCACCAACAGGACCAACAGGACGTCAGCCACACAGGTCTAAGTGAAGCAAAGTGTCAGAGCAAAGCCAATTGGTCACGCCCAACTATTAGATCAGGCGGGCTGCATCGCACCTTGCATATCCATCACAAATGACCGACGCCCCCCAGAGGGCTCAGCTACATACTGCAAAAGATAAAAAGATGCAATACACACTGAAGATAAAAATGTGAGGTTTTAGTGGATATTTGGCCAAATACGTAAGCTCGTAACCCACGCCAAGGGCCCTCACGCTTACGAGTATATATTACTTGGAGACTATGCTGGACTGCATATATTATCTGGAGGCTGTTCTGGGTTGTATATATTTCCTGCAGGAGGCTGTCTTGGGCTATATATATTATTTGGAGGAGGGGCTGGTCTGTATATATTACCTGGAGGCTGTGATGGGCTATATATATTACCTGGAGGCTGTGCTGGGCTGTATATGAGGCAGTCGACAGGGTATGGGGTACTCGGGTACCAGGGTTTATGGCAGTTCTGATGGGGGATCACGGCTGGTCGATCCCCAGTCCCGTGCCCTGGACCCTCAATGGTGGGGAACGGTGGGGGAATAAAGGGGATTATTAACGTGATGCCACTTATGGTACCTGGTAACGAGTATACCAGCGCTGCAGCTGGCCGCTGAGGTGATGGTGGGTGCAGGAGAGTGTGGAACAGCTCCCCACAGGTGGAGCTTTACCTCAGGGCAGCGGGGATAGATGAGAGGAGTAGTAGTCAAGTCCTTTCTGACACAGTGGTGAATTGCGGCGGTTAGACAGGCACACAGACACACTGGGATTGTTGTTTCAGTACCTTTAACTGGTGATAACATAACAGGTACAGTCCAGAGTAGTAACCAGGTCGCCGATGCAATTTGGGACTTCCACCTTAGAAGGTTATGAGGCCTCCTCTGTGTCTGTGCTCTGCAGTGTGGGATGAGTCCTGCCTGAGCCTGAACCCACCGCTTCTTCTTCTCTGATCTTAGTTCTAAGCTGACAACTAGGTCCTTCTGCGGGCTCCCTGTTTCTCTTGTGGCCCCTGGTCCTATGTTTGGTCAGTTTAGTGTCTCTTACTTTATCTCCTCAGGGCTGCACTCCTCCTGAGTCTTCTGGGCTTTCTGCTGCAGCTCTGAAGACTGGCAACGTTGGACTCCAGTGTCCGTGTGTACTAAAGGGCTGAGTAACTGATTCCCTTTTTCAGTTCCCTGCTTCCTCCACTTGCCTCTGGTCCCTTCCCTGGGGTGTGCACAGCGGTCAGTCATCCCTGGTCCTGGGCCTGAATCTCTCCCCAGCGAATCTTCCTTCTCATCACTAGACTCAACTGAAACTACAGGGACTGACTAACTCCTCCTCTCAGCCTGAGGAGGAGCTCTACTGGCTGTATTAAGTCAGTTCCCCTTTAAGAACTATATATATTATTTGGAGGGTGTGCTGGTCTGTATATATTACCTGGCAGCTGTGTTGGACTGTATATATTGCCTGGAGGCTGTGCTGGATTGTATATATTACCTGGAGGCTGTGCTGGACTGTATATATTACCTGGAGGCTGTGCTGGACTGTATATATTACCTGGAGGCTGTGCTGGACGGTATGTTAGGCCTCATTCACACATCCGTGCCTCCGGCACGTATGCGGTCCGTGTCGACACATGCCGGAGGCACGAACATACAGGGACACATGTTCCCCTATGGCCCCTTCACACTTCCGTATTTCCGCACGGACCGTGTGGAGCAGATGCGTGTCTGTGTGCTCCACACGGAGACATATCCTTTTTTTGCAGAGGCACGGACCACTTTTGCTCCGAAACGTTCATGCACACAGATGTCATCCGTGTGGCATCCGTGTGCACGGACCACAGACAAAATGAAAAGTGTAAAAAAAAAAAAAAAAAAAAAAGGAGGGATTTCAGATAACATCCGGAAAGATGTAGGGCGCTCCCACAGTGATGGAGTACGGCCTTCTTCTTATTTTTCAAAGATTTATTCGAGAACAATAATTTAACATAAAAAAAATTTGATGCATAAAAAAGGGGGGGGGGGGTCATACAACACGTTTCGGCTGAATACTTTGTACACACAGCCTTCCTCAGGTATGTCAGAACATAGAGTAAATGGCCTTACAGACAGCTGTTAAACAGCATGATGTTGGCAGTCACTCCCCTTCAACAGAGCAGCCTATAAGATTTAGGGCCTTTTCACATCAGCAGGAAGGTGATGTTTGCAGCCGATCTGGCAGGTGGCGCCGCATCTGCCGGATCAGCAACATAACGGACGACTTGCGGCCCGGATGTGGCAAGCCCCACGCACTTGCCGCACCGTATCGCAAACCCCATACACAATGCATGGGGCTTGCTGCATCTGGGCCGAAAGTCGGCCGTTATGTGGCCTATCCGGCAGATGCGGTGCCACCTGCTGGATCGGCGGCAAATATCAGCTTGCCACTGATGTGAAAGGGGCCCAAGAGCTGTCTACTGACATGATGCAGCAGAGTCACTGGCTGGAGAGGTTTGTGACTGGTCTATGCAAGTGGTAGAATGGGCAGGTGGGTAACAACTATCTTCTTATTAGTTTTTAGGATCATATTAAAAAAATTAAACAACTTCACTATTTAGATTTGATCGTTGCGTTCTAAATATTACAATCTATATGTTTACATAACTTTGTTGCACTATGAGGGGAGGGGGGGGCCGAAATATTTCTTGCACAGGGCCCACTACAGTCTGGGTCGGCCCCTGAGTGTGAAGTCCCTCTCCAGCTGAGACAGGCATTCTCTAAGGGTATGTGCACACAGGAAGGTTTAGTGGAGGTTTAGCAGCGAAAACCGCCGGCGTTTTAGCATAGGTTTTATTTAAATTTATGTAAATCCTTAGCAGCTTTAGGACTTACATGTAACCCTATGCAATTTAGAAACCGCTGTGCACACAGTCGGTTTATGTGGTCGGATCCGCCCGCGATTGAGTGGTTTCCCAGCGGCTTAGCAGCATACAGCATGTCAATTCTTTTCAGCGGTTTTTGATCGGAATCGCTTGACTCTAGCGAGTCCGAACCATTCATTAACATTGGACTCGCAACGAGTAGCGAGTCCCGGGCTCGGAATCGCTACTCGGAATCGCTTGACTCTAGCGAGTCCCGGGCTCGGAATCGCTACTCGGAATGGCTTTCCGAGTAGCGACTCCGAGCCCGAGACTCGCTACTCGCTGCGAGTCCAATGTTAATAAATGGTCCTTGCGAGTCCTGCGAGTCCCAAATCGGTTCTCCTCCATAGAAAACCGCAGGAAAAAACACCGGTAAACCGCTGTGCACATGCTGAAAAAACCGCCGGAAAACCGCTGGAGATATCAGAGCTCTGATCTCTAGGCTCCTGATAATTTCCAGCGGTTTACTGAAGGTTTGAACGCCACTAAACCTTCCTGTGTGCACATACCCTAAGGGTCTCCAGTGAGGGAGTGCATTATCAGGGCTTTGGGCTGCAGGGTGGTCCCTGGTGGACCCCTTTGTAGTACATCTGGGCCCATTACTCTTCCTACGTGCTGGCTTTACTACTTTATATGTTTGGGCCTTGACTTTAATATGAGGGAAGATTACCTCAGATGCCTGAAGGTTGTCCCCATTGCCCTGTATGACTATTGTAAAGACATACTGATAGGATGTTTAGATTGTGAGCTCCAAGAGAGACAGCATTACTGATGTACAAGTGCTATGGAATTAATAGCGCTATATAAATGAATAAATTATTATTATTATTATTATAGTGCCAGAGTGGTATAAAGTTAACGGTGAATGAGACATCCTCATCTTGTGGGTTTATTACTCTGATTTGTCGACACCTGCTGATGCCATTTTTTAGAATGTTTTTATAGTATTTGCACACGGCTGCGTGCCAGGCATCCGGCTGCTCAGTATAGAAGATGTCATTTGTCTTTCTTTTCTCTTTCTGTGTAAAGTCTACAAAGAGAGTTTCTGGTGCCTCTGTGATATATGAGAGCTTTATTGCCTTTTTTGCTTTGATGTTCTTGATGTGTCTGGGATACCTTATCTCCCTGATCTGTGAGACTCTGCCATCTGCTGCTGTCCCTGCAGTGCTGATTTCTACATAGGGCTCAGTTATAATGCTGGGATTCTCATTGTCCAAAATATTATTGTGGTGAATCGGCCACAGAATCTGGCAGCTCTACAGCGCCTCCCGTTAATCCCAGGTCAGTTAGGGAACTGCTTGAGGATGAAAGAAGAGCCGCAGCTGCCCTGTCAGTACTGGTTTATTAGGGCACCCCTCAGTGAGTGTGGTATATGCCTTCTGATCCGCAACGGGAAACCCATATAATAACTTCCACCCTGTCACTGTCAGAGACCCTGAAGCACTAATCGCTGCCACTAGTTCCTCGTTTAATATAAGTCTGGTCCGTGAACAGGTCCGAAACCAACCAAGGTAGTGTTAAATGAGCGCATGGGCGTGGGCATGCGTGATCAAGACAAAAGGACAACTCAAGATTAAATGTATATATTTAATCACCCTATTGGTACAGTAGAATTAATACTAATTATGTACAATTTTTATTAAGCTATTACAAATGTTAAAGTCAGTTATGCAAATAAAAGATAAATGGAATACACACAGAATTACACACACATGTGAGCAGTTACCTTGTTGCTGGTGGAACCACAATAGGCCGCATGGAGCCCACCGCGTTCCTGGGTATAATTTGTGTTGATGTAAAGATGATAATTGCCTCTTCAAAAGAATATTAAAATGGAGGAGAGATGGGCTATTTTCATACCATAAGAGGCCCTCCCATCTCGCACCCATCTCCCGCCTCTGGATTGTCTCATAACTCCCTCCCCTCTGAGGTGAGATATGAGATATACAAAAGTTCTAATCTACCATATCTTTGTCTGGGAATGTCGCAGGCAGTAGATAATGCTCCCATAATTTCAGTTATGATTTTATCTTCGTCTGGATATGAAACATAACTGCTTTGAGTGCATTCTACTAGCCAATATCAAGTTCAGGTGGTTTATGACCATCACACATTCATGTAAATATAGTGCTAGGACTGTCTGGATCTGTAGGTTCCATATTTATACTCGACATGTTTATAGTCAGCACGGCTCATGAGATATTAAACGTTATATTTCCGACTCCATTCGGTCTAGGCTGAGTGAAAGAGTTTCCTCTCAATCTGTGGTCGCAGGATATTAGTTTTCACACTTCTGGGTCAAGACACAGGGGGGGTCTTCCTTTGGATAATGGAACGGAGACTTCGTTGTCATGCCATTTCATAGGAAGCTTCATACACCTGGCTAAATGACATTTCCTTGTTGATTAGCATATTACCTTTCCCAGCAATACTTTGCCTCTGGCTACATAAGGGTGGGGGCTATGAGTGGATGCAGCAGCTTCTGAGACAATATGGAAGCTGGAGAATATAGCGATATTCCTCACAAATATTGCTTATTCATCAGTTATTCATTTCCAAATTGCTTATTTTATGTTGTGCTTGTTCTCTGGAGAGATTCTATAGGGCCATTCCATGTCAAGTGAACCAATGATTATTATCTCTATATTTTTAATTCTTTTGAGATTTTGTTATTTGATAATAGCGGTCAGACAATGCAAAATGTGAAGAGAAATTTTTTTTAAAAATGTATTTTTTTTAAATGATTTTCAAAGTTCGAAAAAAGTGTGAATTTCGCTGTTGCCTGCCTTTACGTTTCTCCTCATAACTCAGGCTAGAAATAAGATAGAGAGACAAAATAAATACCGTTCTACTCAGAACTGTCCAGGCTTTCACCAGATATGTCACAAAAGGATCTTTGTTAATAGTTTACCCATGTGATCGCAAACGCAAAATTTTAAAATGCATTTACGAAAAATCAGCATCATTTAAATATTTCAAAAACTGCTCATTTGTCTGCTGTGCTCTTAGCCACATCTGTACCAAATTTTAAGTTGGGGTCGCGATGGGATCATATTTTAAAATATTTTACTATTAATAGCATCAATGGGTCATTCCATATCAAGTGATCTAAATATGAATATTTTTTTTTACCTGATGTCTTTAGATTTTTTTAATTTTTTTTCTATTTGAAGTACTACTTTAGTTAATTACAAATTAAAAGTTTTGAATTTTTTTCTTAATCAGTTAATTTTTTACACATATTTAAAGTTTTAAAAAAGTGTGAATTTTGGCCTGGTATGGCATTACATTTTTTTTTATCTCGGGCTAGAAATAAGATAATGAAGTGGGAGAGGCATCATTTTACTCAGAACGGTAACAGCTTTCATTTGATATGTCACAAGACTATATTTTTTTATATTTTGTTTGGGAAAAATCAAATTCAAAATTTTGATGCGCAATTGTGAAATAAATGTAAGTTTGAAAATTGTGAAAAAATGCCTGTGTGTTACTTGTGTTCTTGGTTATATTTGTGCAGAGATTCAACTTTGGGACCTGTCAAATTTATATATTTTTTATTTTATGGTTGTGTGAGTTATTATAACTTATTGAATTTTTTTTCAATAAGTTGTAATAATTCATACAACCATAATATATAAAATATATAAATTTGACAGGTCTCAAGTTGAATCTCTGCACAAATATACATTTACATGCAACAAAAAAGAAACACAAAAAACAAATCCCGTAAGAATAGTACAGTAGTTAAATCATCGTTCTATAAAATATAAACTAATCAAACAATTAATAGTACATTTTTAAAGTGGCTTTTTATCATCAATTTGTTCCTTCTAGTGGGTGAAATGTAATCTTGTCCATAAGCGCTTACTAGCAATCGCCATTTCCTTTTGTGTCACAGTATGTACGGCCGGTCATTGTGTTCGGCTTCACCTGAGTTATTATCTGACTTTTGTGCACTTTTAAAATGTCTGGCTTTCTTGGATACACAAATGATGGCACTGGACCAGAAGGATGCAATAAAGTCAATTCTACTTCTTCATTTTCACAGTCTTTGGAGAGTACAGTAGCCAGCCACCAGCACCAACCATATTCACAGGTCACATAGCCAGTTATGTCATCCATTGCCAATCATATTCACAGGTCACATAGCCAGTTATGTCATCCATTGCCAATCTTGTGCCGCCTTCTACCGCTTCATGGACTTCACTGTCTTTACTGAATGAAAAAATCCTTGTTTTTATTTCTGTTTCACTACATGGAATGAAAGTGTGGGATTACAGAGTCCCTTTGATGGGTTCTGCTTCCTGTAACCAATGTTTTAACAAACTCTCCTCCTCTTCGTAGTCCTGGTTTGTACAATATTCAATACAATATTGTTCATTCTCAGGTTGAGCCCTAACAAAGCTTTCTCCTATATGTCCTCTCCTGCTTTTAAGCTGTAACATATCAAAATAATACAGTAATGTTTAAAAATCATGGATTATTTGGTGAATATAGACCCCACACTTTTAGACCACAGGCTGAACAGATCTGAATTCAAGATTTTCAAATTGACACTATAATAGTTAAATATTTTAAAATATGATCCCATCACGATCCCAACTTGAAATTTGGTACAGATGAGGCTAAGAGCATAGCAGACACATGGGCAGTTTTGGAAAATTTTAAATTATGCTGATTTTTCGGAAATGTGCTTTAAAATTTTGAGTTTACGATCGCATGGGTAAAAAATTAACAAAGATACTCTTGTTACATATCTGGTGAAAGACTTGACAGTTCTGAGTAGAATGGTGTTTATTTTGTTTCTCTATCTTATTTCTAGCTCGAGATATAATAGAAAATGTAAAGCCATACCAAGCCAAAATTCACACTTTTTTAAACCTTTAAAAATCTGTAAAAAATTAACTGATAAAGAAAAAAATTCCAAACTTTTTATTAGTAAATAACTAAAGTTGTACTTCATATAGAACACTTCATAAATGTCATGTTTAGTGATGTATTAGAAAACAAATTTACATGTATAAATAGGGGTTAACATTTTTGGTTCTTTTAATCTTGTTTAATCACCCTTGAGGATATGATCACCTTTTTTCTTTGGGTTTGTTCAATGCATTCAGGTTGAAAATGCTGAGCGTTGTGTTCTGAAGATTAAGATGTATTTATCCTGGCACCTACGGGATTTGTGTTTCTTTTTTGTTGCATATAAATGTTTTATTCAATAAATTGTAATAACTCATACAATTATAAAATAAAAAATATATAAATTTGACAGGTCCCAAAGTTGAATCTCTGCACAAATATAACCAAGAACACAAGTAACACACAGGCATTTTTTCACAATTTTCAAACTAACATTTATTTCACAATTGCGCATCAAAATTTTGAATTTGATTTTTCCCAAACAAAATATAAAAAAATATAGTTTTGTGACATATCAAATGAAAGCTGTTACCATTCTGAGTAAAATGATGCCTCTCCCATTTCATTATCTTATTTCTAGCCCGAGATAAAAAAAATGTAAAGCCATACCAGGCCAAAATTCACACTTTTTTAAAACTTTAAATATCTGTAAAAAATTTACTGATTAAAAAAAAATTCAAAACTTTTAATTTGTAATTAACTAAAGTAGTACTTCATATAGAAAAAAAAAGTAAAAAAAATGTAAAGACGTCAGGTAAAAAAAATATTCATATTTAGATCACTTGATATGGAATGACCCATTGACGCTATTAATAGTAAAATATTTTAAAATATGATCCCATCGCGACCCCAACTTGAAATTTGGTACAGATGTGGCTAAGAGCACAGCAGACATATGGGCAGTTTTTGAAATATTTAAATGATGCTGATTTTTCGTAAATGCGTTTTAAAATTTTGCGTTTGTGATCGCATGGGTAAAATATTAACAAAGATCCTCTTGTGACATATGTGGTGAATAGAAATTGAATCCCAGCACTCATATATTTGATTTTATGCTCAAGGTGATTTTATTTACAGTTCGTGCAGATGTAACAGGTGACATGCAGGACAAAAGACGTTTCGGCCAACACTATGGCCTTGTTCACAAAGTCACTACAAAAAGGAAATATACAAAATGAGTATAGTGCAGGTGGAAGTATATACAATATTTACATAGACATTCAGTCAAGTTACATAAAGATCAGTTTTGTATAGTCGATGAATCTTTAGAGAAAAGGAGTAAAAATAGGAGATGTGATATATAAATATACAAGAGCTGGTACTGGGGTAGAGGGTATGTAGAATTGGGGATCTGTAGGGAAAAAAAATGCATTCCTCATTTTACCTGTCAGTATCTCAGCACAGGATTGTCACCACAAGGGGAAATAGTTGTATTGATTTCCTTATTTGGGGGCGATATACCATAAAGAGGTGAAGGTAATCTAAAACATAACATATGTGGTTATCCATAGTGACCTCACTTCAGGTGTACACATATTTATCATTGGTTAAGATTAGATACCTGTTAGATCATACTTTATAGGGATGGATCCGGTGTGCTGTTGAGTCAGGGCACTGCAGTTCAGTGCACAGCTTAGGGAGCGATGTAGACTGTCACAGGATCTATCTATGAAGTTTATAGTATATAAGTATATGAATTACAAATGCATACCGGGTTCTGATGGGAATGTTATGTAGAAATTAGTACCTTCTAGCATAAAGTCCCCAGGGTGATCTCCTGTTTGGTTCTGCACTCTGTTGGTACAGCTCAGTGGAGCTATATAGTCTATGGAATAGATACGTAACAATGTAGTGTAAGTAGCATATGTGGTCAGTTACTTATCTCATAGAGTGTCCAGCCTCCGGTCCGTCCTGCTTACTTTAGTTGTGCTGATGTATGTGCTGGCACTACCAGTGCCTCAGCGGGAGATAGCGGTGTGCAGACCGCCGTCGCCGCTATTTGTGCGAGCGGCGGCGGGTCACCTGACACGAAGTGACGCGTCACCGGATGTGACGTCTGCGTTCCACCGCGTCACCGGAAGTGACGATACCAGCTGCGCCTGCGCATATGGAAGGACGGGCACCAGGTGGTGCCGCTTTGTATACGTAGTTACCATAGTAATTGGTAACTAATGCAGGGGGAAGATTGTGCGTGTGGCGATTGTGTTTAGTTCTCTGGTGGTTATTATGCATGTGCTTAGTATAGACATGCATAATAGTGATAGAGGGAGGACTACATGGGGATTAGGAGGTTTTATGAGAATGTCATCGTTTATATATTAAGATGCCCTATTTGGGGTTTTGGATCAACATATTAATAGTGTTAATTAGATGGACTGGTTTAACACATGTATTAATGGATTAGTAGTACATAGATCATGTAAATCAACATCTCTGTCATTATATGGTAAACATCTGCAGTTACAGATATAGTGATGATGGTTATAGGTACAGTGATATACACGTTATTGATACAATCAGTGCTGAAAAATGATACAAATGTACAAGAATGATCTCTCAAAACCAGGCTTATTCAGGGGTCCAAAACACATATATAGGTATTTTCTGCAATCATAATATAGAAAATGAAACTTAAAAAAATGAACAAGGGAAAAACAAGATGGGGGTTTGGACAAAGACTATGTTTCTTACCAATTGGGGATCTTCGGAAGAACAGAATAATAGAGTTTAGGTAGGAATCTGGAAAAAGAGGTTTAATGAGTTAGCCATTTGATTTCCCTATTAATGCCCCTGGGGGTTAGGGTGCCCAAGGTATAGATCCAGTAACACTCCCTCTGTTTCAACAGTTTAATATGATTCCCACCACGTCGAGGTCTGGGTACGTGTTCAATCACCTGGAACCTAAGTTGTGCCACATTATGGTTGGCTTCCGTGAAATGATGAGGAAGCGGCAGATAAACTTTGCCTGTACGTATAGTTGACTTGTGGCTCGAGATCCTATCTCTAATGGACTGTGTAGTTTCCCCTACGTATAAAAGTCCGCAGGGGCACTTGACAAGATAGATCACGTACTTAGATTCACAGGTGTAGAACCCTCGTATTTTGTATGTTTTACCAGTGCGAGGGTGGACAATTTCACTTCCTTTTATAACATTTGAACAACATGCACATCCCAAACATGGATAGGTACCCAGTCTTGGTTCATGTGTTAGGGTCCTCGTGAGCGATGTCTTACTGGTTCCGATGTCAGCTCTGACTACGTGATCCCTTATGTTTCTTGGTCGTCTGCTGCACATTAGTGGTGGGTTTTGGAATGTTTGTATTTTAGGGTAGGCACGAGCTAGTAATGGCCAGTTTTTCCTCACTAGTTTATGTATCCTGGGCATGATTGGGTGGTATGTGTGTACGAAAGGGATTCTATCGACTTTAGGTAAACCGTCCTGTCCCCCTGTTGTGTTATCCATGGCACTGTTCATCTCGGTGGTTAGAAGACTGTGTGGGTACTGTCTCTGGGAAAATCTATCAGACATTTCCCTAAGTCTTATAGCTTTAGTATTGGAGTTCGTCACTATCCTGGTTACCCGTTTGAACTGTGACCTCGGAAGGCTGTTTTTTTTGTCGATCTTGGGTGGCAACTACCATAAAGGAGAAGACCATTACAGTCCGTTGGTTTGGAGTAGATGTCAGTGATGATCTGACCATCCATGTTTTTTTGAACCATGGTGTCAAGGAATGGGATCTCGTTGACATTGTAGTTTAGAGTAAATTTCAACTCAGGACGGATTGAATTGATGTGTTCCATGAATGCCATTAGACTGACTTCAGTGCCTGTCCAAATACAGAACACGTCGTCTATATATCTGAACCAATGGGTAGCATATTGTTTATATAAGCTATTAGGGTAAACATGGGCCTCCTCAAATTGGTTCATGTATAAGTTTGCGTATGCCGGCGCTACGTTTGAGCCCATTGCGGTCCCGCAGGTTTGTATGTAGAACTGGTCCCCAAAGAGAAAATAGTTCTCTCTGAGGACCAAGTTCAAAAGTTTAATGCACAGATCCATCATGTTGGTCTTGATGTTGTGTTGTGTTAGTGTTGTTTTGACAGCCTCAATCCCTTCCTCATGCGTGATGGAGGTGTATAGTGCCAGCACATACATCAGCACAACTAAAGTAAGCAGGACGGACCGGAGGCTGGACACTCTATGAGATAAGTAACTGACCACATATGCTACTTACACTACATTGTTACGTATCTATTCCATAGACTATATAGCTCCACTGAGCTGTACCAACAGAGAGCAGAACCAAACAGGAGATCACCCTGGGGACTTTATGCTAGAAGGTACTAATTTCTACATAACATTCCCATCAGAACCCAGTATGCATTTGTACTTCATATACTTATATACTATAAACTTCATAGATAGATCCTGTGACAGTCTACATCGCTCCCTAAGCTGTGCACTGAACTGCAGTGCCCTGACTCAACAGCACACCGGATCCATCCCTATAAAGTATGATCTAACAGGTATCTAATCTTAACCAATGATAAATATGTGTACACCTGAAGTGAGGTCACTATGGATAACCACATATGTTATGTTTTAGATTACCTTCACCTCTTTATGGTATATCGCCCCCAAATAAGGAAATCAATACAACTATTTCCCCTTGTGGTGACAATCCTGTGCTGAGATACTGACAGGTAAAATGAGGAATGCATTTTTTTTTCCCTACAGATCCCCAATTCTACATACCCTCTACCCCAGTACCAGCTCTTGTATATTTATATATCACATCTCCTATTTTTACTCCTTTTCTCTAAAGATTCATCGACTATACAAAACTGATCTTTATGTAACTTGACTGAATGTCTATGTAAATATTGTATATACTTCCACCTGCACTATACTCATTTTGTATATTTCCTTTTTGTAGTGACTTTGTGAACAAGGCCATAGTGTTGGCCGAAACGTTTTTTGTCCTGCATGTCACCTGTTACATCTGCACGAACTGTAAATAAAATCACCTTGAGCATAAAATCAAATATATGAGTGCTGGGATTCAATTTCTATTTGCTACGGATCATTTGATCCTTTCCCAATAGCACCATAGAATAGCTAACGCTCTGAGTGCTGGTCATCTACGAATTATTTGACATATGTGGTGAAAGCCTGTACAATTCTGAGTACAACGGTGTTTATTTTGTAAAGTCATACCAGGCCAAAATTCGCACATTTTTAAAACTTTAAAAATCTGTAAAAAATTAACTGATGAAGAAAAAAATTCAAAACTTTTTTTTGGTATTTAACTAAAGTTGTACTTCATATAGGAAAAAGATAAAAAAAAATCTGAAGACGTCAGGGAAAAAAATATTCATTTTTGGATCACTTGACATGGAAAGACCCCATAGGGTTTGCTTCTATAGGGTTTGGAGATGCAGAGAGATGGTCTTACCTCTTGGTGTTGAGCTTTGGGGTCTGTCAGCTTTGGTAGTCTCTGTTGCTTGTGCTGTGGGGACAGATATTCCTTATCATTTGAATTCCTCTTTTATCCTGGTACTTATTTTTCTTTCTTGGATGGATATTGGTCCTGCTCGCTTTTGCCTTCCGTGGAGCCGGTATATTACAAGTTCTGCCTTACAGGTTGCCCATTACAAGATATAAATTGCTTAGATTTCAGGAGCCCATGTCACATGCAGCTTAATCCTAGGAATGGTGGGCGGTCTCATCCCCTCTGTAGCAGTCTCCTCTCCTCTGTGGCAGTCTTGTCCCCTCTAAGACAGTCTCATTTCCTCTGTGGCAGTATCTCCCTTCTGTGGCTGCCTCTTTTCCTTTGTGGTAGTCTCCCCTTCTGTGGCTGTCTCTCTCTTCTGTGGCTGTCTCTTTTCCTCTGTGGGTGTCTCTCCCTTTCTGTGGCAGGTCTGTCTCCCCTTCTGTAGCTGTATCTCCCCTTCTGTGGCTGTCTCTCCGTTCTGTGGCAGTCCCTCCTTTCTGTGGCTGTGTGAGGTAGCGACCCGGGGACCTCGCTTGCTGCCCAATGACACCAACACGTGTGTATAATTTTGCAAATGACTACCCGTTTATTTATCACATGCATCACATAACCCGGGTAGTACGTTAAACATTTGAACATAAATACTTCACATAATACATTTACATTACACATAACAAACAACCATATTGCCCTTACGATCACCGGGACCTGTCACCACGACTCCCTCAACCCTGGGAGCACTACCGACAGCTCCCGTGGTGATCACGGCCTCCGGCCTATCTATACTCTACACCTTTATAATAAATACCTTATACAGTCACACTCCCGTAGGAACAGTATCATATAATCTCATGATTACATAGCTCACTACAGTACATAAATTATATTGCACATCTCCTTCTACACCTGGTTACCTTACAGTACCGGTCCACACACAGAGTACACGAGTAATACACCGTCCCCTAGGGATCCGGGCCTGGTCGGCACACCCCTAATCAAACCTGACGGTATCTACCCTACGGCCTGGCTCTTCCTTGGCCTAATTCCTTCTTGGAGAGTCCAGTCCCTTCCCACAGGCTGCTAACAACCTACAGCCCCTACACAGCACTCCGGCTACTCTGAGCCAGGCCCCGAAGCGGGTTTAGTCACCGGAGCTCCAGGGCAAGTCAGGCCCCCCAAGAACTCCTTGGCACATGTCTCCAGGTCGCCAACCACTTCTAGGTCTGCCATCACTAGGCCAGACCTCCAGGCAAGCGGCTGCACCAAACACGCCCTCGCAAGCCCCACCAGGATCAGCCCGACTTCCCCACTCCCAGTACTCTATTAACCCCTGTCGTCTGGCCTCACGGCTCCATTCTCACAGGACTTGGTCTTCTCCCCCTCCCAGGGGCTTCTGCTGTTTTCATTCATCCACAGACCGAACGGCCCCACATCATACATGGCCCTTTTCCTTAAGCCAACACATATACTTCCACTGTCCCTCATGGACTTCTATGGACATCAGCCTTGTCAGGCCCAGACCACACACACCAGCACAGTCCGGCATGGACTTCAGCCCTCTAGGCCCAGACCAGGTTGTGAGCCACCTGAGCTTCAGGGCAGTCAAAGCATCCCCCCAAGGTCTCCTCACCCTGCCCATCATGCCCAGCTGCCTCCAAGCCTTACCAACACAGGCAGAGATCCCGGATGGCAGCCTCACCACCGTGGACAGAGTGAGCCCCCTGCAAGTTCAGCCAGGACCACCCATACACCCAGGTGGCCACAGGCTTCATATGGCTCAGAGGGGCCAGCGTCTCCGGCATGGAGAGCCAGGCGTCCTGCCTCATCCCCCCCAAAGTGGATGGGACCCCTCTGAGACACGCCCTCTCCCTCAGAGGATCATATTTGGTCTCTCCCTCTTACACAGGCCTAGGTAGCTATTATCTTGCCTGCCACACCCACATCTGACATACCCACACCAGGTTGTTAGCATTTAGCACACCTTGCTCTCAGCCGCTCATTGGGCTCATCTACATGTCAGGTCTACAGCACTCACTCTCAGCTGTTAACTCATTGTGTTTTGGGTAGCTTTAACACAGCACACCCACAGTAAAACCGGATAATGTGAACAGAGTCATATACCGACAACCCGTATGATGCACCCGGCCATGGGTTCCATCACCACAGGCTGTCTCTCCCTTTTTGTGGCAGTCTGTCTCTCCTCTTCTGTGGCTCTCCCATTCTGTGGCTGTCTCCCCTTCTGTGACAGTCCCTCCTTTCTGTAGTAGTCTCTCCTTTCTGTGGCTGTCTCTCCCTTTCTATAGCAGTCTGTCTCCCCTTCTGTTGATGTCTCTCCCATTCTGTGGCTGTCCCTCCTTTCTGTGGCAGTACCTCCTTTCTGTGTTAGTATCTCCCTTTCTGTGGCTGGCTCTTTCTCCCTGTGGCTGTCTCTGCCCTTCTGTGGCAGTCCCTCCCCTTCTGTTTCTGTCTCTCCCTTTCTGTGGCTGTCTCTTTTCTCCTGTGGCAGTCTCTCCCCTTCTGTGGCAGCCTCTCCGCTTCTGTGACTGTCTCACTCCATCTGTGGCTGTCTCTTTTCCTCTGTGACTGTCTCTCCCCTTCTGTGGCTCTCTTTTCCTCTGTGGCTCTCTCTTTTACTCTGTGGTTGTCTTTCCCCTTCTATGGCTGTCTCTCCTTTCTGTGACTGTCTCATTTCTGTGGCTGTCTGTTTTCCTCTGTCAACAAAAAGCTGTCACTGATTTCAGGGAGACCAGTCCAAGAAAACACTGCAAGCGGCTGGCTAAAGCACTCAACACAGTGAATTCCTAGGCGCATTGCCCCCTGGGAATTACGAATATGCAAATAAAGTCTGTGGAGCCTTGTTTAGGAGTCTCAACATAGGACTAGCCAGATATCCCTCCAATGAAGAACCTAGACATGGGGTGGCTCTTTGAGGAGACCACCATAACCACCATATTAAATGGCCCTTTGAGTCAATATCCAGCTCTTTACGAGCTTAAAGATATGACAAGGGAATACCAAGGCCAGGTATCCATCCACATACAGCTGTTTTGGGGTGTTGCCCCTCATCAGTGTGGAGTAGGATTCTCTTCCTCTTTGGCAGTCTCTCCTTTCTGTAGCAGTCTCTCCTCTTCTGTTGCTGTCTCTCTTCTGAGGCTGTCTCTCCTCTTCTGAGGCTGTCTCTTTTCCTTGGTGGCAGTCTCTCCTCTTCTGTGGATGTCTCTCCTTACTGTGGCTGTCTCACCTCTTCAGTGGCTGTCTCTCTCTTCTGTGGTTGCCTCTCCTTTGGTTGTCTCTCCCTTCTGAGGCTGTCTCTTTTCCTCTGTGGCAGTCTCCTCTTCTCTGTAGCAGTCTACTCCCCTCTAAGGTAGACTTGTCCCCTCTGTGGCAGTCTCCCTTCTATGGTAGTCTCTCCCTTCTGTGGCTGTCTCTTCTCTGCTGTGGTAGCCCTTCTGTGTCTGTCTCTCCCTTCTGTGGCTCTTTTCCTCTGTGGTGGTCTCTCCCCTTCTATGGCTGCCTCTCTCTTCTGTGATTGTCTCTCCCTTCAGTGATTGTCTCTCCCTTGTGTGGCTGTCCCTTTTCCTCTATGGCTGTCTCTCCAATTCTGTGGCAGCCTGTCTCCCCTTATGTGGCAGATCTGTCTCCCTTTATGTGGTAGGGCTGTCTCCTCTTCTGTGACAGTCTGTCTTCCCTTCTGTGGAAGGTCGCCCCTTCTGTGGCAGTCCCTCATTTCTGTGGCTGTCCCTCCCTTTCTGTTGCAGTCCGTCCTTTCTGTGGCAGTCTCTCCCTTTCTGTGGCTGTCCCTCCCTTCTGTGGCAGTCCCTCCTTTCTGTGGTAGTCTTTCCCTTTCTGTGGCTGTCTCTTTTCCCCTGTGGCAGTCTCTCCCCATCTGTGGCAGTCTCTCCCCATCTGCAGCAGTCCCTCCCCTTCTGTGGCAGTCCCTCCCCTTCTGTGGCAGCCTCTCCCCTTCTGTGGCAGTCTCTCCATTTCTGTGGCTCTCTCATTTCCTCTGTGGCTGTCTTTCTCTTCTGTGGCTCTCTCTTTTCCTCTGTGGCTGTTTTTCCCCTTCTATGGCTGTCTCTCCTTTCTGTGGCGTCTCTCCCCTTCTGTGGCAGTCCCTCCTTTCTGTAGTAGTCTCTCCCTTTCTGTGGTTGTCTTTTCCCCTGTGGTTGTCTCTCCCCTTCTGTGACAGTCCCTCCCCTTCTGTGACAGTCTCTCCTCTCTGTGGCAGTCTCTCCCCTTCTGTGGCCGTCTTTTGTTTCTGTGGCTGTCTCTCGTTTCTGTAGCAGTCTCTTCTTTTTGTGGCTGTGTCTCCTCTTCTGAGGCAGTCTCTTTTTCTGTGCAATCTTTCCTCTTCTTTGTGTGGCGCCCCAGCGACCAGGAGGCCACAAAGGGAACTGCAGCCAGGCAGGAGGGAGACTGTTCTTTAGGAACACCTCCAAAGCACACACCCACCAGACACAGCACCCAACCCGGAGCCCGGGACTCTAGGCGGGCGAGGGGTGACAGGGTTTAGAGGGAGGTGGATGGAATGTAGGTCAGGTGACGTAGTGGGTACAAAAGGGGGAAACAAGGAAGGAGTAGTTAGTTGGCCGGATTAGGCTGAGAGGTAAAGACCAAGAGTATGCCTGTACGAGCCAAGCAGAAAAGGCCAAGGAGTAGGCGAGAGTGAGACTCCCCTGACAGTCCTGGGTTGCCGGAGAGAGCAGAATCCAAAGAGACACCGTTCCATGGAGAGAAAGCCTGCTCCATGACCTGGGAGTTAAGGGAAGGGGAGAGGCCGAGCAAGGACGACTGGCGAAACGAACTCCCCTGGATAGTCACACGGGTCAGAACGAGCCCGGTAATCCCTTGCAAGACAGGGTTACCTAAGGTTAGGCAGGGACCATAGTGTCGGCTCTGAGGGGGAACGCAGCTATACGCCGGATCCCAGACAAAACCGATGGGGGACTCTGATTCCAAGTTAAAGTTCCTAACACACGGGCTGGAGGATCAGCAGCAAACAGGAAGCCCCGACTTACCACCCACACACTTAAGGGGAAGTCAAATAAGGGACCGAGCTGCCCACATACAGCCCACAGGGAACAGGAGCAGAGCGAAGCCAGAAAGGTTATCGAGAGAGAGTGAAGGGTCACAGAGAGACAACCTGGCTGAAGAGGGTTCAGAAAGCCCGGAGTTATTGGTGGAAAGAACTATGTTGTAACTGTTGAAACTGTGGAAGAACTTGCAAGTAAAATCCGGTGAACACTGCTTAAGTCTCTCGTGTGATTCCCTGTATATAGAACTTTATTATAAACTTTCACCCTGTCAGGAGCAGCACTGACCCGCGGCGGGCTCATCCACCTTGCTGCAGCATCCATCCATCCTCCTGAAAGAAGTACACTGCAGCGGTGGTCCCCTCATTGACCACAAACCGTGGGTGGCGTCACGACAACAATCCCTGTAAATATCTCGCTTTTACTTGTGGGCTCGGGACACGGTCCGGACCAAGACCGCCGTGATCATCCCCCAGTGCTACCCCCAGTCCGGTACCGAGTACCCCGTCCCAGTGGGCCACACATTTGCAGTCTCTCTTCTTCTGTGGCAGCCTCTCCTCTTTTGTGGCAGTCTCTCCTCTTCTGTGGCAGTCTCTCCTCTTCTGTGGCAGTCTCTTTTCCTCTGTGGCATTCTCTCCTCTTCTGTGGCTGTCTCTTCCTCTGTGGAAGTCTCTCCTTCTGTGTCTGTCTCTCGTTTCTGTGGCTGTCTCTTTTCCTCTGTGGCAGTCTCTCCCTGTGTAGCTGTCTGTTTCCTCTGGCTGGTTTGTCGCCCTCAGTGTCTGTCGGTCCCTTCACTGTCTGTCCTCCTCAGTGTCTCTCCCACTGCCCCCTTACCCTGTTCCACACTGGTGCAGTGTGGGGCGGTCCAGACCTGTAGTGATGTCACAGTCACGTGGATCAGTCATGTGACTGATATCACCAAAGGTCCTTAAGGCACCAAGGTGCAGAGTGGTAAGCCGAAGGCTGCAGGGGTGGGGGGACGTGTGAGGGGGCGGAGAACGAGCAGGGTGGGGGGAGACCGGATGGACTGTTAGGAGCGGGTGGAGGAGCGCTAGTAGTGTACGGCATTAGGATCCATATTTCTACACCAGTGTCTTGGGTGTTCAAATATGGTGCGCAGAAATGACATAGGCGGACATGCAGACAGAAGTGGATGAGCAAACTCGCAAATATATATATATATATATATATATATATTAGATTCCTATATTCTAATTGCCATAGCAGAGTGCCGCTTTTTCTATTACCGATAGGCTCCAGACATCGGGCAGAGGCTGTCAGACACCGATAGGCTCCAGGCATCAGGGGCAGAGGCCGTTTGATATCAGGCTAGGCTCTGGACATCGGGTAGAGCTCATCATATGCCAACAGCCTCCGAGCATCAGATTAACAGAAGGGCAGGTGCAGGAATCCAGGACCTCAGGTTCAGCAAACAGACAGACATGTGCAGGACATAGGACCAGGTGCAGGGTTCAGGCTGGTCCCTGGACACAGGAATGGAGGAATGGACTAGAAACACCAGAACAACAGGTCAGGATTCAGATTGGTCCCAGGACACAGGAATGGACTAGAAACACCGGCATGACAGGTCAGGATTCAGACTGGTCCCGAACACAGGAATGGACTAGGGAC